>JAKWJA010002492.1:45125447-45631446 GCA_027704765.1 Solanum habrochaites
AAACTGGCAGACCATCCTACTTTACAAGATCTAAAACATCATACCATCCTTCCCTATCACCTCTTTGGATTAAGTCAAAAGCAAAATGACTGGGGTAACTTCTGAAGAAACGGGAATAGTGATGTGGACCATATAAATGCTGACTCACTGATCAGAGTGAGTTGATCTTCATTAATGCAACGAATTACGATTTGCAAGAAGAGCTTCACAAACCAATGATTTGGCTAAACTGGCCATTGCATCTAATGAACCATCCCGAAATAGAAGACCTCCTCCTCATTTTCCATCATTAAGTTCTCTGTTACTCAACGACTCCTGATCCATACCACATGACCCATCACTTCCACCTCCTAATTCCTGCATACCCTTGACTTAAACTGTATCCAACCGCTCCTTACGCCAACACTTCCTACCAACACCAACACCAATTACCAAATCAAACCAGCACCTACCTAATCACTCCAACTTTCACGCCAAACCTACTAAATCCCACCCTCAGTCTCCATAATCCAGTGTTTTGCCTAACAATCCGACAGTACCATTCCGTAACATCCAAATTCACAGCCTACCCATCCCTAAACCATGCCCTAGCTTCCTGGTCACCGGAGCTGGATCACTAGAAAGGATTGAAAAGGAGTGAGCTCAGAGAAAAAAGCGTGTACAATATGAATGCCGGAAGGAGGCCATCTCTTAAGCAGTTAAAGTGTTCAAACTTGCAAGGAAAATCAAAGGGACTTGAGTCGGAAAGCTTTGGCATGCAACCCTGAATTTGGAATACCCTGAAGGTTAAAAATTCCAAAAATTTGAAAACCTCAATGGCATTGGCAATCCCATTGGCTCACCTGCGATCTTATTGTGACAAACCTTATGGGTATTGTAAAAATAATGCATTAATTATGAGGTGTTTTGTCGAGCCTGAAGTGGGGAGGCGTTAAAATGGTTCCCTTCTCAAGAACCCGTCAATGGTCTACATTGGGGACTCGCGCCAATGATTTTTATGGAAACGGTGCAGTTTAATTCGAAGCCGTCCCTGATGATACTATTTGGAAAAATCAAGCAAAACACCACGGAGGAACTATTCGTGAATATGCGTGTCTTGGGAGGAAAAAGGCTCAAGGTACAACCTGTGGAGACTGAAAGCGAAATAACCCTCTGCTTTTATTCGAGCTCAAGAGCCCCAGTATTATTAAAGTATGTTGCCCATGGATGGGGCAAAAGTTTTTCGGAGCTGATCAAATGGGAGAAGCCATGAGAGGACAACTGGAATGTGTTTCGATCTCACTGGCTTTGCAGGCCGCCC
Source organism: Solanum habrochaites (assembly GCA_027704765.1). Lineage (NCBI taxonomy): Eukaryota > Viridiplantae > Streptophyta > Magnoliopsida > Solanales > Solanaceae > Solanum > Solanum habrochaites. The sequence goes on from JAKWJA010002492.1 coordinate 45,126,748, forward strand.
ACAAATCCTCACCTCCATGGCGCAGGATTTGCTTAGAAAAAGAAAGAGGATTGTCCTCCTTTGTATCTTTTTATGCCAATGTCAAGGCCACAAAGTATTTTGGTCTGTTCTGCATTGGACACAACTGATTCTCCACCGGTTTTTTTTTATAATTAAACCACCCACCTCCCGAGTTACACTTCCCAATCTACTTCGCACAACCGAACTACCAACCATCACCACCGAAATCACCCATCACCACTATCTACCAAAATCAACCACCAACCTACCAAAATACACCACCAAATCACCAAGCAATGTACCATCCTACCCAAGTCCTGGACAAAACAACCCAAATACCAATAAATTTACGCCCGCCCTAACCTAGAAAGAAACCTCCCAGAGTTTCAGCTCCTTTGGCAGAAACCGTACCCAACCTTTTGAGTGTTTGGAGCATCTTGGGATTATCCACCAGTATACACAAAGAATTATCCCATAACAAAGTTCTTTCGAGCGTATCAACGATGCACTACCATTATGGAGGAGCAGGAATGATGAGAAGGGTTGTATCAATTTAAACACAAGATTTCAGATTTGCTCGATAAATAGAGTCCTCACTCTTCAAGCCCCTTCCCCCAATTTTAACTTAACCATTCCGCATCTGGGGAAGCACCATAATATGATTGAAAGTGACGAAGATTGGCTCGCTAATGACCGTCGGTAAAACAAATTGTCAACGTCACTCAACCAACAGTTGGCCCTCTTGACCATAAGGCTCATCCAAGTGTGTTGTCATAACTGCACCTCATCAGGCATTTCTTTGGCAAAGGAAAGAACCACAGCAGCCCAAAGAAAAGTCAATTGGTCCATGAGGGCTGACAACTCAATGGATGAACGTTCCTTGAAGATGCTATGCTCCCGGAGAGTTAGCTCAATAAACATGAAGAAAGGAGAACCAAAAAAGGCCGATCACAGAAGGAAAGGCTGAAGATTTTTGGCAAGATGCAGCTAAGGATTATTCCATGTGCCAAGTTTTGTAGAAAATCCTGCTCAAATTCTGTTGGCTTATTGATGATTCGGAGTACCATCGGAAGCATTGTTGACTTACTCGATTGAAGCATATGTACCGATGTGGAACAAGTGGTGCTAATCTAGCAACTATGTTATTCAATGTCATTGGATCACCAAATCTCTTGTCGAGAAAGTATTTACTAATTGAAGGAAAGCACAAACTTGCCTTGTATATCACGCAATGCAGGACATTTGTTAGCTCGAGTATTGATTGATAAGGTTCAGGACTCAATTTTGCCGGTATAACCCTACTAAGCTAAATCATGATGTGGAAAAATCCTCAAGTTCGCATGAATGTAAGGGCGTTTTATGGTTCGCAAAGAGAGAACCATAGGGGAGGTAGACTTGTGTATCCAAATGGGCGCTGCAGAATTTGTCATTAATTCCAAGTGATGGGTTAATCCACAGCTACAATATGTTGCTAGGAAGCATGGATCCCGCGGCCGGAGCAGTTCCATCCACATTGCATCAATCTTTTAAGTTCATCTGGAGGACCGATGAAATTGTCATTCATGGTGAAGGAGTAATCGTAGTTTACCCTGACTTCTATGTTCCCGTTAATTGACGTTCCATCTCAAGGTACTGACTTTCACATGGTCCGCGAAAATGAATGCTCTTTTAAAGATATACATCGCAAAACCAATGCTTGTCGTGTATAAAATGCTTGCCACCACCATGCTAAGAAGCGGTTTTTGTGCTTGACTTGGGTTGGGCAAGACTTTGGATGACATATACCGAACCTCTTCCTATCCCACTTCAAAATTTCGCTTTGGCGTTGGTTAGACCCAACAAAGGAGGAATTATTCGAAGCAGAAGGCAAGGAAGAAACACGGACTTGATATACCAAAGCCTCTTCCAGAATCGTACCAGTTATTTGTTTGGCTAAGCTTTAAGAGTCCTAGATGATGGTCGAGTGGAAGGGAATGGTACGAGTGTTTTGATGAGGGATTGTGCTGGCGATCCTGTTGGAATAATGCCTGCGATACATATACTAGATGCCAAACCTAAGAGATGGGTACAGAATTGGGTGCCACTCCCTTATGATTTCATCGAATTGCTTGGTAGACAAAGAAAGACTTAAGTTTTACTTTTGAAAATTGGTGTATCGGATGAGTCCCGATACCCGTTTATGTCACTTTATTTCATCGTAATGTTTAAACGGAAATGACTCACGTGACATGAGTCATGTTCAAATTTGTATGCCCTTTTTTCAATGAAAAGCCTCGTTGAGTTTTTCTTGCTTTTTCAAAACAAATTTAAAAAACTTCTAATAGTACATTTAAATTCCTTTCTATCCTAACATATTGCTTTATTTTCATTTATAAATGAATCTAAACTTGGCCAGGCATGACATGTCACGAACACGGTGAACTAAGTAAAGTCAATGACGATGAATTGAAGAATATGATGAGAAAACTATGATGGCCTAAACACCTTACTGACGACTTTGAGGAACCTTGCCGATAAAAAAAATCCCAACCTGATGATACGAGAATAGAACTTCGAGATGACGAGTCGGTTAGAGAACCCGAGTCGTTATCCATTTGACAAGGCATTAAAAAGGAAAAATTGGTTCGAGCTGCTCAAACATACCTCGAGTGGTTTCCTGGTCTTATGATGATATGCCAGGATTAACCACTTGAATATTGTTTCCATAGGGTTGCCTATTATTCAAAGTTATGGTCTGGTAAAGCAGAAAACCAGAATAAGGTCAAACCGATCTGAGTTTAAGAGAAGGAAGAGGGTCATGAAGCAGATCTAATCGAAGGTTGTCGAAAGTGACTAAGTCATCCCACTTGGGTTGTCTACATGTTCCATAGCAAAGAAGATGGAAAGAATTTAGGATATGCGTGATTATCGGGATCTCAACAAAGCCAAGTCCAAAACAATTTCCCGTTGCCAACATCCATATCTCCATTTATAATTGTGCCACATGAGTTCAATCTTTTCATGGATTGTTTTGCGGGATACCACCAGATCTTAATGATGAAGAAGATGCAGAGAAAAACATTCATCACCCCTTGGGGAGTCACCATTCGAGTGATGTTACGCTTCGTCCTCAAGAATGCTGGAGCCACGTATATGAGAGCTGACCACCATATTCCCATGATCATGCTTTCCCCCCTACCCACAACTAATCAACCGTCCCAAGTTGTACTTGCGTGGGTCTCTCCTATTGCTTTCTTCGCGTTCATCTCTATTTTCATAACATCCTGCTAGAGTTCAGATCATCTGACGCACTGGAAAAGTCTTTGACAGGTTACGTAGGTATGATTTTGAAGTGAACCCAACCAAAATGGGCTTGGAGACCTGCAGGGAGTTGACTCTGTTTTTCATAGTTAGTAGAAAAGTATCGATCTTGATCCTTCCTAGATCTGCCTATGTATGCCCGCACTCTCTCCTCTCCGGACATCTTGGGTCGCTTTCTTCACCCTACCCTGACTAAGACAAGGGTGAGCGTATGATTGGCCTTATCGTCGCGGGCCAATCGCCGCCAAGCCGCCTTAGTATGAGCATCACAAATGCAACTCACTCCGTCGAGAGAGCGGCGCCCCGCACACGCGCGCCGCCGTGCTCGCGCGCGCGGCACATGTCGCCAACAAGCTAGTGCTCGTACAAGGGGAGCGGCCAGGGTTCTCCGTTCTCCACTGGTCCTAAACAGGCGATAGCGTAGGGTCGCCCGACAGCCGCCCCCGCCCGCCGCGCATGAGTGAGTCCAACTGACAGCCGCTGCACGCAGGGGCTGCGTGTTCTTGCGCCGGTGAGGTCACCAGTATCCCTTTGCAAATCGCGCACACGGTGGTCAGGGAGGACTCTGCTCTGCCGGCCTAGCGTGGCCCGGCCGCCTGACTCACCCTCTGTAAGGCGTCCCCCGCGTCCGTAATCTAATTAGGTCGCACCCCTGAGCTCCGCCAGGTCCGACGCGGTCGAGTACGAGCCGTTTGCGCTGTTTGGGACACACATGAAATGAAACTGGAAGAAATGAGGAGAGATATTAGTCTACTGAGCGAAGAATATGCTTTCTCACATCGTTCATGAGGGCTTGTTATACCCTTTTGAGATAAAGAAAAACTGTTTGCTTGACTTGGGTTGCTCAAAAGTGAGACATATCTGTCGCTCTACAACACATCTTATTTCAAGAATGGACCACTCAGTCATATTTCGAAGGCAATGCCCCACAGAAAAGTTAGGAAAATGGAAATGTGTTGAGTGAGTTTTTGACCTTGTATCCATGACTCAGAAAGCATCAAGGGCCAAGCCTTGGCCGACATCTTTGCTGAAAACCCAGTAGATGAAGGATGATAACCACTTAAAACGTAATTTCCCTGATGAAGAAGTATTTGTTTTAGTGAATACATATCAAATCATATCCTGGTATGGAGAAGTTCTTTCATTGAGGCATGTTAACTCTATAGATCATTAATTGAGCAGTATTGAATATCTGAATCAGACAACCTTTTTCCAGGCCACAAACAAAGCTTAGATTTCGATGCCTAAAAACATGGCTGAGTACGAAGCTTGTAGTCTTGGCATCAGAATGGCTCTTTTCATAACATTCAAGCATAGTGATAAGTGGTGATTTAGACTTTTGATTCACATCAAGTTCAAGGAGATGGGCCATGAAAATCCTAAAATCTTACCTTACGTACAACATGTACGGAGTTATGTAAGAAGATTAGGAAGAACGAGTTTCAGACACACCCGAAACTACAAATGAGTTTGCTGATGCTCTCCGCAACCAATCCTCCATGATACAACACCCAAAAAAGAGTTACATTGACCCACTTGAGAAAGTTTTTAAAATCAACCAGCGCCATTGTTTACCTGTGGAAAAATAATCGGATTGAAATCCTTGGTATATCGTGTGAAAAGGTACTTAGAAGCTGACGAATCCCTAAAAAGCGATAAGCATCCAAAAGAACACAATTCGAAAATGACAAACACCTTCTTTTTTGAATGGGGAGATTCTTTATAGGAGGACTCCTGATTTGGGATTACTACGGAGGTTGGATGCTGTAGAAGCCACAAATGCCTAAGAAGTCACGCTGGGTTGTTGGACGCATATAATGGGTTTACATTAGCAAAGAAAATCTTTAAGGCAGATCCTTCTGGATGACTATGAAAATGATTGTGTTCCGTTATCCAAAGATGTCATAAATGTCAGGTACAGGGTGAGATCTGCAGCTCACCGTACCTCCTTACGGCTTTCATGCAATGAGATCTCCTTGGCCATTCGCAGCATGGGGCCATGGATGTTTCTGACCAATTTGAGTCCTGCTTCCTCCAAGGGTCATAGGTTTATTTTGGTCGCCATTGATTATTTCACGAATTGGGTCGAGCCTCTTCCTATAATCCATACGAAGAAAGTTGTGACTGATTTTTTCGCAATAATGTTTATGTTATATTTTTGTGAGTTCTGAAGTCTCTTATCACACGCACAATGGTGGCAAATCTTACAGTCATTTGATGAAAGATATTGTGAACAATTCAAATTACCCACGGTTATTCAACCTCCGCATATCGTCCTCTAATGAATGGAGCTATGGAAGGTGCCAATAAGACATCAAAAGGATATTGAAAGTGATTGACAACTACAAAGTTGGCATGAAAATTTGCCTTAGCCTTGCTAGGTGTACGCACCACCATTCAAACTTCCAACTGGAGCACTCCGATTTGCTGTTAGTATCCGGAACTCGAGGCTGATACCAGTTGAAGTTTATATACCGTCTTGAGGATTATTCAGGAATCTGGTATTGATCTATTGCCGAATGTTTATTCGTGATCGATATGAGCAGTTAACATTGATTGATGATAAAAAAAGAATGAGTGCCGTTCGCCATGGCCAGTGTATCAATAAGAATGATTTGGCTTACAATACAGTAAGAAGTTCGAACATTTGAGGTGTTCAATTGGTGTTGAAGACCAATTTTCCCCTCATCAAGGAGAGATATAAGGGAAATTGCCCTAACTGGCAAGGGACCGTATGTTGTCCCCAGTACTGTCCAGAGGACCATTGTCCTAGCAGAGATGGACATAGAGTAAGGGGGGTGAGAAAAGCTATCAATTCAGATGCCGCAAGAGATATTACATTTGAATGAATGTTATTTCTTTCCTTTATTTCCTTGTAATCACAATTTATTCCTAATCTTTGTTCGCAATTAATCTTTGGCGACATTTCTGCTGTACTTGAAACTATGTTCACCTGATTCTCAAAAACGAGAGTTATGTAGCGGCCTATGTCGGCCTCTGATAATTTTCTTAATCCAAACTTCCATATTCATTTTAACCACGATAGGGGAACTATGTTTTGACCTGATTCCTTCCTCAACTGGATACGTGGCGCCACAAAGGGTTGTCATATTCCCAATTAATGAGTTTTCCATTTCCCTTCATAATGAAAACTAGGACAGAAATTTTAAGAGATCTCAACAATTCTACACGAAGAGTTCTTTCTTCAAACAAGGGTCAAAGATCATATCAAACATTCTGATTATGGTATGAATTTGAGAAAATATCAAAATATTGCAGGGAAAAAAAAAATATCATGCCTTCGTGATTACATCAAATTTTCTTTAAATCTTTAACGGGGACAAATTTTGTTAGGAAGGCTCAAACATTTTCCATCCAAGGGTCTCGTAACGTCAGGTGCAACTTGAAGTACTTCCATAGGAAATATCTACAATGAGTTCGAATTCCACAAGATACCTATCAATGACCGAATCGAGACAAAGGGTTTGTTTTTTCGTGCAATGTTTGTGAGAAGTAATTGGCAGAGATTTCGGTAAAAACTATGTTTCCCCTAAAAACTTTGTAATAACAGTGTTTTAATTTAAATATTATCTTATCTTGTCTCTAGCGGATTCCTAGGGTCACCAAACTTTCAAAGATAGCAAGATAAGAGGAAGACGATTGGAAAAAAAAAAAAAAACATCCAAAGAAACAAATAAAACAAAAAAAACACAAAACACAAAAACAAACAAAAAAAAACCCCCCCCCCCCCCCCCCGCGCCCCCCTCCCAACATAATCAACATAGACTCATTTTTCCAAACCTACCTTGTTTCTTATGATACAATAATATACTCCTACTCTATCCATCACGATTTTTTTTCTTTTATCCCTTTTATCCCCCCCCCAACTTTCTTTCTGTATCCTCTCTCATCGTTCAAATATCTGATATATGTGAAACATATCTCCCTTATCCAAAAATCCACATCTCACATCCAATCCATTTATTCAAGTGCGAGTAATTCATTTATATTAAATGTCGAGAATACATCATCTTCAAACTCCGAAATATCCAATCATATTCTAAGTCCCGAGAGTTCCATTCATTTCAAATGTCCAAAAGGCCATTCATATTAATTGCCGGACGGTCCATTCATATTCAAACTGCCGAGAATGCCATTCATCTTAATTGCCCAGAGAGGGCCATTCATATTCAAACTGTCGAAAGGCCTTCATATTAAATTGCCGAAGTTCCATTCATATTCAAATTCCCAAGAAGGAACCTTCATATTCAATTTCCCGAGAGGGCCATTCATATTCAAACTGCCGAGAAGTCCATTCATATTAAATGGCCCCGAGAGTGCCCATTGACATATTTCCAAATGCCCAAGAGGGAACATCATATTCGAACTGCCGAGACGGCCATTCATATAAATTGCTGGAGAGGCCTGCATATTCAAACTGCCGAAAGGCCATTCCTTAATTAAATTGCCGAGAGGGCCCTCATATTCAAAGCCAAGAGGGCATTCATATTCAAAATGCTAGAGGGCCAGTCATATTCAAAAAACCAGAAGCCATTGTATTCCCCGCCGATAGGCCATTCATATCAAGCCAAGAAGGCCCATGCAATTCAGAACTGCCGAAGGGCCTTTCATATTCAAACTGCCGAGAGTCTGGACATTCATATTATTAAATGTGGTCCCGAAGAATTCTTCCTGCGTCTTGTAACTTCAAACGTCCGTGAAGGTTGCCATTCCATATTCCACCCCCTGCGTCGTATTATTCACCTTCACGTCTTTCTCGCTGACCCTTTCCGTTCATCCCTCCGTTCTGCGTGCTCCACCCACACTCCGGCAGGTTCGCGTGCGCTTTCCGTCGCGTCTCTGATTTCTCTCTCGCACCTCCCCCATCTAATATCTCAAACACTTCCCAGAGGGCCACATATTCAACTGCTGAGAGGGGCCCATTTCCTATATTCAACTTGTGCCGCTAGTGACACGTGTGCCCCCACGTAGCGCCTCTTCAACTTCCGAAGAGTGTGCCCCCCTCACTTCATAATCTGTACCCGTTCCGAGAGGGCCATGCAGATTAAATTGCTGATAAGCCATCATATCAAAGTCGCAAGAAGGCCTACATATTCAAACGCCGAGAGGGCCATTCATCTTCAGATACTGCTGAGAGGGCCACGTCTCAACGTTCACGACCTGCCAAGATACAGTCTCTATCTTGTCGCTACAGTCAATCCACGCCTCCATAGAGACTTCAGGGCATCAGCGCCAGTATTCACCATCAAGTAACCATCTAGCTATTGATTTCATTCCCACGCTAAACGTACACAGCCACCAGTGCACTCAGTGACATATCATGTCGCAAGATTTTCTCCGAATTTGCATCCTCTCTTTCTCTCTGTTTGTGTTCTGCTGGGGGTGGAGCGTGCGGTTCCCCTATGGTGAGTTTTGAGCATGGGGGTGGGCATTTGGATGGTTGTTTTGAATAGGTTGCATGGAGTTGGTATGAGCTAAGCATATGGCGATTTTGGGGTAGTCAGATCTAACACCGTGACGGATCTCTTATCGAACAGGTGTAGATGGGATGATTCTGAGTGGATCCCATATTTGAGGAAGCCAGTAGATTGGTGGCCTCCCATAAGCGGCGGTCGCAAACCAGTGGATGCAATCCTCCTCCGTTTGCTTTCCACCCTCATCTCGGTAATATGCTACATCAGCTGCATAATCAACTCTTTCTGCTCTGCTATAGTGGGTTAAGCCACCACAACATAAGTAAGACTCGCTTCTTCATTATTATCCCCCATAATTGCCTTTCCTTTGTCTGAGCTTTGTCTAGGGAAGGAATTTGCTGGACCTTTTGATCTAGTGAAATAAGGATAATGTGCCAGCTTTTGATCGACACAGATCAGTTTCAAAGTATTTAAGAAGGAAAACAACTCAAAGGCAGATTTTTCAGTGCAGATTCAGAGTATAATATGCATAATATCACACAGAGAGAAGATAAACACATAAGTTGCTTTGTTTGAGGATATCTTCAACCCACGAGTGAGGACGAAAACATATTTTTTAACAAGCAGGAGTTTGCTTGTTTCAGTTTTGGACGCTGTCTCAGAAAGGTTAAAATCTTGTTGAGCTACGATCTTCTTGCAGCTGCTCTTTAACGTCTATTGATCTGATCTTCTTATCTTTTCGTAACATGAAGGGGACAATGAAAATTTTTAAATATAGGGGTTGGGCCTGGGAAGGCTGCCTACGTATCTCACAAGTAGAATTCAAGCCCAACGTAGTTTGAGTACAAGATAAAACATTTTTATTCACTCGTTCATTACGATTACAAGGAAATTGAAAGGCAACAACAGAGCTTTTAAAAGATGAAGTGATGATGACACGTTGGTTATTTCCCTTCTTGTTACAACATTAGTTTCCTCCTTTCAGACGACCTAGGAATGGAGGCTTGTAGACAATTTCCTTGCCGTCGTCTTCCTCAGTCACTTCAGGGTGAGCGTTATCGGGACCACGATTGGCTACTCCTTGCTCATAGGCGGGGTATTTTTCGCCAATCAGGTTGCTATGGAAGGCTTTCTGTCTTCTTCTTTCATTGCCGCCCTCCCTTCTCTCCTCCCTTGGCCTTTCTCGTCCGCCTGCTGAATTCTTTCCTGTTTCCTCTGTGTCAATTCCTTTCACACAAACTTTTGCTAACAGAGCGGCGATCTACTAATCTTCCTCGCCTCTCTCACTTCTCTTTCTGGCATCCTCTTTTTCTTCATACAAAAAAAAAAAAAAAAAAAAACCCCTTCAACCAAAGCATCTCCAACTTCTCTCTCAAGTCCTCTGTCTCCATCTCAACATCTTTCTTTCTTTTCATCTGTGATGACATATCCTCATCCAACGTAACAGTTGCAGCTCTATAGATTGCGGTGGCCATGTAGACTCTGAGCCCTTCCTCCTTGGCTTCTTGAATTTCCCGAGTGATTCGTTTGATTTTTCTCTGCAGTTCTTCTTCAGTGAGTTCTATCCGGGTGTTCTTACCTTTGTCCATAGCAGTGATTTTGCCTTTCCTGAGACGGTAGAACAATATTTTAGGATTTGTGGTATAGGAGGTGTCTTTAGAGTGAGAAACTTGAGACTCGAAAATTTTGGTAGGACGTTTTGTAACAGTGGCTTTTGTATATTCTTTTGGAAATTTTGGACAGGATTGGATTTACGGTATCCTCATTCAAAGCAACGCAACACATAAGCAGTTAAACACACATATTGCGTCCTAAACATGCTTGTGATCCTTTTATGCTAAGGGTGGGCTTACGAATTAAAGGATGTATATGCTTTTTAAACCCTATTTATTATCCCCTAAATACTTTATTAATAGCATCCAAAATGTATGATAAACATAAAAAAGAGAAATAGTTCTGAAAATAAATTACAAGTACAAATAAAGCAGTCCCATGCAAGGGATGGTAAATAAAATTCAGGCCTCCTCTGATCCTTCACCAAGTCTGGTCTACTTGGCGATGTTGAGTTCCTCCCACATAGCATATATGTTCACCCAGAGATGATCTTTCGCCAATCGAGCTCCTTCTTGATGTCTGAATCCATCTATCGATTGAATTTGTTGTTCCATGCTATCATCTAACTCTGCCATGCATTGTCTGGCTCTTCGTAGTTCTTGTTTAAATCGAGCTATGACTTTGGCGTCTTTTAAGTGGCGACGTTGATGGTCCAATTCATTCCTATCAAACTTCTCTTAAAGGCGATGAAGTCGGACTTGATGTTTGGCTCCAATATCGGCAATAATGTGAGGAACGTTTGGACCGGGCTCAATAGATACAGCGAGACTCTTTTTCAACCATTCTTTGTACTCCCTCGAACATTCTAGATGAAACCTTTTTGGCACGGGTTCACCCAACACTCTTCGAGATCTCCACATCCTACGCATGTCTTCAGCAAATGCAACTCGTCCATTCTCATGGTCAGTTGCAAATTTTCTCATATCTGCGATCTGGGGCAACTCTTGTTTCCCTCCTAGTTGTTTCAAAACTCGACCGGGAGCATATGGTCTAGTCCCTCTTAATCTAGCAAATACCAATAAGGGACCTTTTCTGTTCGAACCACCACATTCTTAGTTACCACCAAACTATCTATTGACCATTGTATGTCTTCTTCTCTCAGCCCTCGAAGTCTCGGATACCAAAAACTCTCTCCTCCAGTCCTGTTGCAACGATTGTGATACAACCACCAATCATGACCATGTAGCTAGTCTGACCGTCTTAGGGCATTTGGTTCTTTTGGATTATGAGTCTTGATTAAATGTCGCATTATCCACCACTGTAGTATCAGATTACACCCTTGAAAAAAGTGTTCTCCGCTCTTACACTTGTCTAAATCCCTGTAGATGTCGGCCAGAATCATAGGCGCTAAAGTGTAGTACTTCATTGATGTTTTGTAATCCACTCCATAGAAATTGGAATGAGTGACCATAAATACACTAGGATGAATAGTGTGTTTTGGCCCTTGAGGAAAAATCATCGTTCCGAGCAAATATATCGCAAATGTGAGGGGATGCGTCTCTTTCCATTTTTCTTTTGAAACAAACTCGTCTTTATATTTCTTATAAGCCCTTGCACGCCCAAATCGATTATATAGTTTTCTGAAGAGTATATTTGGGCCAGGGAGTTTGTCCATCCACTCGGCTTTACCTAATGTAACTTTTCTATAATTTTGGTGAAATTCCATATTATGGATTTAGGAGATCTGTATCTGGATGTCGTTTCCTTTTGTTGCACATGGTGACACTTTCATAGCTGATAAGAATTTCTTCAATAGTTGGCGTCAACTCCACTTCCCCGAATCGAAAGACCATGTTCTCACTATCCCAGAATTTCACCATCGTCCCAATTAGGCCAGGCCAAACATATATCTCTAGCAGCGACGGAAGGTAACCTATGTGTTTCTGAATGATCATTTAATCGTTGTTGTTCATGAACCTCCACCATACTTTGAGAAAAGGATCGGGGATGGTAACCATTCTTATTTTCAAAGGCTTGTATGTCGGATTCATCCTACAAAAATAGAAAACAAAAATTAGTCACCCCCCTTCGCGTAGACAATAAATTATTTTAAAATGCATATACATCCTTTAATTAACACGTAAGCATAATTGTCTATTTTCGGAAATTTGGGCCAAGTAGACACAAGGTGGGCTTCTAATGGGCCCAACACGCCTTGGGCGTTGGGTCATCTTATTTCAAATGCTCCTAAATTTGGGATTTGGCTCAGCTCTACGCTAGTTGACTAGGAGTGACTTTTAAAAGGATCGGGAACCCAAACGGACAACTTGGGCTGAAACTCGCGACAACCATTGGATGCCTAATGAACCAATAAATTGTCGCTAATTTTGAAAGAGGGTGAGTATAAAAATGTTCGTCCGCGGTTCCGCAAATCGTCCTTTAATATACTATACATATATATCAGAAATATGCCATGATATGCAATGACAGTTTATAATTTAATCACATATAAACAATTTAATAATAACATTTAGTTCAAATAGTAAAATCAGCTTGGTTAGAACTTAATTAATCCCCAACGGAGTCGCCATTTCTGTTTTACTTAAAAATATATGATATATATAACATTAGTAAAAAATGACTAAGTTTCGAAAAGCCAATTAATCTTATGATTTAAGAAAAATCGGCCTTCCAAATTGACAGAGTCGCCACTTGATCTTTAGTAAAATTAAGAAAAAACTTAATTTTTTTTCAAAAGATTTAAATCAAATAAAAAACAGTTGAAAAGGGGTTCAAAGTTCAAATATACATTCTGAAGAAGGTGTTAGGACCTCGGAATGCCCGCTAACCCGCGGTTGACCGGCGATTTGACTAAATGACCTTTTAAAATAACTTTCCTGAATAAAGGAGAAAATTCGTCTATTTACTTACTCATTATTAATATGTATGTATGTATGTATGTATCTATCTATCTATATATCTATCTATCTATCTATCTATCTATCTATCTATCTATCTATCTATCTATCCATCTATATGTATATTTTTTATTTTTTATTTTATTTTATTTTATTATTTCTAAGGGGAAGTATCTAGAGGGGATTATCTTAAGGGAATAAACCTAAGTGTTGACAAAAATCAATAAAACAAACTAAATAAAAATGATAATAAATAAAAAAAAAGAAAAAGAAATATTCATGACTGCATATATAGCAAGAAATGGCGGTCCCTAGGGAATTAATAAAATTCAACAAAAACGTTAGTCGATATAATGATAATAACAAATAGTTAATAATAGGGGGAAGAAATATTTGAACTTGGGCCAAGCCTACTGGATCTGAAAGCCTGCCACATTTTAAAAATGACCCAAAGAAAATTGGGCCTCCTGCAGATTTCTTTGGGCTTTGGCCCCATTTCCCTTTAGAACGAAGCTGTGTATACGTGTTGCGTATACCACCGTATATGGGGGCTACATTCGGTCCTTTTCGTTGTATATAGGACTGTATATTCGACATACACACCCCGATTAAGCCTCTCAAGCACCTGTACTGATATTTGGACCTGCTTATCATACTTTACGAATGTATATCAGTGTATATAGCAGTATATCAGCCCCTTTTTTGGCTTTCGGGGGGCTGGGAAATTAATTTTCAGCAGATAAGTTGTTGCTTTTCGACTTGTACGCCATTTAGAGAGGGCTGGATGACTCAGGAGGATAATTTGAGCCTTTATGGCTCAACGAGAAAGTGCAAGGAGTTGGAGTGAAGTCCATGGGGACTCGAAAATAGTTTCACATGCAATAAAATAAAAATAGATTAGCACAAGGAGCAATAAAATAATAAAAATGTATCTTAAACAAAGTTAAAATAAAAAGGCAAACTACTTTAGATATTTGAGTTAGACCGGAATGCATATTCCAACGCAAAACCATATGAACCTAAATAGCACTAACGGAATCTAAAAATAATAATAATAATACAAAGAAACTCCACATGGTATCACACATTGTGTGCACACTTTGAAATATATTTTCTAGGGAATATTAGTCCTTTGATGGTAAGAGACCAAAAAGTATATAAAAAAAACATGCTGCGTACTTACTCAAACAGAATATCTCATGTTCAAAGTCTAAACATTTTATTTCGACAAAAAAGAAACTAACCATGCCATATACAGTCTTTTAATAGAAAGGGAGAAAATTTGTGAGGCTTTGCTAAGTCATTCAAAAAGAACATAAAATATAATTATATATTGTCAAAACTCTTAACAGACTTATCCTCCCACATTAACATGTTATACGCAAATACCAATAGACACGAATAAACAAATTGCTAGATCGATTCGACTAACTATTTCTATTTATGATAAACACATAAGGAAATCGAAACTCGGATATCACATAACACCATGAGAGGCACATACACTTTTAGAGATTAAACCCAAGAAAACCGCACCTAGACAAAAGAAGGGTGCTCTGGAAGAACTCAAAGGAATGCCCATGGCTAATGAGAAACATTGTTAGTCTTCATTCCCAAGTGAAGCATCGAAGGCAGCAAATACTAAACGATTAAGCTAACGGTGACTAAGCGGAAGAGATTTAAACGCACTTTCTTGGACAGATAATAACAGGAAAAGCCAATTAGTGGAAGAAAAGTAGTGCAGTGGAGCAAACTATTGTAACCGCTGTCCTAAGTTCAAAGGTGATATCATGTTCAAGCGAAAATGACGAGACCACTGGTTGGCATATATCAAGTCGACAAAGGAAGTCATAAGAACACATAACAATAGCGAAAGGCACAAGTCTGTGTGGCTAACACGCTATTCAAAAGGCTTGAATATTCATAAAATATACAAAATCAGTCATATGTATGTAACAGGTGAACTGATTCAACGATGTTTGATCCAAACGAGACACCAAACCAAAATATCAATCGAAAACACTCACATATTATTTTTAGGCTATCGAACTAAGAAAAAATAATAATAGATAAAAAAATAAAAAGATTGACAGTCGGAGGAGAAGAGCATTACAATGAAGCAATAGAGGTGATGAAAATCAAATAGGGAAGACGATACCTTTTTCGGATAGCAAACTAAGGATGAGGCAAGCAAGGGCAGACGAACTTCCACGACTTGAACGACAACCCCGCGGAATTTTGCAACCAGGGAGACGAATACAAGAACTCAATCAAACATATTCTCTTTCTCCTTGAACTACTACTGAGTTCTTGTATATGTGTATATCAATGGTTTACTGTTTACTCTCAATTTCCTAATGACTCTTTCAATATGTTTCTTTTGACTCAAAATCTCCCTCTTCAAAAAAAAGTTCTCCTTCTTTTTTCTAACCTCTGCCTCTTAACGTGTTCAGTTTTTGTGGATCGACTAATCTCCCTCAGTATATGAGTATCTCTTGCAAGGAAGTTCCAGCCAAGAGTATTAGTAGGAAGAAAAAAAAATCGAAAGCCAAAAAAAATCCCCCTTTAACAGCTAGCGGACAACAATATGTATAGCAATGGAGTAGGATTTTTCGACAGATGGAGAGCGGAGGAAATCACGAAAAAGGCTGGGGTAAAATTGTGTTTCCATGTCCTGTTTTGAAATCCAAAAACCCTAAAGGGATAAGGTTGAGGTGAATAGTATAGATCTGTACAATTGCTCAACAAAAAGAAAAATCTGGGACGTTTAATTGAGAGGAAGGACGAGAGGGAAGGGAGATTTCGACACCTAGGCCTTCGAGTACCATTTTCGTACGAGAGGATAAAGGAGAGGGGAATGAACGCGCCAGACTGCTGGAAATGCATGGCTGCGTGAGGAGGAAGACGACACAATAGACGGGTCGGTGTCGGGTATGCTGGAACGTTGGAAAATTTTGGGATTTATGGATGGGTCGGGTTAAGGTGACAAGAGAGTGGGTTGGGAATGTTGAAAGTGGGCCTTGGAGTTAAGGAAATGGGAGAGTGGGATTTATGGAAATGGGATTGGGCTGTTGGAAGCAGGTCCAATTTTGGTCTTAAGATGGGTAAGAAAAAAAAAATAACATTTAAATTAACAAATTGGTCATTATCCAAATGAATTTTGAACACAACCTAAGCGAATTCGGCTAAAATTTGAATAAAATGAATTGACAATAATTAATTAATGAGCTTCTTGACTTTGACAAGATGAAATAATTAACCCAATTACAAACTTATAACTCGAAAATATAATTATTAATCTTGACAAAATTAATTTGATAACACATTAAGTAAAACCAAAATCTTTTTGAGGCGGTTTTTGAATAGTTTAAACTAATTATATAAAACATGTAAAAACACATATCAATTAGAACATTATAAAAAAATATCGACTAAAGCTACTTTAAAAGGACTTAAAAATATATTTTGTACTTTATAGTGTCAACTATTTCAACTCATTTGGAATCTAAGAAGCTTGAATTAATTAATTTATATTGTGGAGGGTCAAAATTGGGTGTCAACAGTGAGGATACATGAAATGTGGTGCAAAAATTAGTTTCTTTCGTTTTCTTCATCATTTTCATTCTTGCATACAAGTTACCCCGTTATAAATATTTCATGAACCATTGGAAACCCCATTTTTCTTTTTGAATTTTCACACTTTATCCCAGAACTTTTTTCGTTTCTTTTTCTGTTCTTTTTCATTTTTTTTGTATGGAGAGTTGCATTATTTAAAAAAAAATTAGGTTAAAAGGGGACTTCTTTACACTTTTTGATTTACCTTCTCTTTTAACAACACCCCAACTTAGGCTTTTGGCGTAAGTTGGCTATTCAAATAAACCACATATCATAAGGATTATGGGTAATGGATCAAGAAAGGTTATAGTTTCATCAAATTTCTTCCAAGAAAAGGCTAAGGATCAAGGGGTGTTCAAGCAAGGTACACACACTCACAAGGTAGGCCATAAAAGAGGTATACGTCAAATTGGCTCGAACTTTTCAAAATTGCCTAAAATCATATCAAGAGATTCATCAATTAGTCAATCGGACCAACATGGAAAATTCTATGTTTCATCACATATGGTTAACGGTAAGATCATCACACAAGGCATCGACACCAATCTCAAAACAAGACTCCACACTTTCGCTAGAGTGCAATTTTCATCAAAAACAACTAAATTTAATAATTGGCTAGTCACAACGAGATGCAAAGAGTTCACATATTGCTTATGCAACTTTATTTGGCCTCATTATAGCCACACATTCATTTTGTTCGATTATGAGCACTATTCAGGCCATTAGTATTGATCAAGATCGATACTCAAATTCGCAAAAGAATAGACACATTAAACACAAATAAGAGGTGGCAGTTTTTTTCCAAAAGGGTTCAAAATCGTTTCCAATTAAAATAGGATCCATAAGATCAATAATCCGCAAAAATAGTTTAAACCATAAATAAACCTCAAAACCCAAATTTACATAAACAAAACATCAATATTCACACAAAAATCACACGAAAAGTTGGCCTCACCCCACTACAATTAAAACAATTTTCCTCAAATGAAAATAAAACAATCCAAAAATCAAAATAAAGTAAGAAATAGAGGGAGGTAGATCCGTATGTTTGGGCATCAATGCTCGGGGCATCAGTCTAATCTCAGGCTTCATTACCCGTGATCAGTTTAGAAGTAGTAGTGGCGACACTAGGATCAGCTAAGGATGCATCTTCCAATGAAGCCTGCATAGCTGCATCTATCATAGCCTCCTCATTTTCAGTAAGGATTTCGTAATAAACCTCCTCATCAACCCAAAGCATCTCCTTATTTGTCTCAGCCTCAGACTCAGGATAAACCGCATTCTCAACTATAATATCATATCTTGTGGTGTCCAGAGGCATCTGTAGCACAACTGGAATCTCCACAGTCCCAAAAATTATGGACATGTCGATGGACTTGAGTTGATCCCTATTGCTTCTTAATGCAACAATAACGACATTTAATGTCGTCACCTCCTCGGTGGCTCCTTGGACACACTCACAAACTGTTATTTGGGCCATTAGGGCATGAATATTATCATGTAGTGGTATCACAACATCAGCTAAGACAACCTGAATCATGGAAGGAGTGGAGGCCGCGATTCTTGCAGCCCTACGATCGGCAAAATGGGTATGCTGATCCATCCGGAGTAATGAATCCTGTGTGAGCGTTGTCGGGGAAACAACAACAACAACATGTCTAGGAGGTAGTGCAGCAGTAGAAGAACCTAAAGTACCAAAAGGGATAACAATAGGGATTCTTGAAGGCCAAGGGGCCAGAGTAGGCAAAGATGCCTCTGCAGGTGGTGACTGTGTCCACACTTGGGAAGGGTCCAATAGGGCTGCCTATTTCTTCTTTTTCGCCTCATATTTTAAATATTTGTCCTCGATCGCCCCCATATCCGTAGAGTATATGGAATCACTTCCATATCCTTCTTTACATTTCTAGGAACTCGAGCTCGTCTGCAAGCTCGGTGATCTACACTGTGAAGGGAAGGGAGGTCTGGTGCTATTTGTCTAATACGTCAAAAAAAATTTTGAACCAAGACTCGAACCGTCCTTCGTAGTGAGTAATTTTTTCCCAAGAAATTTAAAATTTATATAGTATTAAGTTCAGGTCCATATATTTAGCACCTTGAGATCTAAAAAGAACTAAATTGAAAATAACAAAAATATGAAATTTGGAGAGTTAAGCTAAGTATGAGTTTTGGGTCAACTTCAAACGACCATAACTCTTACACAATATGAGTTAGGTGTTATAAAATATACCTTAGGAAAGATCTTGAATTATATTTCCAACTCCACCAAGTATTCTAAGTTTCAAGTTTGGACGAGTGATATATCGCCTTTTGAAGTTAGGTTGAACAATTTAGGAAAGTTTACCAAAAATAGTAAGAGGTATTTTGATCTTTTCCTTACCAAATTAATTTAACTCATTTTTAGTAAGGTTTTTAGGGTATAATCCTTTTAGTTTTAGTTTAATAATTCTAATATACACATAGTGTTTTATTTAGAGTTTAAGAAGAGAAAAGAGGAGAAAAAACTGACAGGATCAAGTGTTCGTCGAAATTTTGGCATCTTGTTGCGAAATTTCTCCATGTGTTTAATACCTAAGAGGTATGTAAGATTCCATATCTTTGGGTTTGTTCACTCACATGCGAAACATGTTAATTTCAGCGTGATTTCACTCTAAAAAGTTGAAGGATTGAGTTCTAGAGAAGTGTTCTTGAAGTTTATTCTAAATTTTGTTTTGTTGGGGTTTTGATTATTTCTTGAGATGAAAGTGATTGTTTTTAGTGTATTAGTGTTTACTTAGGTTGGGTAACTGAATCGAACGAATACTTGAGAAAAGAAATCCATAAAAGCGATTTAGGATTATAAAATGAGAGGCAAAATTCGTTGAACTTGGCTTGGGGAGAGGATGGTGCGGTGTGCCCTTGATGCGCCCAAGGGGCTGGGTGATGCCACTGTAGTGAGACCATATGCAGTCTCTAAAGTTAGGAGGTGGAGCCTCGCGCCCACAGCACACCAGGGTCACCTGTCCTCACTTCTTTTCCATCGGATGTCCCGTTTGAGTCCATTTTAACTGTATATTTAGTCCCTTTGATTCTAATCACTCTAAACTACTTGCAAACACCTAGAAATAATTCATAACACTATCATAAACTTGAATTCATAATTAAAATTCAAGGTGAAGTTAAGAATTAAGACTTGAGAGTTCTTCCGATCATTTTGAAAAAGTCTCTATGAGTTCTTTTGAGGATTCTTCTACAATTCTAGTGTCTTGTTTCAAGACTCAAGCAAGTGAGTATGATTATTATGAGAATTTATTAATGAGTCTACTTTTTCATCACGAGATCCTTCATATCATGAACGATAACTCTTGAATTCATAATTCACATTTAAGAGACAGTTAAGAGTAGAGTTCAAGAGCCTTTGAGTTCAATTGTGAATTCTTTGAGATCCATCATCGCTTGATTTAAGTTTTGAGTAAGTAAGTATGTGAAAGAGAAAATTCATATACATGAATTTCTTACTAATATTTTGACCCTTGATTTGAGTCGTTCATGCCTATAGCTTCCGCATGAACTCAATCAGTTGAGTACCTTTGAGAGAAGTAGCATGTTCAAGTTCTAAGTCTTGTACAATAAGTTTCTAACCCATTTGAGTTTATAATTCTAATCATGAGACTATTACATTTTACCCATAAAGTACTTGATTTGAATTATTCATGTACACATTTCCTCATGAACCCTATAAGTCAAATAGTCTTGAGATGAGAAGTATTTTTGAGTCCTTAAGTTGAGTACTTCATGCTCATAATTCTGCATTAACACCCCAAGTTGAGAATTCTTAAAATGAGTGGTATCACTGAAGTTCTTTAGTTACAAGTATTGAGTTCTATCCATGGCTATTGAAAACCTTGCATTGAGTCGTTCACGTCCTTTATTCAACATGAACCATATTTTAAGAAGTCTTTTATAATCGTTTTAAATTTATTTTAAAGACTTAAGGTTTCAAGTTGAGTAAAGAATAAAGAGTAAAGATTGAACTCATTTCTTCAAAGAAGTATATGGGGATTATGTATTCCCAAAGAGTTTTAAGATGTTTTCACATTTGAGAAAGAAAGGGAACATTGATTCCTAGAGAGGTTTAATATAAGTTTTGAGTAATTATCTCAAACCAAAGAAAGAAGTTTTGTTATAAAACATATGAGCTAAGTACATATTGGGAGTCGTATTGGGCACTGATATGGGGATGTGAGTTCAGATAACTCAAGTCTTCATAAACCATATAGCCATCATGGGTAGTAAAAGATCATACTTTTTAGATGACTCCTTAACATACTTTTAGCATAAGCTACTGGATCCACTAAGTTAAGTGTTCTATATGAGGACAAAGTATAGGGCAGTTCTGGCAGCGTGTGCAAGACAACTTATCACTACTTAGGCTCATAATGGTGGTTGTCGGTTAGAGAAACTCCCATAGAAAATGTATTACTTTATTATATAAGTAAACTTGAGTTTGTTATTGTATTTTCTTTAATGAACTATGTTTGTTTTTACTATTTTATAAAGCTTTCCATATATTTCATGTGTATTGTTGCTTTATATTGAGTTGAGTATCCATAGTCGAGTACCTAGAGTCGAATATCATATCATTAAATTGAGTAAGTTTGAAAAGAGGCAAGTATGTTTCCTTTTTATCAAATTTAAACTTATGTTTATACTTTAGAATTCCTCTTTCATGCTCGTACTTTCCACGTACTGATCCATTTAGCCAGCATCATTTGATATTGTAGACACATCTATTCAGGATCATCAACATGAGCTTCGTTGATATATCCCAGCGTTCAAGCTAGGTATGGTGATCCTCCTCACTTTCGGATGATTTCATTTCTTTTTAGTTTAGTAAAGATGTTGTGAGTTTTGTCACGACATCCATCTTTTTTCATTTTGAGTCTTCATAGATAGTTAGTATAATTGAGAAGTCTGTATTATTTATTTTATTAAATGTTGTAAAGACTTAAGTATACTACTTTATGGAGAGTTGAATATATTATTTTTATTCAGATTTAATCTTTCAAGTTAAAGCTGTGTAATTGAGTTATTGATTTTATAGAGTTTTGAAGTTTTTGTATACTTAAGGTAGTCTTTCTTTTGTAGTCAGGTTTGACGAGGGTTCGCTTGGGGAACAACAATAGACTTCTAGTGCCGGCCACATCCAAGGTGTAGACTCATGTCGTGACAGTTTGACCCTCATGGATGTCTCCTGCTCAACGATCATACCTAGATTTATTCACTCCCATGCAATGATCTCGCCAAGGCAAGCTGCCTTAGAGTGGTGAAGGATGGACTCATTTTGGGATGGCATCATAGTAGTGTTGATGAAACCAAACATATCTCGTAGATACATGTAGGTCTCTTTTTACTACTCGGGATCCCTATCTCTAACCATCTCGGGGTGCCATCACAAATAAGAGGAACTGGACAGATTTTTATTCCTCAAATGATTTAGTCTTCTTCCTATACTGGTGAGGGTCTACAATGTTGTTCGTGCACTCCAAGACTGTATTTGTAGTACTGCTATCAGACAACACTTTCTTGCCCCGGACTACGACATAGTCAATTGGTTTTAATGTAGCTGCTTGCTTCTTTTTTTGTGGAATCAGGGCTCATAAGCAACACAGAACGCCCGGGCCCAATTTTGAACATGCAAGACACCGGGACATGTTAATATCTAGAAAATACAAGCCTTATCTCGGGGGTACCTATTAATGACTCCATCTGGGGACTGTCTCTACTCCTCAATGATTGTCCTTAAGCCCTCAATCATTAATCTGTTTATCGACTTGGGAGGGGACCCTGTATGTAACAACCTGTATTATGTATATGCTACTTCTATTCATGTGAAACTTGACATAACCTTACAGTATATGTGAGTGACCATGTTTCTTGTATGCTTAGTGTTCGTTTAAACTATCTCGAAAGGTGACGTAACACCTGGCACGTTTCAACATATGTACTATAAGTTAAATCTGATGGAAGTATTTAAACTAGAGATAATAAGGTGGTAATTGAGCTTAAAACTGAAAGTTAAGTACTATGTTGAAGAAAAAAGGATTAATATTCAGAAAATGGAATGAAATAATTAAGCTGTTTGCTTGGCTTAATTAAGCTACAAGCGGCATCACCTACTTGAGCTATATAGATATAGTTAAAGGGCCCAAGTTTGATGGACCAGATTTAGGCTTATATTAATGGGCTCTTGAAGAAACTCTCACTTCTGCAAACCAAGGTAAGTGAATAACACGTATGTAT
The DNA here is from genome assembly GCA_027704765.1 of Solanum habrochaites. Lineage (NCBI taxonomy): Eukaryota > Viridiplantae > Streptophyta > Magnoliopsida > Solanales > Solanaceae > Solanum > Solanum habrochaites. The sequence goes on from JAKWJA010002492.1 coordinate 45,149,849, forward strand.
TTAGCTTAATTCTCCCATGGATGATAAGGAAAACATGTTATTCATGCTCAAGTATAAGTACAAAAGCAGAATATTTCCAAAAGTTACTGCTCACTTCATTACTTATTAAGATACCTTTTTCTTCTTATTTGGTTTAAGTTTAAAGGGGAGCTGAAGTTCTAGAAGAATTCAATGTTATAAGGAGAAGTTGCAGAAATTGAGGTAAGGTGACTGCTCCTTTCTTTTTTTTGTCGTCCTTTATGCATGAGTTTGGATGAAGAATTACATGTGTTGTAATTAAGAACTCAAGGGATGGCGAGTTCAATATTTGGTTGATGTGATGACGAACATAGTGGGTTGTTTTATATGCATATGTGGGGACTCCATGGTTGATGTTGGGGGAAAGGTGTGAATATTTATATGGAAATATAGGAGGATGTGGTGATAAACCATACGACTAAATGTCATGTAGGCCCCTGTCGGGCTACCATTTTTGTGAGGTTAAGTAGCCAAATGTGTTGATTGCTTAGCTACTAATAGTAGTTTTACTTATTTCATTGTAGATTAGTAATCTGAAAGGTAGTAGGTTAATTCCTTGTAATATCTGAGTTATACAACAAAGTATGTAAGGCTATTCAATTAAATATTCTTTGGCTTGAAATTTGATACTTGCAATTAATATCAATAAGTGAATTTCCTAAGTTTTATTTGTAGAAAAGGAAACATAGTGACAACATACCATCTCCAGATAGCTAACAATATTTTTTTTTCTCCTTAGTGTATAGAATAAATTCTTTGTATGTCTATTACTCTATACTTGTGTAATTATCCTCCCATGTGCTAGTATAGAAATGGTATTTTGCAAAAGTAGATTTGGTGAATCCTCCTCTTAGTCAGTTGAAATTAATTGTGTCATAAAGCTCACAAGTAATGTGTTGATGCTACATAGCTCCTTATGTCATTGTTACTGCCTTGAAGTATTGTTTTCATGTCTTCTACTACTAGTCCTTACTTCCAAGTCTCCAAAATGATTATGACGACCAAAAAAACACTCTCAAAAGAGTTATGATTTTCCAAAAAACAATCTCGAAAGATTTATGAATTGATCTACATTAATATCAAAGATTAAAGAATCTAAGTGAAGTAATCGGTATAATCACAGGTGGCAGCCTACGGGAAATCCATAGCATGGTTCGATCCCAACTGGTACATAAGAGTGGCAGCTCAGGGGTGAAAACCTATAACGGTCCGTTCCCAATTTGTGTAATTGAGGACCACATCCTAGGGGTTAAAATGCCCAGAATGGGTCATCCTCTTCTGCCACTGATCACCTGGTTCCTAATATCACATGCCCTACAAAGATTATAACGTACATAAAAGTAAAGAAAATAATTTAACTTACATAATCTCTCAAGAGTAAACAAAGGTGGTCTTCTCTCTTGATCTATGCACTCATATATTGATACTTGATTTCATTTGAGCCCTCGTATTACATATGCTATTGGCTTAAATATTCAATATATTTTTTGTACTGACATCCCTCGCGGGGGACATTGCTTTTCATGCTGCAGGCATATGTACTCCAACTAGTAGATCTCGTTAGTAGGACCACACGACACTCAAGTACTTTCAATAAGCTCGAGGTTGACTCGAAGCTTTACAGAGTCTTTGATAGATTCATTTTGGTATCATATCGTAGTTAAGGGTAAGGTGGGTCTGTCCCTACCTACTCTAAGGTTTTATATCTTGTAGAAGCTTTGTAGAGTTATGTATATGGTTCAGTGGAGTCTTTAAGAGTTGTCGCCTTAATGAACAATTCTTGTATATAACTTTTGGGTCGACTTTGTTCGTTCATATCGCTGCATCCTATGTGGAATTGTCACCCGTTTGTCATATCTATATGAATAGTAAGCACATGTTACAAATTGGTTCTCTCGCCTTTTAGAGCATCAGGTGCCTGTCCGTTTTAATGGGATTCAAGGTATGAAAAAAGTGATATCAAAGCGGGTTGTCACGATCGGGGAGCACCCCCTAGACGTAACCAGCGTTATCGTCATAGGGGAGGACTAAGACTAGACACTTAGCATTCGTCATAACATATAGGTTAAATTTGTGGAAAAATTTACAACTTATTACATATTGAGGTTTACATAGAACTCTCACTTATTACTTAGGGAGTTTACATAAACTCCTAGCATGGGAAGATTACATAGGCTTCTCATTTAGACAATATAAACAACATATAAGAATTTAGTCTAATAATACCATCTCACATTAAACCATCTAAAACGAATTAGAACGTTCGGGATGACGCTTTATACAAATTCATAATTTCCACTTAGGGATTACAACAATATCGTAAAAAATAGTAGAGAAATGAATGTCTTTAGACAATAACAATACTACTAAGATAGAGTACGTGGCACCATCCTCGAAACTGGAGTACCTACAAAAACATGGGGAAAAGTCCAAGTCTTCCTTCAAGCGATCTTGATACCCCAACCGCCTGAACCTTCATTATTTGGGAACAGGGAAAAGAACATGAGTTAGTACATCCACTTGTACTAAGTATGGAAACGTATGCACATATAATCTTGAAATCATGCTTAAAGGGACATTTACAAGCCATTATTCTTATGTGGGCAACATAGTTCAAGAACTAGGAGACATGTTTTGGACTTATTTATGCACAATTGCATTATAGCCACTATATCATGAGAACCCTTGGTGAATCTCCCTTCTATGGGGGAGTCAACACCTATTATTGTCAAGTTCATTTGCTGCTAAGCTAAAGTTTCTTTTTGAAATGCCGTTAAGTCATTGTTTTAACAATAATAGCTTAATTTAGGTCATAGGAGACAACCCCTTATATAAAATATCATTTATCTCATTAGAAATAGGATAAGAACTTCCTTTTATCACACAACCACCATCAGTGAGATCACATATCATAGTCATTATCATATAAGCCACACAAGAGGATCATCTTCAACCTTTCACCCTCACAACCTTACCATGATCTCACATTCAATACATTCATATCATGCCATAATATTCATCACATCATATATTCCTAAATCTTATCACATGTAATAATTCAATTTTAAAACATCATCACCAAATCCAATCCATCGTAATTGAAGTAAAGAGTTCAAGATCACAAAGTCTTACCAATTAGCCTCCATGGCCTTCTTCAAGAATTTCACTTTCAATTCATCAGAATTATACTATAATCCCACTCATAATCATCATATTATTGTGAATTAATCAATAGTATAAGCAAATCTAACAACCCTAATAATCTACAAGTTCAATTCATAACTACGGTTAGGGTAAAGGGTTAAATTCATAGATTTCATCATAAATTAAGACAAAGACTAAGAACTAACATAATTATCTCATAAAGAATCATAATATATCATCAATCTTCAAATAAAATCAACCTTAAATCCAATTGAAAGACAAATCACGAAATTGGAAAGAAACCCTTTTTTTTTTACATCTCTTGAAATAAATTTGAAGGAGTCTCTTAGGGAAAGAGATCCCAAGAGTGAAAAAATTCCACACCTTAACAATCCTTGAATATTTATGGAGAGAAATTTGAAATCTTGGAGCCATATTGACCTTGAACCTTTGTCTTCAATGGTATTCTTTCAATATAGAGAGAAAGTAGAGAGAAGTTGGAGAGAATTTGAGTTTGGGATTTGAGGAGTGTTAGCTTAGTTTAATTAGGTTTAGGCCTTATATAGTGCCTTTACTAACTTAATTAACCACCCCCTTAACCCTAATTAATTAACTAACCAACTAACTAATTAAGTCATTAACTAAAAAAGTTAACACTGACCCTCAAATGACGGATCCCCGACGTTTCGAACCTAAACACATTCTTCTATATATTTAACACATTTTTACCAATCTATTAAATTATGACTCGTAAAACCCATGGAAACATGCCAAGGCACACTGGAAGTCATGGTCGTTTCTTAATGCTTTGACTCTAACACTTCCTAAATGTTTCAAACACATTATTCTAAGACTATAAATAATGTTACAGGTCTTAGTTCTTCATGTGAACCTCTATATTAGGTCATGGACTTTCGGAGTGTTACATTATCCCCCCTTAGGAACATTCATCTCCGAATGACACTAAAAATCTTTTGTACAACTGAAAGGATTCTTTCACAACTCCATTCAATACACAACATGACATTTACACATAGCAACTCAAATCACAATTTACCACATATAAGATCTCAACATCACAACATGAGGAACTACCTTCACAACATCAACATGATCACAACATAACATTAAGAGTCACTTATGCAAAACTTCTTTTCAAGTCTCATTTACCTGCTCAATATCATTACATGAAAGCAACTATACACAAAGTCACAAATAAGCGCAAGTTAAGAAAGAGATCATATTTACAAGAAAACTCATTTTAGCATGAACCTGTACCATAATTATGCACATTTTAGCAAATCAAGCCAAGTTCAAATTAACTCATTATTTTAAAGAGGTTTATTACTAACCTCAACTTCTTTGGCTAGAATTGTGAGGATAAAGATGAGGACAACGGGACTTCATCCTAGCCTCGTCCTCCCATGTTGCTCCCTCAACTAGGTGGTTTCTCCATAGGACTTTTACGGAGGCCACCTCTTAGTTCCTCAACTTCTTGATTTGGCAATCTAGAATTTTCACCGGAACCTCTTCATAGGAAAGACTCTCATCCACACCTAACCCTTCATTAGGGAGAATGGACACGGGATCACCAATACATTTCTTTAGGATGGAGACATGAAATACCGGACGAATAGAAGATAGTTCACTAGGTAATTTCAACTCATATGAAACTTTTACGACCCGTTGCAAAATCTCATAGAGACCCCCATACCGGGGACTGAACTTCCCTTTTTTGCCAAATCTCATCACCCCTTTCATAGGTAAAATATTCAAATACACCATATCACCTACTTAAAATTCAAGGTTTATTCTTCTATTGTCGGCATAGGATTTTTCCCGACTATAGGCTATTTTCAACCTATCCCCTATCACCCGAACCTTATCTAAAGCGTCATAGATTATTTCGAGACAAAGGAGTGAAGACTCACCATCCTCAAACCACCCGACCCGAGACCTACATCGCCTACCATAGAGTGCTTCAAAAGGTTCCATGGAAATACTCGAATAATAGCTATTATTATAAGAGAACTCAATCAACGGTAGGTGATTGTCCTAGTTACCTTTAAAATATTTCACATAAGATGTTAACATGAATTCTAGGGTTCAGATACTATGCTCCGCTTGAGCATCCATTTGGGAATGAAAAACGGTGCTAAGCTTCACTTGAGTACCCAACCCTTTTTGAAAAGACCCCAAAAATGAGAAGTGAATTGTGCACCTATATCTGATATGATGGACAAATAGATTCCATGAAGACTCAAAATATCATTAATATATTCTTGCATAATCCTCCGCCGAATATGTAGACTTGACGGGGATAAAGTGAGCGAATTTCGTCAACCTATCCACAATAACCCAAATTGAGTCATTTTTTCACCAAGTTAGAGGCAACCCAACAACAAAGTCCGTATTAATCTCTTCCCACTTCCAAGTAGGAACACCCATTTCTTGGATTAGACCCCTAGGATTTAGATGCTTGACTTTAACTTGTTGGCAATTTGGACACTTCAATACAAACTCCTCTATGTCCTTTTTCAAACCATCCCACTGATATAACTCTCTAAGGACTCGACACATTTTGGTGGGACCCGGATGAATAGAATATTGTGAACCAAGATATTCTTTTAAAACGTTTCCCCTCAAATCATCAACATCCGGTACACATAATCTACCTTGGCACCTAAGCACACCATTCCCCCTTGGGATAATGACTCATTGAATTAATTAAGTACCGATTTCTTTAACTCCATCAATAGCGGATCAAGATGTTTCTTAGACTTCACCTCAACCACTAAAGATGACTCGGAGTTATTGTGAACCATAAAACCACCATTTGGAGAATCTTGTAACTGAGCACCCAATAGAGCCAACCTATGAACATCTTTCACTAGGTCTTTCTTGCGTTTTTCTACATGAGACACACTACCCATGGTCATACGACTTCGAGCATCCGCAACAATGTTGGCCTTGCCGGGGTGGTAGAGAAAACTCATGTAGTAATCTTACAATAATTCCAACCATCTTCTTTGTCGGAGATTCATCTCTTTTTGAGTGAACACATTGAAGACTCTTATGGTCGGTATACACATACACATGAACACCATACAAGTGCCTCCATATTTTCAAAGCAAACACTACGACCGCTAATTCAAGATCATGAGTTGGGTAATTCTTCTCACGCACCTTGAGTTGTCTAGAAGCATTGGCTACTACCTTCCCAAGTTGCATAAGGACACAACTCAAGCCCAATCGGAACCATCACAATATACCACGAAACCCTTGGTAACCTTCGATAAAGTCAACACTAGAGCGGAGGTAAGCCTATTTTTAAAAATCTGGAAGCTTCTTTCACATGCCTCCGACCACTCAAATTTAACACTTTTGGATCAAGGTAGGCAAAGGGGAAGCAATGGATGCAAACCCATCCACAAACCTCCTATAGTACCCGGCTAAACCCAAGAAACTTCTAATGTCGGTTGGAGTCAATGGTGTAATCCAATTCTTAACCACCTCAATTTTCTTTAGATCGACCTCTATACCCTCACTTGAGATAATATTACCAAGAAATTCCACCGATCTCAACCAAAATTCACACTTACTATACTTGGCAAATAGTTGGTGTTTCTTAAGGATTTGCAATACAACCTTCAAATGTTTCATATGTTCACCCTCATTCTGTGATTATACCTAGATATCGTCAATGAAGACAATCACAAAGGAATCTAGGTAATTCTGGAATACCCTATTCATATGGACCATAAAAGTCGTCTGGGCATTCTGAGACCAAAGGACATTACTAGGAATTCATAGTGACCATACCTAGTTCGAAAAGGTGTTTTAGGCACATCCTCACATCTCCCCCTAATTTGGTGATACCCCAACCTCAAGTCAATCTTAGAAAAGTAGCTTGCCCCTTGGAGTTGATCTAACAAGTCGTCAATCCGAGGGAGAGGGTACTTGTTCTTAATGGTGACATTTTTGAGTTGACGATGTTCAATGAACATCCTAAGGGACCCATCCTTCTTATTAACAAACAACAACATAGCTCATCATGCAGAAATACTAGGTTGAATGAAATCCTTATCTAATAAGTCTTTGAGTTGAAGCTTTAACTCTTTCAACTCCGCCGGAGCCATTCGATAAGGAGGGGTAGAAATAGAATTGTATTCGTTAATAAGTCAATACCAAAGTCTATTTCGCGCTCCGGAAGAATTTCGAGCATGTCATCGGGAAAGACTTTCGGAAAGTCCTCTACTATGGGGACTGACTCTATAAGAGGAATGTCAGAATCAAGATCTTTGACTCTAACAATATGGTAAAGACACCTCTTATAGATCATTTTACAAGCTTTTAAATAAGAAAGAATACGACCTCTAGGAATTGAGTTACCCCCCTTCCATCTAAGATGAGTTCATTATGAAAATTGAACTTAACCATTCCTATTCGACAATTTATGGAAGCAAAACAAGCATGCAACCAATCCATTCCAAAAATGACATCAAAATCAACTATATCAAGTTCTACCAAATCTACCCATGTAACTCTATTGGGAAAAAATATTGGACAACTCCTAAAGACTCTTCTAGCCACAACGGAGTTACCCACTGGGGTTGTAACCGAAAATTGTTCAATCAAAATATCAGGTGGAATATCATAATTTTTAGCTACTAGAGGAGTTATAAATGATAAAGTAGCACCGGGATCAAGTAAAGCAAAATCAATAGAGAAGACTCGTAACATAATGGTGACGACATTGGGAAACTTTTCTTGTTCACCCCTAGAACGGAGAGCATAAAATGGTTTCTCTTTGGAGCTTCAGAACTAGGACCGCTTGCTTGATCTTGACCACTCCCCTTCTCTTGACTCCTCCATTAGGACAATCCCTAACCTTATGTCCCTGTTTTCCACAACCATAGCAATTTCCCGGCCCCACCAAGCATTTACCCCTATGCTTCTTACCACACTTTGCACAAGTAGGTTTGTCACTTGTTGAATTTCCACTCCTTCCCTTTTGAGACCTATGATTTGACACCCTATTATTTTTTGACTTAGGGAAATTGAAAGAAACTTGGTTGGAAACCCTCTTCTTGAATCTAGGCTTGTCTAGATTCTCAAGCCTACCCTTGGAAGTACCTCCTTCATAAGACTTGGTCCTCTTAAACTCCCTATTATTCCTCTTGAGTCTAGTCTCTTCAACTTGTTGTGAATGAACCATAAACCGAGAAATATGTCAAATACCTAGAGACAAACTCCTATCTTCCTTTATTTTCATGGAGCATCACCGAATGACACTCTTCAACTAGATCATCTGACACTCCCTTCACAAGGTGACTCATCTAATCCCTAGGATTGGACACCAAAGAAGAAGCATACTTGGACAAATTAGTGAATTTCAAAGAGTACTCTTGATTACTCATACCTCCTTGATGAAGGTTGATGAACTCCTCCACTTTCGCCCTTTTTTTCTCCCTAGGAAATAACTAGTCAAGGAAAGCCCTTCTAAACACCTCCCAAGTGCTATGACTCGCTCTCAAGGCCCTATTATCTATCCATTGGGTGTACCATGTGTGAGATACGTCCTTGAGTTGAAGGAATCTAGCTCGGCCTGCTCAATTGAACTCGCCCCCATAGCATAGAGAATCTTATAAACTTAGTCTAGGAAATCTTGGGGGTATTTGTTCACCTTTGACCCATAAAACATCGAAGGGTTAATCCTCGTGATGTTCCTCAAGTGGGAAGCCATGGTACTAGCATTTGGTTTAACATGATGTCCAACCTTCCTATTTGCTTGAGACGTTAAAGCTTGAGCTTGAGTGGATACCACTTGAGTTTGGGTAGTCATGTCTTGAGCCAAAGTCACAAATGCCGAACTTATCTCTACATCCATCATAGGTGGAGAAATGACCGTAGCTTGGTCTTGTGGAAGCACTTGATTGCCTTGTGGAAGGGCTTGGTTCTGTTAGGGAGGAACTTCCGCATTAGCCAAATCTTCCTCTACTCTCCATGAGGCTGACCTTCACGTAGTCATCTCCTATACCCACAAGAAAAGTATTAGAATAAAAAGGGACACATAGAGTTACAACTCATAAGGCACGACTTTCAAGATTACTAATAAGTGAGAATTCCTAAGCATCACATAGTCTCTCATTCATAAGTGTGGCGCGCTTCACACCCATGAACAAGACTCTACATAGACGTGGTTTAGTGAGACATCAATCCTAAGATTACTTCAACCTTATGATCTGATACAAAGTTTGTCATGATCGGGGAGCACCCCTTAGATGTAACCAACGACGTCGCCGTCCTTGGAGAGGACTAAGACGAGCCTCTTAGCATTTGTCATAACATATCATAGGTTAAAATGATGAAAAATTTAAAACTTACTACATATTGAGGTTTATTTAGACATCTTACTTACTACTTAGTAAGTTTACTTAGACTTCTCGCATATGAAGCTTACATAGGCTTCTCGTTTAAGCAATATAAACAACATATAAGAATTTAGTCTAATAATATCGTATCACATTTAACCATCTAAAACGAAGTAGAACATTGGCACGACCCTTCATACAAATTCAAAATTTCCACATAGGGCCTACAACAATATCTTAAACAATAGTTGAGAAATGAATGTGTTTAGACAATAACAATACTACTACGGTAGAGTACGTGTCATAATCCTTGAAACTAGAGGACCTATAATAACTTGGGAAAAATTCCAAGTCTTCTTGCAAGCGACATTGATACCTCAACGGTCTGAACCTTCATTATTTGGGAAAAGGGGAAAGAACATGAGTTAGTACATCCACTTGTACTAAGTATGGAAACATATGCACATATAATCTTTGAAATCATGCTTAAAGGGACATTTTGTTCAAGATCATGCTAAGTCAATTTTGAAAGCCATAATCCACAAATATGAACCCATGCAAGCTAATGATCATATATTCATTAGGAGAAGTCCATATGCACCACAAGACCAACATCATCATAAAGTCAAGTCAAGATGGATATTATCAACATCAGGTCATATAAACATGAATAATAGCATGTAAAGAAAATATAATAAAAATCACTCTAACATAATGTAACAACAAAAATGCATGTTCAAGAGTTCATATCATCGAAGCTTATAAAACCCTTACCAACAATCCCATCCCAAACATACAAGTTCAATGATCATGTGAAGTCCCATAACCCCACATAATCAAGTAACCAAGGAAAGAGATAATAAGTAATGCCTAACTTCATATAACCTAGCATCATGAGTAGTCATCATCATATATAACAATATAGACCAATAACATGTTCATAAGTGAAACTAACATCATATGGTATCATTAACATATAAAGTAAACATATGCATATATTTTACTTTATAAGAGCATAAGTACAACGTCCTAGGACTTACCTCAAGGCCCAACTAGTGCATGTATTGGTAGAGTCCCATACCCCTACCTACACTAAGAAGATCCTCTTAAGTTACCCTATTTAGAGTTCACTTTATTATTTTCATTTCACTTTTGGGAACAATCATCTTAACCGACAATATACCATGTGAGCTGAACTTGGAATCCGGTGTCATGAAACCCTACATCGAAGGTGGTCTACTTGTCAAGGTAGGACCAAAACATGAACATAATATTCTAGGTGGATCTACAAGCTAGTATTCTTATGGGGGAAACATAGTTCAAGAACTAGGAGACATATTTTGGACTCTCTTTATGCACAATTGCATTATAGCCACTATATCATGAGAACCCTTGGTGAACCTCCCTTCTATGGGGAGTCAACACCTATTATTGTCAAGTTCATTAGGTGCTAAGCTAAAGTTCCTTTTTGAATTGCCGTTAAGTCATTGTTTAACAATCATAGCTTAATTTAGGTCATAGGAGACAACCCCTTATATAAAATATCATTTATCTCATTAGAAATAGGATAAGAACTTCCTTTTATCACACAAACATCATAAGTGAGATCACATATCATAGTCATTATTATATAAGCCACACAAGAGGATCATCTTCAACCTTTCACCCTCACAACCTTACCATGATCTCACATTCAATACATTCATATCATGCCATCATATTCATCACATCATATATTCCTAAATCTTATCACATATAATACTTCAATTGTAAAACATCATCACCAAATACAATCCATCGTAATTGAAGTAAAGAGTTCAAGATCACAAAGTCTTACCAATTAGCCTTCATGGCCTTCATCAAGCATATGACCTTCAATTCATCAAAATCATCCTATAATCCCACTCATAATCATCATATTATTGTTAATTAAGCAATAACATAACCAATTCTAATAACCCTAATCATCTACAAGTTCAATTCATAACTAGGGTTAGGGTAAAGGGTCAAATTCATAGATTCATCATAAACTAAGACAACGACTAAGAACTACCATAATTAACGCATAAATAAACATAATATATCATTAATAAAAAAAAATCAACATTAAATCCAATTGAAAGACAAATCACGAAATTGGAAAGAAACCTTTGTTTTTGGCATCTATTGAAATCAATTTGAAGGAGTCTCATAGGGAAAGAGATCCCAAGAGTGAACAACTTCCATATCTTAAAAATCCCTGGATATTTATAGAGACAATTTTGATATATTTGAGACATATTTATCTTGAACCTTGGTCTTCAATGGTGTTCTTTGAATATAGAGAGAAAGTAGAGAGAAGTTAGAGAGAATTTGAGTTTTTGAATTGAGGAGCGTCAGTTTAATAAGGTTTAGGCCTTATATAGTACCCCTAATAACTTAAATAACCACCCCCCTAAACACTAAATTAAATAACCAACTAAGTAATTAAGTCAATAACCAAAAATTTTAACAGTGACACAGACCCTCAAACGATGGATCCCCGATCTACGGACCGTCGCCTCATCGACGGCCCCGTACTAGACTACCATTGTTTGTGATAGAGACCATCTTTTTTTGGAAATTTTGGAAAATGGATAAGTTTCTACCAACGCAGCGATCTACGGAGTGTCGATCCATCGGTGGCTCATCGATTGGCTTCGTTGATGCGCACTGTAAAGTTGACAACTTTGGGGCCAAATTGAAGGGTCCTCCTCAAGGACCGTTAGGGTGGTCCTTGGGGAGTCATACACAAACCTAAACACACTCTTCTATATATTTAACACATTGTTACCAATTTTCATTAATTTCCGACTCCTAAACTCATTGAAACATGCCAAGGCACACTAGTACACATTTCAAAACTCACTGGATGTCAAGGTCGTTTCTTAATGCTTTGACTCTAACACTTCCTAAATATTTTAAGCACACTATTCTAGTCCTAAAACTAGTGTTACAAGTCTTAGTTATTCATATGAAGCTCTATATTAGGTCATGGTATTTCGGAGTGTTAAACAAGTTATCCTAGGGAATCTACAAAGTTGTGTGTGTGTAGAGTCTCTCTTGTGGATGTGTTGTGCACCACATTTAGAAAATAGGAGGCTATAATACATGTAGGACCAGTGTTGTAGGTGAATCATATCTAATTTCTAAATTGTTTTATTATAGCAAAGATGCCGATTATGAGAAGGAGTAAAAGTGCCGGTAAGAGAGTAGAAGTGGCTGCCCAAGAAGGGACTAGCCAACCACCACCTTGTCAAGTTGTTCAAAGTGAGGCTCAAGATGAGTCTCTATCACAAACTACCTTGATGCCTCCATCTCTTGAAGAACTAGAGAGGGAAGCTGAACGTCAGGACCCCCCTATTAATGCTACTGAGGAAGACTTAAGGAATGTAGTCCAATTATTGACTAGTATAGTTGATGGTCATTGCCAAAGGTAAGAAGGTCCAGTTGCAGGTACTAGTGGTGTCGATATAGCAATTGGAATGTGAATACATAATTTTTTGAACTTGGACCCTCCATAATTAACCAAGTAAGTTCCTAATGAAGATCCATAAGACTTTATACATCATATCAAACACACTTTTCTATGCATGTAAGTGGTAAAGAAGATCTTGATCTCGCAACATATAGATTAAACAGTGTGACTATATTGTTGTATGAAGATTTAAAAAAATCGAGGGAAAAGATGCACCTTCAGCTACTTGGAAAGAGTTTAAAAAGGCATTCCTTGACCATTATCACCCATTGGAGATTAGAAAGGCCCGTGCAGATCAGCTCTTGAATCTCCACCAAGGAAGTATGAGCGTGAGAAAGTATAGTCTCAAATTTAATTCTGTGGGCAAATATGCTCCTAGTGTAGTAGCTACCATGGAGAATATAGTTCATCGATATGTGGATATATTAGATTCATATGTAGTTAGATACTGTACCATTGATTCATTGAATAAAAATATGAATATATAAAAGATTTAGGCTTTGCAAAAAACTTGGAGGATTAAAAGCAACGAATAAGGACACAAGAGTTGGAAACAGGGCATTCTAAGAGGGCTAGATCCATGGGGCAGTTTACACCATCCCAAGGTTAGTTTAGGCTGGTTCTATAACAGACCACCTAGGCAATCATCTTTCTACTCTAGAACTGGTGCTCCACCGCGATTCCAAAGGTTTAGGGGCAATCAATTTGGGCAAAGAAGTGAAACCTATGGCTCACAAATAGCGGGTCAACAAGAGCAGGGAAATACGAGCCAATCAAGGCCTCCTCTATAGCCTTGTACGCAGTGTGAGAGGAATGATATATGTGCACATAGGTTTGGGACTGATGTTTGTTTTTGGTGTGGTACACTAGGGCATATGATGAGAAACTGCTCTCATAGGGGAGTGGGTGGTGTTGCACTACCGACTAAATCAGTTATTGGATTGACCTCATCAACACATTCTTTAGGTAGGGGACTACAAATGCCTACAAGTCGTGGTGGAGGAGCCAGGGGAGCAGGTAGTTCTAGTGGAAGTCAGAAGTATCCTAACCTCTTTCCATTTAATTCTGTTTCATCTTGAGGTAATAGTTCCTATACAATCTCTAAGATTACTCTTGTGTCATTTAGTATTGTTATCATGTTCCCTCACTTATAATTGGATTCTATCATATTTTCATGTTCATGGAACTTAGTTGAGTTAGATATCGGTTTAAGTTTCTAGCATTCAGTACTTTCTACCAAACTCTATTTGATCCCAAGTGAGAGATATTGTAATGCCCCAAAAAAGCAAAACTAAGATTGAACAATAGAGAAGGCAAACCACAAAGATGGTTCACTGGCCGTGAAGACAACCAGGACTTGTCACCCTGATCATGGTTGTGAACCCAACATAATGTGAAAGACAACAAACCAATAGATGGTCTGTGGAGCTCTAAACAAGTTGTAAAGTGGTCCGTGAAGGAGACACAAAACCCCCATGTCTAAAGTGAAGGATCACAAACCACTAGACGGTCCGTAAAGCTTCACAAAATATGTGAAATTTGTCATGGAAGAGGATTAACATACTTTGAGGTTTCGATCAACTTCAAACATTCATATCTTTCTGAACAAAATGATTTAATTCGCCTTAATTAAAGGTCTTTGATCCTCTTTTTAAAGCCCTCAATTTTATCCTAATGTTGATCCATGAGTAGAAGGTTGTGCTCATTTTAGTGAAACCCTGTTGGGTAGAGAATCCTCACGACTCACTTGACGGGCCATTGTGATCTAGACGACCCATAAAGCCTATCTTGAAGTAACTTTGTCAAACTTTTAGATATGTTTTCAGCCGAAGTCACTAGTTAAGCATCATGGACGTCTACACTAACCGTGAAGTTCCACACGGACCGTGAAGTCATCCATGAAGGGGACTTGTAATACTAAGAGTTCAGGTTCAATTTAAACGACAATATCTTTCAGCATAAAATGAACTAGATGTTTGTAACCTTTCAAATTAAAGATCTCTCAGTCCTCTTTCCAACACCACAAAGTTTGCGTAATTCAAATCTTGGAGTAAAATGGCATGCCCATTTTAGTGAAGCCTGGTTGGCTAGGGAATCTTCACAAGCTGCTAGACGTGCGTTGGTCATTACAACGTCCAGTGAAGCCTGTCTTGAAGAAACTTCATCAACATTGAAGTATGGGTTACATTGGTCTTTTTTCATATGAGTTGGGTACTAAACTATGATGTTCGATTCCCAAATTAAGTCATTTTACTCACTTTGAGCCTAATAATCTAGTCAAACAATACCCAGGTACCTCATTCTCCAAAAATCACGCAACTTAGAGAAAAAAAAGAGAGCAAAACTCGACTATTTCTCCCAAGAACAAGCAGGAGTTTTCTATGAAGTTTAGTACCTAAATCGAAGGATTTCTCTATAGATTTAGTCACCAGGCATGTGGAATTTACTAGTCGGTTCCTCTCACTAATTAGGTCCCTAGAATTCAGTTAGTTCTTTAATTTCCCATAAATTTTTCAGACAAAGGGTTTCCATATTTTGAAGATTTTTTTTATGATTGTAGTTGTTATAGTTCCCATGATCTAAAAACATGATTCTCGGTGATTTTGGGTGATTTACATGTTTATAATTCAGAAACCTAGGTTTTATCAACTATAACTCATTAATTATACTTGATAGGCAGATTCATAAAAAAATCATGCTTTAGAAATTGAATGCCATAACTTTCAGTGTAAATATATGCATTCCCAGAAAGCATGTTAGCATTTGAGCTACGTAGTATTTCAGTGCATTTTTCCTTTTCATTCAGTTGGGGGTAGACTTAGCTCCGAGTTGGACTAGGATTCAGCGTACCCTCATAGTCCTAGAACTACGTGCCAACGTAGGTTTAGAAGTCCTCTTTGTTGGACATTTGGTTTAGTGATAACGCCACAATCATGCATTTATACCACTAGCAAGGTATATTGGGTACTTTCTATGGGGTGTATACATTTGACTCCACATTTAACTCACGTGGTTTATGTTGGTTCAACATATTAGTTACAGGATCAGTTCAACCCACGCGTACTTTGCACTAGTTTGTTTTATGATGTATGTTCAGACACTAAACATCTAGACCCCAATTAGTTTGATTCTTAGTCCGATTTCAGAAGCTTCAGTGGTGAGTCCTCATACTTCAAGGACAATAGACATGTTTTATATTTTAGTCTTTAATATCAACTTTCAGTTTTGTTAGAGTTAGCTCGGGGCAATGTCCAACAACTCAACTCTGTTAGAGGCTTTTCAGACATAGTAGTAGATTCAACTTGGGTTGTTGAGTAGTTGTTTTAGTTGTCACTAAAGACCTATTATTTTATGTACACTCATATTAGTTGGGCATTTGCCATTTTCAAAAATCCACTATTTTTGCTTTGGCATAGTGCATGTTTGTTTAGTTGTTCATCAATATGCTTGTTACATGTTAGAATCACGGTTAACTAGGGGTCATTCATGATCTTAGATTTCATATTACGTCTCGAGGGTAGCCTTGGGGCGTGAAAATATATTTCACTTCCTTTCTCATATTTATACCATCCTTTTAATTAACTGATAATGATGTGAAATTTTCACATAAATAATTTGTCATGTGAAATGATATATTAAGTTTATAATATAGTTGATCAATGATAAGTAAATAATAAAAGAACATATCAAAGTAAATATATTATATTTATTAGTTTGATCCAAATATACTTAAAATATATTTTCTGAAGCAATTATCGGTCAAACTATAATTGTAGTCAAAATGGTTAGTTTGAATGTTATTATGTTTTTTTTTAAAAATAACTTCTAGTCAAACTTCAATATTATTACGATCATATCTTTTCTAATCAAAACCATCAAACACTACTTAAAGGAAAAATGAATTAATTCATGAAATTTACTAATATGCTACACTATAATTAATAACTCTATACTAACTTGGTCACACATATGCCTTCTATTACCATTCCCACTATCCATATCCCTCTCTCCCTACAAGTCTTTATCAAGTAAAAAAAAAGACCCCATTCTCCCAATTCTCATATCTTATTTTCTCGATTAGTTTTATTCAATGGAAATAATGAAGAAAAAAAGTATGATCAAGCGCCGATGGAATCCTAAAGAGGATGATCTACTGCAGAAGCTAGTAGAGGAACATGGAGCAAAAAATTGGTCTTTGATTGGCCAATTGATTCTGGGTCGATCCAAATAATCGTGTAGGTTTCGATGGTGTAATCAGCTTATTCCTCAAGTGGATCATCGACCTTTTACTCTTGATGAAGATGATATTATTATCAAAGATCATGCCACATTTGGTAATCAATGGGCTATGATATATTGTTTTTTACCAAGTCGTACCGATAATGCGATAAAAAATTGTTGGAATTCATTCCTTAAACGGAAACGCCCTTTGATCTTAGAATATTTGACATTCAAAAATCCTCAACCACCATTGAAGAAATTGTTTAGTAATATGGAGGGTATAACTTTAGGTAGTCCATATATATTTGATATGAGCAATTTGGTTTTGTATCCACACATAGCAGCAGATTCTCAAAATTTACCTCTTTCAGCATTTTCACCAGCAATGCCTGATCTATTAATATCTGTAAGTCAACAAGGATCTGTTTTAAGAAATTTTAGTTTATCTAGATTCCCTCAATTAATCCTCTATCTGCCTATTGCCCCACTAGTTGAAATTATGCCCTTTTCATCAGTTTCTGTTGTAATGGTCGAACCATCAATATATTTGAGTCTATGTGGATATCATATGAGCAATTTGGGTCTATCTGGGGTGCCTCTGTTGAGTCTTTATCAACCTAGCGTCCCACTGGGTGAAATTTTTACTTTTTCATCAGTTTCACCAGTATTTTCTGATCCATCAACATATCTTAGTCTCTCTTTACCCGGATTTAGATCTACCAAGAATTAAAATTCGGGGGATCAAATTGAGAAAATAAGTGAATTGTCACCTATTATCGACATCTTAACCTACTCCATAAAATTTAATGCCTCAATTTTCAATAAGTTAGAGTGAGAATTTTGGTCCTACAAGTATGGAGAAACAGTCGCTGAGCCCAAAATTTTCTATAGTTATGCAAGATATGATAAGAAAAGAAATTGAAAATTCTATGTTAGAGTTTGAGAATGAAAGGTCTTCAATCAACGTAGAAGATATAATGGGGGCTGTTGTTAACAAAATCTGCGCTAGGAAATATTGAGTAAAGGTTGAATGTGGAGGAAAAATGGAGATATCGTACTTATTATTTGCTTTAAAGTTTAGTTGATAATTTCAAACTTTCTCATTAGACTTTTTTTTAGGAATGTAAGAGAAAAAGAAAGAGAAAAAAGATATTCATAGAAGTGTATGGAATCCCCAAACACCCTCATCCCACCCACTCCACCCTACCTAAAAAAGAATTGAATATGAAATTCTAATTATTATTTTTGATGAAATCGATCATTTTTATACTATTGGAGGTGTTGTTTTTAAATAGCTTTTCTTTGGTCTGTTTAATATTTAAATTCAACCATTAAACTGACCACTTAAGGTTTTTGATTGACTAATTCCTATTTGAGGCGGTATCAAAAAGAAAATTAATAAGTGGTTTGTTTTATGGTTTCTCGATTGATAACCATTTCCAAATTGATAATAATTAATGAGAAGTAATTTAATTTTAAATATTATATCATTATTTTACTATTAAAAAGATCTATAGTCACACACTAGTGTGAATACATAATCAAGATTAATTAACTATATAAGACAAATAAAAATATATTTGATGACTTACTTTAATAAATAATTAAATATACAATAAAAATTAGTTATAACCTAAAATTAGGTAAATTTAGTAGATAACAAAAACCAAAGATGAAAGTTAAAAGAGTATTAATATTAATTCTTCTTCTTGCATGTTACTTAATTCTCAAGTTCTATCTAATTTATAAATCATTTGGTGAACTCTAAGGGGTTGTTTGGTAGGGAGTATTAGGAGAAGCAGTCCAAGTATTATTTGTGGTATTATTTAGGACTATGTTCGGTAGGAATTTTTTGTCTGTGTATCATCAATCCATAGATTAGTTATTCACTCTACATGGTATTAGAGTGTGTATAACTAACACCTTCCATATGGTGGTATTAATTCTAATACCATGTGACTAATCTAGGTAAAGACAAAAATACCCCCTAAAATCATTTTATTTATTTTCTTAATTTTATATTTTATATTTTATATTTATACTAATATATTTATACAAATAAATAAATTTACAAATTTTATTATTTAGATATATATTTTTTTCTAAAATATGAGTTATTTAATCTATTTATTAATATTAGGAGGAATGGTCTGGTGGACCCTTATACTTGTTTGCATTTGCATTGTGAACCTTATTCTTAACCTTTTGTCATCTAGACTCCTGAACTCAATAAAACACAATTTAATAAACCCCTAAGACTATTGACTAAGCTTATGTGGCATTTGGATGTTTGAGTTAGCAAAAGTGTGTAACCACATACATATTAAGGCGAGTGAGGGAGCATTTTCTTAAAAAACTATTAAAAATTATAAAATAAATAATTTTTTATTTATTTTTAATCAATGATGAAAAATCTCCTTCTTCTTCACCCATTACGCCTCCTTTTCAGCCATATCCATCCCCTGCTCATCCCCCCCCCCCCCACTTTTTTTTTTTTTTTTATCTTTTACCACAATCTAATAAAAAACCTCCATCTTCTTCACCCATTTTCAGGAGGAGAATTTTTGCGGAACCTATATTTAAAATTTACAAGCCTTTCATAACTCAAATTGAAAGGCAAAAGTTGGCTGAATGGTTCAGGCATTAACAGGATGAGTTGGTGCTAGTCATAGAAACTTTTTGTCCTGAGAATAGAATTCCACGAAAATATGTCCAACCCCTTCTTTCCATACTCTTGTAATTGTTTTAAGAGATCTTGACATTGAAACCTCCTTGAGTCCATTGGTTCGCCGGCAAAGGGAGAGGTCGATGTTGGCGGTGCTCGTCGGAGACAACCGATTTGCTGTAGAGTGAGAGAGATAATGGTAGTAAGGCGAGGGGAGAATTAGGTGGGTGAGGGTTGAAGGATCTAGTTACGATAGTGAAAAGATTTTCGGCCAGATTTCACGGAGCGGCGACGACTTAGGTTGATAGTTTTCTGATGGTTGAAGGAGGAGGAAAGCATCTTGAGGGCTATATTAATCATTTTCATCTTCTTCATAGATGAAGCTAGAATGAAAGGGGAAGAAGAAATGAAGCAATGACTTTTTTTTGGTGAAAAAAGTCGCAGGTGTATCAATTTTTATTTTAAGAAATAAATATAAATTTAATTGTTTTACTTTTTATTAAATAATTTGATTAAAAAATCTTTAAAAATATTTAAAAAAGATAATTATGACATATCATTGATATAGATGATATGAATTTGACATGTCATTGATATAGGTGATGTGAATTTAACATGTCATCAATTTAAGGGAGAGTGAACTATACACATGATGAGTGGGGTTTAAAAATCTTATTTATATTGAATTTAAGGATATAGATGACAAAAGGGTAAGTAGAAGGGTTTACAATACAAACGTGTACAAGTATAAGAGTCCACCAGACCATTCCGCCTTATTAATATAAAATATCATAATCCGACTAATATGCTAATATTGAAGTATGAATTTAAGAATATTCGAGAGTTAAATATTGTCTCTTAAGAGAAGCCCGCTAAAAGTTACAGAAGTAGTCTAAAACAAGAGAATAAACATCTCGAGTACAAGAATAGTTTAATTTATTTTGCTATATTTATTTTATTTTAAGAAAAAGAGTTTTTAAAAAAATTATTGTTACTAAACGAAGCTCAATAAATTTTCTCTATAAATTATTAGAGTTGTGCAATCTTTTAAGATATTAACTCCAATTTATTAAGATGTCAATTATTTACTCCCAAATACTCTAAGTGAGAAAATAGTGAAGATAACAATAAATTTTTATTCTCCTAGCTAGTTAAAAGTGTTGTATAAAAATTTTTTTTTGTGTAAATTATCTACCTTGACCCAATTGAATGAAATAGAAAATCTCATAATAACTTAAGGGTATAGTTGGAAAGAATTTTTTTGGTAGAGTTTTAAACCACACACAAAACTAGGTAAGAAAAAATGAACCAAACACTTGATAAAAATAATCCATGCATTACTAAATCGTTACATTACCAATCTTTGCGTTACTAGTCTATGCATTACTAATCTCTGCATTATTGATCTTTGTACCAACCGACCCCTAAGGTGCAAGTAGGGTATTCTCAAAGTGTTGTTGAGCACCACGAATGTCTAAATGGTCCGTGAAGCTCCACACAGACCATGAAGTCATCCGTGAAGGGACGTTGTCAGACTAAGAGCTTAGGATAAACATTAAACAACCATATCTTTCAGCACAAAATGTACTAGGTGGCCCATGACCTGTCAAATTAAACATCTCCGAGCCCTTTTTCAAAGTCACAAAGTTTTCCTAATTCCAAGCTCAAAGTAAGAAGTTATGTTAATTTTAGTGAAGTCCTATTGGTCAGGGAAATTTCACGAGCTTCTAGACAGGCCTTGGTCATCATGATGGCCCTTGAAGCCCGTCTTGAAGCCAGTTTTGCATTATTTCAGTCAAGGTCGCATTGGTCTTTTCTCCAATGTGTTTGACACTTAAACTACGTAGGTTGACGCCTAAACTACGTTGTTTTAATCTTTCTTAGCCTAATATTCTACTCAGAAAATACCAGAACCCTCATTCTCCAAAAATCACCCAACTTAGAGAGAAATAAAGAGGAAAAGTCGATTGTTTATCCCAAGAACTAATATGAGTGTTCTTCGAAGTTCAGCCTAGAAATCTGAAGGATTTCTTTATATATTTTGTTACCTAGTATGTGATATTTCACTAGTCGGTTGCTTTCACCAATTAGGTCCCTAGAATTGAATTGGTTTTGGAATATCTCATAAACTGTTCAAACCTAGGGTTTCCTATTTTTGAAGCTTATTGTAATTCAATTTTTGTAAATCATAAAATATAAATAACATTATTCTTGGTAGTGTAATGAATTATACATCTTAGGAAAATTATCCAGAAAATGATACTTAAGAAATTAAATGCCACAACTTTCTATATAATTATGTGCATTCCTTGAAAGCATGTTAGCATTTTGAGCTACTCAACATTTTAGTGTATTTTAGCCTTTCATTTAGGTGAGAGTATACTTAGAACCGAGTTGGAGTAGGTACGGGCTAAATTTAACCCATCTCTCTAGGTATCACTACAATAAAAACAACATTTAGCGGCGTTAGATATTGACATTAATAAAGAAGGTCAAAGTCTTTACCGTCATTAGTTGAGTGTATTTAGAACCAATGTCACTAAAGGCTTTAGGGACATGTACCAATAGTGTTAATTTCCACTAAAGATACATATTTAGCGGCATTTAATTCTTATTTGCCGCTAATGATCATTTTTGATGTAGTGTATCCTACTCACATGGTTGCCGATCTAAGGGCACAGATGCGATAGTTCTTGTTGGAGTATTCTATATGGTGAAGTTCGACTGTAGGATTTAAATTATTTGAGGTATATTGAAATCTAAAGATTGATGACTCATGCTTAGCAGGATTTGTAAGATAAGCTTAGATAGATGGCTAAGGATAACAAAAAGGCTAGAACAAGAAATTATGAACACTGTAAGAAAAGGTCAGGTTGTGGGAATACCTCACAGTTTCAGCAGAGGTCTACATATCCTACACCTTCATGATCTAACACTATGAACCCCCATTTTAATAGGATCATAAAGGGAGAGTATCAGGATCTAGGCCATATGAAAGTGTTTTAGGTAGCCAAACTTTTCCAAATTGTCAAAGTGTGGTAAGAGTCATCTGGGCAAGTGTCTTGTAGGCAGAGATGGGTGCTTTGGATTCGGTCAGTCGGGTCATAGGTTGACGGATTTCCTTTCTTCCATGAAAGGACAAAAAGGAAACACCAATAAGGCCCAGTCTACTACTTCAGCAGCACCAGTAGGTTTCCTCACTCAGCATGGTGCCTCATCTGGTACAAGTGGTTGTTAGAAACAAAACAATTTGTATACTCTCCTGACTCGCCAGAATCTAAAAGATTCTCCTGAGTGGTCACTGGTCCGTTAAGAATCTTTCACTTACATGTTTATGCATTGTTAGATCAGGGGAATACACTATTCTTTTTAACTTCTTACATAGCAATAAACTTCGTTGTCAGCCTAGAAGCTCTCTCCAAGCTCTTCTCAGTGTCTACTCAGTTGGTGTCTCAGTTATAGCTAGACATGTATATGAATATAGACTTATAATAATTTCCCAATGAATCAACTCAACAAACCTTGTAGAGTTAGAAATGTTAGATTTCGGTATCATCCTTGGCATGGACGATCACATTCTTGTTATGCATCAGTTTATTGTAGAATTAGGATCATTCGGTTTCAATATATGTCCATCATCAACTCATAGTTAGAGATAGTGACCTCCCAAAGACAACTTTTAGGTCTCAATATTGTCACTATGAATTTGTAGTTACATCGGTTGGACTATAAATGCTGATACAACTTTCATGACTTAATGGATAGGGTGTTCAAATAGTATTTGGAGTTGAACATCATCGTCTTTGTTGATGAAATTATTTTCAGAGTAAAAAAGAGCATGGGACTTATCTGAGAGTTTTTCTGCGAACTCTGAATAATAACCAGCAATTTGCTACGTTCAACAAATGTCAATCAATGTCACAGTCGATAGCTTTACTTGGTCATGTGGTATATAGTGAAGGAATCCAAGTAGATTCTCAGAAAATTGAGGCAGTAAAACACTGGCCCAGAGCCACCTCTCAGACTGATATCAGAAGTTTCATGGGTTCGGCCGATCATTATAGGAGGTTGGTTGAAGGGATTCATTCATAGCTTCCCCATTGACCAAGTTAACTCAGAACAAGGTTATGTTTTAGTGGTCATATGATGTGACAAAAGCTTTTTAGAACTAGAGAACATGTTAACTACAACTCCAGTCTTAAATTTACTAGAGAGTTCAGACGATTATGTAGTTTTATTATGATGCATCTGGGGTTGCCCTAGGTTGTGTATTGGTGTATAAAGGTAAGGTCATACCTTATGCTTCTAGGAAACTTAAGTTCCATGAGAAGAAATACCCGAACAATGAACTCCACCTTGCAGCCATAAAGATTTGGAGACATTACTTGTATGTCAATCTTGTGGATTTGTTGTTAAATTATATATGTGTTCACTTAGAAAGAGTTGCATCTACGTTTGAGGAGATGGTTTCAATTCTTAAAAGCTAGGACATGAATATTCTATACCATCCGAGTAAGGACAATGTAGGACCTGACGCCCGCAGCAGATTATGCATGGGTAGTGTAGCACATGTTGAGGAAGGAAAGAAAGAGGTATCGAAAGATGTTCACCAGCTTGCTAGCTTAGGAGTTTTGTCTTACTGACACGTTATGGTTGTGTTATAGTTTAGAATGGATCAGAATTTTCATTGGAAGTGGAAGTTTAGGAAAAACATAATTGCATACATATATTACTTTAATTGACAATTGTAGTTCACCAGTAAAAAGTTGAGGTTTTATTCCAAGAAGGAGATTATATACTTCGTTACTAGGGTCACTTATATGTTCCAAATGTGGATGAGTTGAGGCAACAGATCCTTACAAAAGACCATCATTCTAGGTTTTCTATTCATCCGGGTTCAAGTAAGATATACTTTGATCTACGAAGTTTTATTTGTGGAACAAAATAAAGAGAGACATCACATATTTTATGGCTAAGTGTCCTAACTATGAACAGATTACGGTAGAACATAAGAAACTGTGAGATGTGACACCAAAGATAAACATTACTACCTGAAATTGGGAAGTGATAAACATGAACTTCATTACGAATTTACCTCGTAATCACCGACAACATGACTCCATTTAGGTGATTGTGGAAAAAGTCAATAAGTACACTCACTTCTTGGCTGTCAAGACTACCAATTCAGCGGAGGACCATGCCAAACTCTATATGAATTAGATAGTGAGGTTGCATGATATTCTTTTTTCTATCATATCACATAAAGGTCCTGAGTTTACATCCCATTTCTGGAAGTCATTTCAGAATGGTCTTGGTTAAGTAAATGTCAGTACAATATTTCATACAAAGACGGATGGTTAGGTAAATCGTACTATTAAAATTTTTTAGGATAAATTGAGAGTTTGTGTGATATTTCAAGGGTAGTTGGATAATCACCGACTTCTCATAGAGTTCACTTATAAGAAAATATTTTATTCGAGTATTCAAATTGCTCCTTATGAGGTACTATATGGGCGTATATACAAGTCTCAACTTTGTTGGTTCGTAGTAGGTGAAGCAGTCTTGATTGACCCACATTTGATTCATGAGGCTATAGAGAATGTGCGAATTATTAGAGATAGACTAGAAACACTTCAGAGTCGTTAGGAAATCCTATGTAGATATGAGGATAAGGGACTTAGAGTTTGAAATCGATGATTGGTTTTCCTAAAAAGTGACACCTATGAAAGGGGTGATGATATTTCGCAATAAAGGGAAGCTCAGCTCCAATTCTTACAACATCTTTAAAAAATGGTGGGTAAGATGGCTTATAAGATAGTGTTGCCAACATAACTACAAGGTTCATCCAGTATTTTACATTTTTTTGTTGAAGAAGTGTGTGAGTGTTCCATCATCGATAATAAATTTAGAGAGTTAGGATATAAAGGATAACCTATCTTATCAAGATATTCCAATTAAATTTATTGACTGTCACTTTCGTAGGTTGAGAAATAATATAACACTTCAATAAAGGTTTGGTGGAGGAGTCCATCAGTAGATGATCTTTTTAGGAAGCAGAAGCAACCATGATGACCAAGTATCCTCACCTCTTTCCATATAAATACATTTAAGCGTGATGTAATAGTTCCTTTATAATATATCATCGTTCTCTTGTTTAATTTCACTATTAGTATCATGTTTCCTCAATTATCATTGAATTCCAATATATTTGCATGTTCATGGAACTTAATTCGATCAGATATCAGTTTCTAGTATTCAGTTGATAGAGATCTTTGCTCTTTCCGCCAAACTTAGCTTGTTTAGACTTCAATCGAGGATGATTGATCTCAAGTGGGAGATTTTGTAACATCTCAACAATCAAAACAAATATTTAATATAGATAAGGTCAAACCACAAAAGGGGTCTACAGGCCTTGAAGACGATGACAACTCGACACCCTACTCATGGTTGTGCACTCGGTATAATGTAAAAGATCACGGACCACTAGACGGTTCGTGGAGCTCTATACGAGCTGAGAAGTGGTCGTTGAACGAGACACAAAACAAGCATGACTACTATGAAAGACCACGAACCACTATACAGTTTGTGGAGCTTCACACGAGCTATAAAGTGGCCCGTGAAAGAGTCTTGACATACTTTGAGGTTTGCGTTAACTTCAGACGATCATGTCTTTGAGAAAAAATGATTTAGATGGCCCATGACCTATCAAATTAAGGGTTTTTAGTCCTCTTTCCAACTCCACCAACTTAGCCTAATTTCAATTCTCGAGTACAAAGTTAGTTCGTTATAGTCAAGTCTTGGGTAGAGCATCTTCACGATCCACTTGACATGTTGTACTACTAAAGACATCCCGTGAAGCTAGTATTGAAGTCACTTTGTCAGCTTTTAAGAGATGTTTCACACTCGATGTCATTGATTAAGCACCACATACATTGATATAGTCTGTGAAGCTCCATACTAACCAGGAAGTTGTATGTGAAGACAAGTTTTTATACTAACAGTTTATGGTCAACTTTAAACAGTCATATCGTTCAAAACAAAAATGAACTAGGTCATCTATGGCATAAAATTAAAGATCTCTGAGTATTGTTTTCTACACCACAAGATTTTCCTAATTTTAAGCTTGAAGTAAATAGTTATGCCCATTTTGGTGATGCCCTATCAGGCCGGGCATCTTTACGAGCTGCGAGATAGACCTTGGTTATTATGATGGCTCGTGAAGCGTGTTAGGAAGCCACTTCTGCAATATTTAAGTCTGGGTCACATTGATCTTTTTCCCTATGAGGTTGGTACTTAAACTACGTCATTCATATCCAAACTACGTTACTTAAATCATTATAAGCCTAATAATCTAGTAAGACAATACCCGGAACAATCATTCTCTAAAAATCACCTAACTTAGAGCAAAAATAAGAGGAGAAGTCGTCTATTTCTCCCAAGAACAAGAAGGAATGTTATATCAAGTTCAGCCCGTAGATTTCATCATAAGTTATGTGGAATTTTACTTGTGAGTTCATTTCACCCATTAGGTACCTAGAATTTAGTTAGTTCTTCAATTTCTGACAAATTTTTCAGACCCAGGGTTTACAAATTTTGAAGATTTATTATTATTTTAGTTATTATATTTCCCATGATCTAAGCAACATGATTCTTGGTGATTTAGTTAGTTTGCATGTATAGAATTTAGAACCCTAGATTTTATTAACTATCAACTTATGGATTATATTTTCTAGGCAACACAATAAGAAAATCATGTTGTAGAAATTGAATGCCATAACTCTCAATATAATTAAGTGAATTTCCAGAAAGCATGTCAACATTTGAGCTTCTCAAGTATTTTAGTGCATTTTAGCCTTTCATTAAGTTAAGAGTAGACATAGCATTGTACCCTCAAAGTCCCAAAACTAAAAGTCAACGTAGGTTCAGAAGTCCTCTCTGTTGGCATTAATGTCAGTCGTCACACCACAATCATGCATTTATACCTTTAACAAGGTATATTGGGTACTCTTGATGAGGCGTATGCATCAGAATCCAAGTTTAGCTCGCATGGTTTATGTCCATTAATAGTAGCTTATTTCAATGACCATTTTATCAACATTTAGTTCAACATAGTAGTTACATGATTTATACTCGGTCATTTTATTTACTTGATTTTAGTTACATTTTTATATAGTTTATTTCCATATTTACTATTGTATTTCTCAGTTATACCATTGCCCAACTTAGTATCTATATCCTGCATGCTCAGTACATTCCAAATACCGATGCATACTTTCCAATATATTATTTTATTGTGTAGGTTTAGATACTTGATTTCAACGTATCAGGAAACTACTTCCAGTTCAAGTGCCAACGATTATGTGAGTAGAATATAACCCAAAGGTTAGAATCTTTCCTACACGGAGTAGTTTAGAGAATCCATAGCCAAGTGAAAATATGTTCAAGACTATCATAGCTAAAGACATTTACGAATAAAAACATGGTTAAATTGTAGGGCGACACAAGTGTCAAATATGAAGATTGGGTTTGTAATCACCTATCAACTAGAACAACAAATAGCATGAAAATACAAATAGAGACGAGATTCTTGGGATGTGATAGGATTATTGACTAAGGTAAACAATCGGGAAATTGAAATCAATAGTAAGTTGCTGCAAAGCAGTGAATAAGATAGACATTAGTGAGGATAAACTCTCTCTTGAGCAGTTTATCACGAATTCAATTGATTTCTCTCGAACACCAATAAGAAAAAATTAAGAACAACCTTCACCTTAGTCATTCACTTTATCGAGCTGAATGTTTCAAAAAGGGTTAAGAATTCACTCTCTCGAGCTGAACACATAACAATCCGATACTCACAGACCACCAATTCAGTAATTATGGTTTTAAAACCTCTCTCTCGGGCAAGTCAAAAACACAAATTTAAGATTGCATTTGCAACTACAACCCATTAAGTTCAACCACAATTACTGAACAAAATCACTTTTACACAACAAATAAACTATCATCCATAGTCACATAATCACGCCCAATGAATTGGGTTTTAGCTAGAAATAATAAAAATTAAGAAATCAATATCAAATTGTGTTTCTATCAACTGGGTATCAATAATAATGTCTTTACACAATCTAAGATGAAGAATCGTCAACACCCACTTCCAATTTCTTGAAGTTGAAAATTTTCAAATCTTCAAAGCTAAGGAAAAATGTCTCCAAACACTCTACTTTCACTCAAACTTAAAAAACTCAAAAATAATATGATTCTATTGAGCATTGGATATGAAAGTCGATACTAAGTTAAAAATTTTGAACAAGTATCTATAGTCGAAAAAAGTGTGATGCGAAGGACCATTTGGCTCAATAAGTCGGGAGCGCCGATTCACTCGACGATTCGCCCTTTGATCAATTCCATCTCCTTTCAGCTCTGGTCTTAAGAATTTGTAAGTTTTGTAACATTTTGGGAAAATGGCATTGCATCACAGAAGCGTTCGATGACTCGCTGACTGCTTCTTTCCATAACCCATTTGTTTTTCTACTTCAAGGCTTTGCACTCTATAATATTAAGCAAATCCTTGGCCATTCGGCGACTCACTCACTGGGTTAGGCCATCCTCAAGCCTTTTCTTTGTTTTTTTTAGCTGCCATGTTCCTTTTTGCTCATTAGTTACCATGCTTTTCTCCTCAATCCAAATGCTTGAAACATAAGGATTTACATCAATTATTGACATAAAATATGAATTTGATGACACTAAATATATTAAAATAAATTCCTAAATGAGTCCAAATTATGGACTCATCGACACCCCCAACTTAAACTTTTTCTTGTCCTCAAGTAAAACTCAAGTTCAAAAGTTCAAAAATCATGTCTCAAACAGTGCTATACAAGATTCAATCATGAATGCACACAAAAAGACTCAACTCACTAATGAATGAATCAATTGTGTACCTAAAGATTCAGGTTGTAACTCACTATTATCAAAGAATCTCATGCTCACTACTTGCTTCACATGAAATGCTCAAGCTCAACAAAGGTGTTAAAATTCCCTCACACAAAAGATGATTCCATATACACACATAATTTTTCAAAATTTAATCCTCCAAAATCAAATGCAACGCCACATTCACAAAGATGAACACACGTATGACTTCAACCATAGGCTTGCCCGTATTTTCCAACCAACACTTGTTTCATCTCACTCAAAATAAAAAAGGTCTTTCAAGGCTTATAATGGGGGATGAGTGTAATAGTATGGTCATTTAGGCTCAGTGACTTTTATCCTAATGAAATGTGGTGCGAACAATAATTTCTTTCCTTTTATTCATCATTTTCATTTGTGCTTACAAGTTACCCAGTTATTCAGCTTTCATGAACCATTGGAAATCCCATTTAATTTTTGATTTTTCACACTTTATTCCAAAAATATTCTTTTCATTTCATTTCTTTTTTTGTATGGAGGGTTCCATCTTTTTCCACAATTTTGGGTTAAAGGGGGACTTCTTTACACTTCTTGATTTACCTTCTCTTTTCACGACACCCAAACTTAGGCTTTTCGCGTAAGTTGGATATTCAAATAAACCACACATCATGAATATTATGGGTAATGGATCAAAACAAGTTATAGGTTCATCAAATTTCTTCCAAGAAAAGGCTAAGGCTCAAGGGGTGTTCAAGCAAGGTTCACACACTCACAAGGCAGACCACAAAAGAGGTATATGTAAAATTGGATCACACTCTTCAAAATATCACAAAATTATATCAATAGATTCCATCACTTAGCGAATTGGACAAACAAGGAAAATTCTAGGTGTCATCAAACGTGGTTCACGGTAAGCTCATCACACAGTTCTGCTAGTGTGCAATCCTTATCACGAGCGACTCAATTTAATAGTTGGCTAGTTACAACAAGATGCAAAGAGTTCACATATTTCTTATGAAACTTCATTGGGCTTCATCGTACCCGTACATTCATTTTTGTTTGATTATGATCAATATTAAGGTCATCGGTCTTGAACAAGATCGACACCCAAGTTTGCAATAGAACAACCATATTAAACATAAACAAGAGGTCGCAAGCTCAATAATCCACAAAAATAGTGCAAAATAGAAAAATAAAGCTCAAAACCAAAACATATATCAGCAAAACATCAATATTCAAAGAAAAATCACACAAAAGGTGAGCCTCACCCCCACCACAATTAAAACCATTTTTTCTCAAATGCAAATAAAAGAATCCAAAATTCAAAATAAAGTAAGACATAAAGGGAGGTAGAAGTGGTGATGTTTACACAGTTGCTCCGTATATGTTGGCATTAGTGCTGGGTACATTGGTTTAATCTCATGCTTCAATGCCTAGTACCATTTCAGAAGTAGCAGTGACTGCATTAGGATCAGCTAAGGATCTATCTGCTATTGAAGCCTATACAATTGCATCTATCACAGCCTCCTCACTCTTAAGTAAGGCATTTGTAAGAAATCTCCTTGTCAACCCCAAACGTCTTCTTCTATCTCAGCCTCAAACTCGGGATCTACCGCATCATCAATTTTATTCTCATCTCCGGTGGTGGTCGAAGACATCTCTAGCACATCTTGAATCTCAATAGTCTAAAAAAATTATGGACATGTTTGTAGATTTCAGTTGATCCATCTCACTCCTCAACGCAACAATGATAGGTATCCACCTCCTCGGTGGCTCCATGGACACACTCACAATTGCTATTCGGGCTACGACGACATCAATGGTAGCGCATAACGGTATCACAACATCAATTAGGGCATTCTGAATCATGCTCGGAATGTATTCCTCAATTCTTTCAGCCCGAGGATCGGCATAATGGGCAAGTTAACCCATTCGGAGTAATGAATCCTGATTGTGTGGTGTTGGGGAAACATTAGTAGCAGCATGTATAGGAGGTAGTGGAGCAGTTTAAGAACCTAAAGTACCAAAAGTTATAGAAATAGAGATACATTTAGGCCCATGGGACAGAGTAGGCAAAAATA
Source organism: Solanum habrochaites (assembly GCA_027704765.1). NCBI lineage: Eukaryota > Viridiplantae > Streptophyta > Magnoliopsida > Solanales > Solanaceae > Solanum > Solanum habrochaites. The sequence continues at coordinate 45,181,763 of JAKWJA010002492.1, forward strand.
CCTTTGTAGGTGGTGAGTCTGTGTCCACACCTAGAAAGGGTCCATCGGGGCTACCTACTTCTTCTATTTTGTGTTCATCTTTAAAATATTCTACCTCAATCCTCCGTATGTCAATAAAAGATGTGGGCATCACTTCCATATCCTTATTAAAATCTCTAGGAACTCGAGCTCATCTGCATAGCTCGGTGATCAATACTTGGAAAAGGGAGGTTTGGGTCTGTTTGTGTAATACCTCAAAATATTTTTCGAACTCAGACTCAAACCATCCTTCATAGTGAGTAAGTTTTTGCAAAGTAATTTATAAATTATTTAGTATTAAGTTTATATCACTAGATTTAGAACCTTGGGTTCTAAAAAGAACTAAGTGGAAACAACAAAATTTTGAAATTTGGAGAGTTAAGTTAAGTATGAGTTTTGGGTCAACTTTAAACGACCATAACTCCTAGCACAGGATGAGTTAGGTGTTCTAAAAGATGCCTTAGTAAAAATCATTGAATTTTCTTTCCAACTCCACCGAGTTTGCTAAGTTTCGAGTTCAGATGAGTGAGTTCCTTTTGAAGTTAGGCTGTCCAGTTAAAGAAATTTTGCCAAATATACTAAGGGGTATTTTGGTCTTTTCGTTACCAAATCAGTTTAATTCATTATTATTAAGATTTAGGGTTTAATCATTTTTGTTTCAGTTTTATAATCCTAATATACGCCTAGGGTTTTAGTTGAGAGTTCAAGAAGAGAAAAGAAGAAAAAGAGGAGATGATCAAACAGTCGTTGAAATTCTTGCGTCTTGTTGCAGATTCTGGCTAAGAGTTTGATACCTACAAGGTATGTAAGATTCCATATTTTTGGATTTGTCTGCCCATATACCATACATGTTAATTTCAGCTTGATTCACTCTAAAAAGATTAAGGATTTAAGTTCTAGAGAATTGTTCTTGAAATTCATTCTAAATTTTGTTTTGTTGGGGTTTTGATAATTTATTGAAATTAAAGTGATTGTATTGAGTGGATTAGTGTGTACCTAGGTTGGGTAATTGAATCTAAGGAATACATGAGTAAAGAAATCGATAAAAGCAATTTAGGATAAGAAAACGAGAGGCAAAATATGTTGAACTTGGCTTGGGGAAAGGCTGGCGCGGCGTGCCCTAGATGCGCCCAAGGGGATAGAGAGATGCCCTTGTAGTGAGACCATATACATTCTATGAAGTTAGTGGCTTGTACCGAGTGCCCAAAACACGTCAAGGTCGCTTTCCCTCACTGCTTTTCCATCGAATATCCCATTTGAGTCCATTTTAACTGTATATTCACTCTCTTTGATTCTATTCACTCTAAACTACTTTCAAACACCTAGAAATCATCCATAACACCTGATCATTACCTTCAATGCATAATCAAATTTCAAAGTAAAGTTAAGAATTAAGTCTTGAGAATCCTTCCTATCATTTTGAGAAAGTTTCTTACAGCTTTTTGAGGAGTCTTCTACAATTTCTAGTATCTTGTTTCAAGACTTAAATAAGTGATAATGCGAATTATGATAATGTATTAATGATTCTACTTTGTCATTACGAAATCCTTCATAGCATGAACCATATCTGTTGAATTCATAACTCACATTCAAGAGACAATTTAGAGTAGAGTTCAAGAAAGACTTTGAGTTCAATTGTGAATTCTTTGAGATCCATCATCGCTGTGAGTTATGTTTTGAGTAATTAAGTACAAGAATGAGAAGAGTCGTATACATGATTTCCTTATTATTGTTTTGACCCTTGATTCAATTCGTTCATGACCATAATTTCCGCATGAACTTTATCAGTTGAGTACTTTTGAGAGTAGTAGCATCTTCAAGTTCTAAGTCTTGAGTAATAAGTTTCTAACCCATTTGAGTTTATAACTATCATAATGAAAATATTACATGTTACCCATGAAGTCCTTGAGTTGAATTGTTCATGTCCATATTTTCGCATAGATCCCATAAGTCGAACAGTCTTGAGATGAGCAGTGTTTTTGAGTCCTTCATTTGAGTAGTTCATGCTCATATTTCTGCATGAACCCTCTAAGTTGAGTATTTATTAAATTAGTGGTATAATTGATGTTCTTGAGTTCCAAGTATTAAGTTTTATCATGGTTATTGAAAACCTTGCATTGAGTCATTCAACTACATTATTCGGCATTAACCGTATTTTAAGAAGTCTTTTACAAACATTTTAGCTTAGTTTTACAGATTTAAAATTTCAAGTTGAGTAAAGAGTAAAGAGTGTAGATTGAAGTAATGAAGAAGTATATGGGGACTATTTATATCTTAAGAGTTTTAAAAAAATTACACATTTGAGAAGGAAAGGGAACATCGATTCCAAGAGAGCTTTTAAGCTAAGTTTTGGGTAATTATCTCAAACCAAAAAAGAAGTTTTGTTTTAAAACAAATGAGATAAGTACATTTTGGAAGTATTATTGAGAACCGATATGGGGATGCGAGTTCATATAACTCAAGTATCTGTAAACCATTAACCATCACGGGTAGTAAATGATCATACTTTTAGATGACTTCTTAAGATGCTTTTAACATAAGCTAGTGGATCCACTAAGTTAAGCGTTCAATGTGTCAACAAAGTATAGCACAGTTCTGGCAGCGTGGGAAAGACATTGTATCACTATTTATGCTCATACTGGTGGTTGTTAGCTAGAGAAACTCCCATCGAAAATATATTACTTTATTATATAAGTAAATTTGAGTTTGTTATTGTATTTTATTTAACAAACTTAGTTGCTTTTTACTATTTTATAAAGATTTTCATATATTGCATGTGTATTGTTGCTTTACATTGAATTGAATATCCATAGTTGATTACCGAGAGTCGAATATCATATCATTGAATTGAGTATGTTTTAAAAGAGGTAAGTATGTTTCCATTATATCAAGTTCAACCTTAAGTTTATTCTTTCAAATTCTTTTTTTATGCTCGAAAATTTCACGTACTGATCCATTTGAACTGCATCTTTTGATGATTCATACACATGTATTAAGGACTATCAACAGGATCTTTGTTAATACATCCGAGAGTTCGAGTAAGCTATGGTGAATATCCTTGCTTCTGGAGGATTTTATTTACTTTTAGTTTAGTAAGGTGTTGTGGGTCTTGTCCAAACTTCCATCTCTGTCATTTAGAGGCTTCATAGATAGTAGTATTGTCACAATCGGGGAGCACCTCCAGACATAATTGGTGTCTTTATCCTCAGAGAGGACTTGGATAATCCCATACAATTCGTAACATATCATAGGTCAAAAATGCGGAAAAATTAAAACTTTTACTTAGTGAGGTATATATAGACCTCTCACATATCATATATTGAGTTTACTATAACGACTGAAAGTAGCCCCTAAAAGTTAGAGTACTCTTAGATCTTCATACGTCATGCTCGACCTCTCGGAGGTCTTATACAAGCCCTTAGACATCTTTTATTGCATAATTGTAGTAAAAATAGCGGAAAATTTAGATCTTTTCATAGCACATCATATGCTAGAATCATCACTTCATATATGTATATAAAATAACATAAGTACATAAGAAGACTCTAAGTCTCTTTTTCATCTTAGGACACAACTCAATAGAATAGAACAAGGACACGACCCTTAACAATATAAAATATAAGTCTAATCTATTACATCAACTTAAAGAAACATCTTGACGTAGGTAACCCTTGAATTATAAGGGTCCCTTTACTTTAACTTGGGAGATCTATCCAAGATCTTCACTTAGAAGAAATCCTCTAGTCATCACCACCTACACTATGTGTAAAAATATGAAGAAAAATGGTATTAGTATAAGAATACACTAAGTATGGCAACCATGGAAAAACATACACTTAAAGAGGACATTTTATTTTAAATCATGCAACATCTTTTTACTAAACTTCATGAACATAGGCACATATAAGCTCAATATAGTTCACATAAATCTTATAGACATGGATACTACTCATAATAGCACATAAATCTATTTATCATACTGTGAGGCATATTCAATACATACAACACATACCTCTCTTTATCTTAATTCTTTCCTTAAGTAATCCTCAAGTGTACTTAGTACAATGTATCATCTTGAGGTCACCTTACTATAGAATTTCCTGGTATGATTCATAACACAATCACATATACTCATAAGTCTTAAGCACCCCATAGACATAAACTTCACATAAGAACTATCAACCAAGAAAACTCCTAAGTCACACTAGTGCAATGTGTAGGTAGCATCCCATAATACATCTTCCATCAAGTGTACCCAAAAAGTCACCCTAGACTAGGCATAACATACTTAACAAGTCATAAAACCTTCATTCATAACTAGACATATGGCCACATACTTTATAGCATCACATAAGGACTCTTTCTTTTACTACAACCTTAGACATAACTTATTTAGTTTATATCATAGGTAAACCACCCTCATAACCCTTTCACAAGCTTACTTGTGCAATGTACACATGGAGTCCCATACCCCAAATCTACTAATTAAACTCATTTAGAATCCATAAGTGTAACTCACATGCATAGTCATAGTTCAAATCTTAACATAGCAAAGTCACCTAAACATGCATTCATACAATTCATACATAAAATAACTGTTTACTTCATAAGAGGCTCCAATCCTATCCTTTCTTGAAGTCATTTGGTGCAATGCATAGGTAGGGTCCATATACCTCCCTATACTAAGTACACTTCTCAAGGAATTTGATTAGAATTCATATTCTTATCTTAGTTCTTTTATTAACCTTCGGAGGAAATTACCATAACTAACATAGACCATGTGAGCTACATAGAATCCGAAGTTCTACTCCCACATCGAAAAGAGAGGGTACTACTTGCCAATGTAGGACCTTCATACCAAATAGTTATTCTAGAGGATCCACTAAGCTAAGACCTACGGGGGAACATAGTTATGGAATAATGAGATTGATTCTAGAAACCTTGACTTCTACGTGGAGGTTTCCATCTCATGATACAACATCTAGGTTGGGAAGCTGGTCTTACTAAATGTGGAGGTTCTCTTTGTAGGATGCGAAACTTACTAAACATAAAGCTCCCTCTCTCATTTGTCATGTTCACTCGGTGCTAAGATTAAAATCCCCTTTTAAACATTATTAAGCCTTTAGATAACATTAGTTCATAAAAATTAGGCATTAGGGACTTACTCCCTCAGATATCATATAGCTCAAAGGTATCTAGGATGAGAATGTTCTTTCATCATAGAACCTACATTAGTTGAGTATGTCCTTTCACATAATCATATTATATTCGTGTTGTAGTCTAGATTAGAGTACAATTGAGTAATACCTTTCAAGGTACTCACTTGTTCATTAGACTACCAGTATGATATTTCATTCATACATGCATGTGTGTGTGTATGTACATATATGTGAGATCTACCTTCACATAAATACCTTTAGGCACAAATGTTCATAACTTCATTAATCATATACTTTACATGCATAGAAATAGTTAATCATTCATAGGAGAACTATCCTTTCCTTAGTCAACATTAATCTACCCTAGTGATAGATATGCATGAAGTATGTGTGTGTACATTGGTCAACATGATCACATAATGACTATCACATAGCATTAAGGAAGAAACCCTCAAAAGATCACAACACATGTACAATAATCCTCATGTCTCAAGTCATACACACAATCACATTATATCATAGGAGACAAGAACATATTCGCATTTGAATAAAGACTCCTAGTATACTTTGATCACACATTCATATAGGGTTCATATAAGTAGGGGTCATGCTACATTAGTATTCATCATCGTTATTCATCTTAGACAACACCTAAACCTAACATGATGTTCACATATACTCAACATGATCCACACACCTAACTCATACAACTAGTCTGGAAGACTACTCATATACTTCTCATATCATCTATTATCTTAGAACATGAAACTAAAATCAAGGCTAAATCCTTCAACTTCCTAAACATGATATAATCATATCAATTAATCTTGCATATAATGACTTCAAAGCCATGTCATGATAAATATACATGTACAAGAATGTAAACACCGCCACCATAACTGGATCATACCAAACAATGCTCTTCAAGGCCAATTCAATATACATTCTAAGCTAAATAGAAAGAAATAGGTCAACTCACAAAATCTCTAAGGTAATGATCATCTTAATCAATTATCCAAATATCAAAATCAATTGATATAGATAATACTATGATTAATCAATATACTATAATATAATAAAAATTGAATCATAATCTAGTCAAGATCACAAGACTTATAACGTATCAAAATTTGAGAGGATAAAGAGATCATCGGTTCTTAATAGAATTGGATTGAAAATCATGTTTAAATCATATATCAATAATAAAATCACCATTAGAATGCTTTTGAAATCACTTCAACAATGAACCCATTGCTAGATTGAAAGATAGGATTATTTTACTTAGAGTCATGTTTGAAAAGCATTGAAAGGACTCCATAGATGAGTGGTTATATAGGGATTAAGGATTACCATACCTTCTAAATTATAAAGACCACGACAATTGAAGAAGGAATCTCAAAGAATCCACCTCCATTGCTTGTTCTTGAGCTTTTTCTTCAATGGACGTTTTGGGGTTTTCTGGTCTTCAATGGAGGTTTTGAGGTTCTTGGAAGAGAAGAGAGTTTTGGGGATTTTGATTTCTTAATGGATGTTGGGGTTTTGACTTGGGAAAGGGGATAAATATGTCCTAAAAAAATAGTTTTTAACCGTCTCCCAAAGTTACCAAAACACCCCCATACTTATTGGGATTTTAAGACATGTCAATTTTGAATTTAAAATGACGCAACCAAATCTGGAAAGTGGCTTCACGTCGCAGAAGCAACTCCTCATTCTCTCTCCAAATATTTTTGAGGCAGTGAGCCTCGTGTAGGGCGCGAAGCACAGGCACACTCAGTGGCAGGCGCACGACGCGTGGGAGGCTCTAATTAGTGATTCTGCACGCTGCCTTGGGCAGCTTCCTTGTCCAACATTTGGGTCCTCTTCGGGGGTCCTTAGGGTAGTCCTCAAGGAGTCGTACCTGAATGTTTTGACCCTAAATATGTATATTAAGGTTCTATGGTCATCCCTACTCTTTTTAAACTCCATAGAACACATAAAATAAGGAAAATATACAAGGATACACTAGCACATCTAAAGACTTACTTTCGAACGTCTTGGACGTTTGACCTCCAAACCTCTTCACATATATTATACAAGTTGGAAAACAGTTTATTAGAATTTTATTAACCCTTTTTGACACATGTGAGGCTCTAGCTATCTTAATTCATTTTGAGGGTCATTACATTTACATAGACTCCTCGCTTATTGAAGCTTACATAGGCTTCTTATTTAGGCAACATAACCAATACATAAGATATAGTCTAATAAAATTGTCTCACATTAAAACGTATAAAGAGTATTACAACATTTGGTCATAGCCCATACTTTAATAAAATGAGCCACATATAGGCTTACAACAATCGTCTCAAAGATAAAGGAATGAATAAGTGTCTTTTAGACATAACAACAATATAACTACAATTGTGAAATTGTAACATCCCTGAACATTGAGGACCTACCAATAACTTGGGAAATAGTTCCAAGTCTTCTTACAAAGTGGCCTCCTATACTTCAATGGCCCGAACCTACATTGTTATGGGAAAGGGAAATAATATGGGTTAGTACAAACCACATGTAGCAAGTATGGAAACATATGCACATAAAACCTTTGAAATCATGCTTAAAAGGACATTTTGTTCAAAACCATGATAAATCACTCCTTTATGCACAATTAATAATATATATATAAGCCAATATGCATAACATCACTTAAGACAAGTCCATATTCATCACAAGACCATCATCATAATATAGTAAAGTCAAAATGAATATCATCAACATAAGTTCATATTAACCTGAATAACTTCAACATAAATTTATAACAATATTTTATGTAATATAGTTCGTAACATCATAACATACAAGACCCTTACCAACAATTCCATTCCAATCCTACAAGTGCAACGCTCATGTAAAGCACCATAATCCCACATAATCAAGTAAACTAGAAAAAAAGATCATAAGTAATGCCTATCTTTATATATCATAACATCATGTGTAGTTATCATTATATATAACAATTTAGACCAATAGCATGTTCAACAATGAATCTAATATCATATAGGATCATCGACATGTAAAGTCAACATTTGCATTTCATTCATATCATAACTGCATAAGAACAACCTCCTAGGACTTCCCACAAGTCCAACTTGTGTAATGTATAAGTAGAGTCACATACCCCTACCTACACTATGTAGAACCACTTAAGTCACCCTAGTTAGTATCCATCTTCATTACTTCATTCATTCATTTTACTTTCAGAACTAATTGCCTAAATTGACGATATACCATGTGAGGTACGGTGTTATGAAACCCTACACCGAAATAAGGTGCTCTACTAGCCAAGGTAGAATTAAATTGAACAATAACATTCTAAGCGGATACACTAGCTAGTATTTTTATGGAGGCAACATAGTTAAAGAACTAAGAGATATACTTGAAACCCTATTTATGCACAATTGCATTGTACTCTCCATCTTATGAGAACCATTGTGAACCTACTTTTCCACATTGGGAAGGGGCACCTCTCATAACTAGTTCATTCGGTGCTAAGCTAAAGTCCCTTTTTGAAATGTCATTAAGTAATTCTTAATTATCATGCTTAATATAGGTCATAGGAGACTAACCCCTTGTATATAATGTCATTAGCTCATTAGGTATTTCATGAAAATTTACTTTCATAATAACCCTTCATATTTGAATTAACACATCATAGTCATATCATAGTAAGTCATACAACTGATTCATAGTCAACCTTGTATCATCATACCCATAACATGATCTCACAATTCACATATTAAACACATTTCATCATAATCATCATATCATAATCTTCTTAGAGACTGTTTGGCTCAGCTTAAAAGCTGGTCAAACTGACTTAAAAGCTGATTTTTGACTTATTTAGCTGTTTGGCAATACTCAAAATAACTTATTTTAAGTTAAAAAAAACTTATTTTAAGCCAAAATTTATAGCCAAAAGAAAACTTATTTTTGCCGTTAATATTTTTATACAATCTCCAAATTACAACATAGCCCTAACATCTCTTTCTTCTATTTTTCCCTTTTCACGTTTGACATAGCAACTTCAGCACTTTTATCCAAACACATAACTGCTTATTTTAAAAATAAGTTTCAGCACTTTCAAAAGTACTTTTTTAAAGCTGCTTTTATTAAGCCCATCCAAACGGGCCCTTAATCTAATAACATATAATATTTCAATTGAACATAATCATCAAGTATAAACCAACATCATTGAAGTAAAGAAATCAAGATCATAAAGTCTTACGAATTAGCCTTCACAATCCTTCTTCAAGGTCTTACCATCAACCCAACAATATTAATCCACAAATTCACTTAATAACTTCATATAGTAGTAATCTATACAAGAACTAAGTCACTTACATCATCACTACACAATTCAACCTCAATTCATAACCTAAGGTTAGGGGAAAAAGGTTAGATCATGAATTCTTCCATACAACTAGGTCAAAGACTAAGAACTACAACAATTACCAATGTTCAATCATAATATATCAATATTAATCAAAGGAAACCAACATCAAATCAATTTGAAAGATCAATCATGAAATTGGATGAAAACCCATCTTTTTTAGACTTCATTAAAAACAATTTTGAAGAGCCTGTTGGGGAAAGAGATCCCAAGAGTGAATATCTTCATACCTTAGGATTCTTTTAAGTTTTATTGAAAAAAAAATGAAGTTTTGAATTATAAGGTGTTACGATAGTTTAATGAGTTATAAGCCTTTATAGTCCTAAACTAAATTATTTTAACCGACCTTAACACTCACTTAATTAAACAACTAATTATCTAACTTAAATAAAAAATTAATATCAACTCAACCCTTGAACCAAAAAAGCCCGTCTATGAGGCGTCAATCAAATGACGACCAATCCTGTTAGGGCGTCTTTTACGACAGATATTGGTTCTAGGAATCCATTATTGGAAATCACTATATGTCAACCAACAAAACCATTGAAGGAGCGTCGATCAAACGATGACTCGTTGTTTGACTCGTGATTGCACACTGTCTACAAGATAATTTTGGGGTCAAAAAGAAGGGTCCTCTCAAAGGTCCCTTAGGTGGTCCTTGGAGAGTTGTACCCGGACATTAGAGGGATAATAAGGTGGAATGATTTAAACTAGAGATAATAAGGTGGTAATTGAACTTTAAGTTGAAAGTTAAGTGCTAAGTTAAAGAAAAAAGGATTAATATTCAGAAAATGGAATAAAATAATAGAGCTGCTTGCTTGGCTTAATTATGCTACCAGTTCCATCACCTACGTGAGCTATATGAATATAGTTAAAGGGCCCAAGTTTGATGCATCAGATTTAGACTTATATTAATGGTCCCACTCTAGGCCCAAACCTATTCAATGAAGAAATAAAAGAAAGCCCAGCAACCAAATCTACCAAGGCCCAATATAGTTATAGCCCAAGTGAAAACCAGTAGGTGCATTACCTAGTTTGACCTTTTGAGTTACTTTATGTACATAAGCAGGTCCATCACCTACTCGACTAATTAGTGACTAAAAATAGACCTAAAGAGGAGGTTCTAAAGGATATATTTTTGTGGTCAATAAAGCTTCATATAATCCAAAATAATCTGATCTTTTCACCTATTTTAACACATAATATTGAGAATTACCCTTAGCCCTCTCTCTCTATTTTCTCTTTAAGATTGAAATTGCATCCTTAGAGTTCTTCTAGGGTTCTTGAAGAAACCCTCACATCTGTAAACCAAGGTATGTGAAAACACTTATGGATTTAGCTTAATTCTCTTATGGATGATTAGGAAAACATGTTATTCATGCTCCAGTATAAGTACAAAGGCAGAATATTTCCAGGAGCTACTGCCCACTTTACTAGTTATTAAGATACCTTTTTCTTCATATTTTGTTTAAGTGTAAACGGGAGCTGAAGTTCTAGAAGAATTCAATGTTATAAGGAGAAGTTGCTGAAATTGAGGTAAGGTGACTACTCCTTTCTTTTTTATGTCCTACTTTATGCATAAGTTTGGATGAAGAATTACATGTGTGTTGTCATTAAAAACTCAAGGGATGGTTAGTTCAATATTCATTTTTCGTGATGTGGAACATATTGGGTTGTTTTATATGTATATGTGGGGACTGCATGGTTAATGTTGGGGAAAGGTGCGAATATTTATATGGAAATATAGGACAACGTTGTGATACACTACTAGACTGAATGACGTGTAGGACCGCTATCGGGCTACCATTTTTTGTGACGTTAAGTATCCAAATGTGTTGATTGCTTAGCTACTAACACTTATTTTACTTATTGCATTATAGATTAAAAATCTTAAAGGGAGGAGGCTAATTCCTAGTAATATCTGAATTATACAACAAGATATGTAAGGCTATTTGATTAAACATTCTTCGACTTAAAATTTGATACTTGCAATTGATATCAATAAGTGAATTTCCTAAGTTCTATTGGTAGAAAAGGAAACATAGTCACAGTGTATGATCTCCAGATAGCTAACAATATTTCCCCCTCTCCTTAGTGTATAGAATAAATTCTTTGTATGTCCACTACTCTATACTTGTATAGTTATTCTCCCATGTGTTGATACAGAAATGGTATTTGTTAAATAAAAATTTGGTGAGTCCTCCTCTTAGTCAGTTAAAGTCAATTGTGTCATAAAGTTCACAAGTAATACGTTGATGCTACATAGCTTCTTATGTCATTGTTACTGCATTGAAATATTACTTTCATGTCTTCTTTTACTGGTCCTTATTTCTCAGTCTCCAGAATGATTATGATTACCAAAACAACAATCTCAAAAGAGTTATGATTATCCAAAGAACCATCTCAAAAGAGTTATGAATTGATCAATAACAATCTCAAATATTAAAGAATCTAAATGAACAATCTGTATAATTACGGGTGGCAAACCAGGGGAAATTCCTAGCATGGTTCAATCCCAACTGGTACATGAGGGTGGTAGATCAGGGGCGAAATCCTAGCATGGTCCGATCCATATTTTTATATAAGGGTCGCATCTCATGGGTGAAAATCTATAATGGGCCGATCCCAATTTGTTCGACCACAACCCATGGGTTAAAATGCCTAATATGGGTCATCCTCTTCTACCACTGATGAGCTTGTCCCTTGTATCACATTCCCTACAAAGATTATAACGTACGATAAAGTAAAAAAAAAATAATTTAACTTACATGATCTCACAAGAGTAAACAAAGGTGGACTTCTCTCCTAGTTTATGCACTCATATTTTGATACTTGATTTTATTTGAGCCCTAATATCTTTTGAAGGCTCTGTAGAGTTATGTTTATGGTTCAGTTGGTCAGAAAAACTTGTGGCCTCAACAACCAATTCATGTATATAAATTTTGGGTTTACTTTGTTGGTTCGTATCATCGAATGCTATGTTAACTTGTCACACGATTGTCATAGTTATATGAATAGTAAGCATAGGTTATAGGTTGGTTATATCCACCTTTTAGGGCATTGGGTGTTTGTCCGTTTTAATGGGATTTGAGGTATGACAAAAGTGGTATCAGAGTAGGTCATCCTAGGAAGTCTACAAAGTTGTATTTGTGTATAGTCTTTCTTATGGATATGTTGTGCACCACATTTATAAAGAGGAGGCTACAAGACATGTAGGATATGCTAATTTTCTTCATTTCTTAGATCGTGCTATATAACTAGTGTTGTAGGTGAATCTTATCTAATTTCTATTTTTTTTAATATAGGGAAGATATCAGTAACGAGAAGGAGTAAAAGGGCTTGTAACCAAGTAGATGTGGATGCCCAAGAAAGAACCAATTAACCACCACCTTGTCAAGCTGTTCAAAGTGAGGCTCAAGATGAGTCTCTATCACAAACTTCCCCGACGCCTCCATCTCCTGAAGAACTAGGGAGGGAAGCTGAATCTCAGGAACCCCCTAAAATGCTACTGAGAAAGATTTAAAGAATGCAGTCCAATTATTGACTCGTATAGTTGTTTGTCATGGTCAAAGTAAAGAAGGTCCAGTTGTAGGTACTGGTGGTGTAGATAGAGTATTTGGAATGCGAATACGTAATTTTCTTAATTTGGGCCATCCATCATTCACCGGGTCAAATCCTAATAAAGATCCACAAGACTTTATAGATTAGATCAAATGCACTTTGGATGTTATGCATGTAACTGGTAAAGAAGCACTTGAGCTAGCAGCATATAGACTAAAGGGTGCGGCAATATTGTGGTATGAAGCTTTAAAACAATCTAGGGAAACAAATTCACCTTCAGCTACATGGAAAGAGTTCAAAAAAGCATTCATTGACCATTATCTTCCATTTGAGATCTGACAGGCCCGTGCGAATTAGTTCTTAAATCTCCACCAAGGAAGTATAAGTGTAAGAGAGTACACTATAAAATTTAATTCCTTATCTAGATATTCTCCTAATGTAGTAGCTACCATGGAACATAAAGTTCATCGATATATGGATAGATTAAATTCATATCTAGTTAGAGATTGTACCATTACTTTATTGAATAAAGATATGGATATAGTAAAGATGTAAACTTTTATGCAAAACATAGAGAGATTAAAGGCAACAAAAAAGGACACAAGAGTCAGAAACAATGCCATTTAAGAGGGACAGATCCATGGTCAATTTACACCATCCCAAGGTGAGTGTAGGTCGTTTCTCTAACAGACCACCTAGGCCATCATCTTTCTACAACTAGTGTTCCACCATAGTTCCAAGGGTTTAGGGGCAATAAGTTTGGGCAAAGAAGTAAAACCCAAGGCTCACAAATAGAGGGTCATTATGAGCAGAGAAGTACGAGCCAATCAAGGCCTCCTCGACAGCCTTGGAAATAGTGTGGGAGGATTCATCTAGGTGCATACATGTTTGGGATATATGTTTGTTTTTGGTGTGTCACACGAGGGCATATGATGAGAAATTTCCCTCATAGGGGCATGGATGGTGTTGCACAACCGACTACAGTTATTGGATCGACCTCATGAACACCTTCTTTAGGTAGGGGATTGACAAAATTCAGAAGCCTTGACAGATGTGGTTATAGGTACATTGTCCATCTTTTTACATTTTTTATATGCATTAATTGATCTCAGGTCTACAATATCATATGTTGCTCCATTAATTTCTGGAAAGTGCAAAAGAAAACCACAATTATTTGTGAAGCCATTTGAATTGTGTTCACCAATTGATGAGTCTACTATAGTTAGAAGGGTTTATCATAATTGCGTTGTAACTATTTGTGATCCTGATACACTGGTTGACCATGTTGATCTTAAAATGGTCTATTTTGATGTTATAATGGGTATGTATTGGTTAGCTTCTTGTTATGCCACTATAGATTTCCAAACTAAGATAGTGCATTTCCAATTTCCATAAAAGGCAGTCCTCGAATATAAAGGTAATATTGGGGCGACAAGAGGTAAATTTATTAATCATATTATGGCAAAGAAGACGATTGTCAAAGGATACATATGTCATCTAGTCAGAGTAAAAAATATAGATGTAGAGCCACCAACTTTTCAATCCATTCAGGTGGTATGTGAATTTCCTGATGTGTTTCTTGAAGATTTTCCAGGTTTTGCTTTCAAAAAGAAAAAGTAGAGTTTGTATTGATGTGCTTCCAGATACTCAACCAATCTCAATTCCTCTATATAGAATGGATCCAAAAGAATTACGAGATTTGAAGGATCAATTAAAAGACTTACTAGAAAAAGGATTCATAAGGCCAAGTATGTCCCCATGGGGAGTACCAGTTCTGTTTGTACGAAAGAAAAATGGCTCATTAAGAATGTGTATCGACACATGTATTTGAATAAATTAATGGATAAGAACAAATATCCCCTCCTTAGAATTGTTTATTTTTTTGATCAGTTACAAGGTGCTAGCTGCTTTTCAAAGACCGACATGAAGTCAGGTTATCACAAAGTGAGGGTCAAAGACAAAGATATACCCAAGACAGCTTTCCGAACACGGTATGGTCATTTTGAGTTTTTAGTCATGTTATTCAATATAACAACACTAATAACTTTTATGGATTTGATGAATAGAGTTTTCAAGCCATTTTTAGATCTGTTCGTGATAGTATTCATAGATGACATTAAGGTGTATTCATGATCAGAAAAGGACCATACTAATCACCTGCGGTAGGTTTTACAAATTCTTCGTGATTGTAAGTTGTATGCAAAGTTCTCTAAATGTGAGTTATGGTTGAAAATTGTGGCAAACTTAGGTCATGTTGTATCTGATGAAGGGAAAAGGGTTGATAACCAGAAGATAGAAGTCGTGAACAACTGGCCAAGAGACCTACATTGCCTTGAAGGATTCTCTTCTATTGTTGCACCCTTAACAATGCTAATACACAAAGAAATTCAATTTAAGTGGAGTGATGATTGTGAAAGAAGCTTCCAAGAGCTGAAGATTAGATTAAATTCTACACATGTATTGGTACTTGCAGAAGGAATGGAATGCTATGTTGTTTATTGTGATGCTTGGGGAGTGGGATTAGGTTGTGTATTGATGTAGCATTGTAAAGTTATAACTTATAGCTTAAGTTATTTGAGGCCACACGAGAAAAATTGTCCAACCCATGATCTATAGCTAGCAACAATTATGTTTGCTTTGACGATATGATGCAACTACTTGTATAGAGTTCATGTTCACATATACAATGATCACAAGAGTTTGCAGTATTAATCAAAAGTACTTAAATCTAAGCCAGAAAATATGGTTGGAGCTATTAAAAGATTATGACATTGATATCTTGTATCATCCCAGTAAAGAAAATGTAGTAGGTGATGCATTAAAATGTAAAATAATGGCAAGTACTTATGGGTAGTCTTTGAAATGGCAAGAAATAAGTAAGGATCCATGCTAATTAGTGAGCTTAGGGTTTGACTTCTTGAATCTCCATAAGAAGGGTTTATTGTGAAAAATGCGGCAAAATCCTTATTAGTAGTGGAAATGAAAGAGAAGCAGTACATTAATCCTATTATTTTACAACTTAAGAAAAATGTACAATATGGTATGACAAAGTCATTTGATCTTAAGCAAGAGGGAATACTTTAATATCAAAACAGATTGTGTGTACCTAATGTAGATGAACTAAGAAGGAGGATCATGATGGAAGCACATAATTCAAGATACTTTGTTCATCCGGGGTAAACTAAAATGTATCATGACTTGAAATAAATGTATGGTGGGGGGACATGAAGAAGAACATTGCAGAATTTGTGGATCAATGTCCAAATTGTCAACAAGTAAAAGTAGAACACCAAAAGCTCGGAGGTTTTATGCAGCGTATAGAACTTCCAATTTGGAAATGGCACATGATCAACATGGATTTTTAACTGGCTTGCCTCACTCATTCCAGAAGTTAGACTCCATATGGATAATAGTTGACAGACTCATCAAAGCATGGCACTTCTTGTCAATGAAAACTAATTATACAACTTAAAAGTATGAAAGGTTGTACATTGAAAAGGTAGTTCGACTACATAGAGTGAAAATATCTATAATATCTGATAGAGGAGCTCAATTCACTACAAAATTTTGGAAGTCGTTTATGAAGTTTTTGGGAACACAAGTGAATTTAAGTACAACCTTTCAACCTCAATTGGATAGCCTGTCAGAACGTACAATTCAAACACTTGAGGATGTACTACGACTTTGTATATTAGATTTCAAGAGTAGCTACGATTTTCACCTACCACTTATTGAATTTGCTTATAACAATAGCTACCATTTGAGTAATAAAATGGCACCTTATGAAGCTTTACATAGTAGAAAGTGTAGATCACCAATTGGTTGGTCCAGAACAGGTAAAAGTATCTTATTTAGGCCAGATCTTGTTCATTAATCTATGGAAAAAGTCAATGTGATAGAAAAATGGCTAGAAACAACTCAAAGTAGACATAAATCATATGTGGATTTTAGAAGGAGAGGACAAAAATTTTCTATATGGGATTGAGTGTTCTTGAATGTGTCTCCAATGAAAGGGGTAATGAGGTTTCGTAAAAATAATAAGTTGAATCCCCGCTACATAGGGCCATATAAGATTATTCAAAGAGTTGGCCTAGTAGTTTATGAGTTATACCTACCACAAGAGCTTTCAACAGTTCATCTAGTATTTCATATCTAAATGCTTCGACCATGCTTAAGTGATCCATCTCGTATTGCTCATACTGAAGATGTACAAGTTATTGGAGATCTCACTTATGAAGAAGTACGCATTGCTATTATGGATTGACAAGTTAGGAAGTTAAGAAATAAAGAATTAGATTCTATAAAAGTACTATGGAGAAACCAACAAGTAGAAGAAGTTACATGGGAAGTGGAAGAAGCAATGAAATTGAAGTATCTTCAACTATTCCAGACTTATGACAAAGATAAAAATGTTTAGTTGAGGCATTTACAAGTAAGTATAAGACTATATGTTCAATGTTATTAATAGTAGTACTAACTTAGGCTTGAACTTATTTGGTCTAAATATTCTTGCTAACATTGGAGGACAAATGTTTTAAGGGGGGAAGGATGTAACAACTTATATTATGTATATGATAGTTCTATTCATGTGATACTTGAAATATCCTTCTAGTATAGGTGATGGATCATGTTTCTTATATGATTAAAGTTGGCTTAAACCAGCTTGGAAGTTGATGTAATGTCTGGCACATTTCAACATGCATACTGCAAGTTCACTCCGACGGAATATTTAAATAAAGATAGCAAGGTGGTAATTGAGCTTAAAGTTGAAAGTTAAGTACTCAGTTGAAGAAAAAGGGATTAATATTCAGAAAATGAAATAAAAGATAAATTAAAGAAAAATGAGGTGTGTGGGGATCGAACCCAGAACCTCTTGGGTAGGTGAGGGATATAAAAGATAAATTACAGAAAAATAAAATGAGGGATCTTCTAATCGAACCCACAACCTCTCGGATAGGTGAGGAAGTTAGGAGAAAAATTAATGAAAAATAAAATGAGGTTGTGGGGGATCGATCCCACATCGTCTTGGTATCCATCGAAAAAGAGAGCAAAGAAAAAGTAAGGAAAAAGAAGCTAAAGTGTTGGGATTTGAACTCAAGTCTCCAAGACGAAAAATATAAATAAAATTTTTTATATGAGACTAAGTGTTAATCAAGGTATTCGAAATCGGGTTCCCTTGCCCAATTTCGTATTGATGCATAAGTCTTACGTTAATAAATACTTAATGAAAGCTGCCTATAAGAATCAAAATCGATTCCTTGTCATACTTACAAGTTGCATAAGTCTTGTACCACATAATTTTTGTTAAGTATGAGTCAATTAGACGAATAATGAATGAATCTTCATGGCTTGTACATATGGATTCATAAGTCCAACGTACGTTTAAAAGTAAGTAAACCTAATATGTATGTGATGAATTGATGTGACTCCAGGGCGGTTAAGTAAGAGTCTGAAACACACTAAAAGGCCAAGTGAATTGACATATGACGGAATGAACATTTACGTAATGGGGTGAGTAATTATGAAGAGATAAATGTTAAAGCTAATGAAAATAGTGACAACATGATAAGAGGCTAAGATGAATGGTGAGGCAAGTCTCAACTAAGCCTAGGAAAAATGTTACCAAATGTACTCACCTATGGGAGTGTAGAATGAGGTAGAGTCAAATCTTAAGGATACGCCACAAGAAAATGTTAAAAATGAATTCATATTTAATAAACAAAGAAAGAGTGACTACATGACTATAGCTAGTGAAAGTTAGACAAGCTCCATCTACGCCTAAAAATCAATGTCACTAAATGAAATTTCTAAGAGAGTATATTTATTATAAACAATGAATAAGCAAAGAAAGAGTGGCTACATGAGGATAGGCTAGTACAAGTGAGACAAGCTGCATCTACGCCTAGAATCAATGTCCCTCAATGTAAATTCCAAGAGAGAATAGGTATGTTATACGATAAGAAAATAATGAAGGGTGAGTAAAGATGAAATGAAAAGATGTTAAGAAAGAACAGGGTGGAACCACAATATGAGACTTGTGCAAGTGAGACGAGTTGTACCTATGCCAATATAAGGTCACCAAAAGTACTCACCTAAGAGAGTGTTGAATATTAAGAGACAAGTTTCAATCACACTCTATATGTAAGTATGAGGACAATTAAAACTTAATACGTAAAAAAGAAATGAGAAATCATCTAATGAACTATGACTACCTCATGCTAGAAGAAAACTTCAATGATGTATGAGTTGAATGAGTGGTGATGTCTTCTTTAGGGAAGGGTGCAGGTTCACGTAATTCTCATACAATGGTACTGTCCACCAAGGTGGGTTTAGGTCTTCTAAAGTCTCCTAGTCTTTGAACTATGTTTCCAACATAGGGAACTAGCAGTGGTTTTCCACCTAAGCGAGCTAGGGATGTTTTGGTTTCACCTTGGCCAGTGACTCCACCTCTTTTCGGTGTGGGGAAGACACCGAATTTCATGATGCTCACATGATCTATGTCGGTTAAATTTGAAGTTCCTCAAAATATGAAAGATAATGAAATTAATGATACCAAAGGTGTTTGGATAGGAAAATCAAGAGGTGAACAAGACTCAAGTAATGACACTAGATCATTCTTGGTCATTGCACAGTGAACCCGATGAGAGTCTTAAACAACATCGTAGGTATAGCTGGTGTTCACACCAGCCTATGAACGAATAAAAGTGAAGTACTTATGAATGAATGAAGCAGATTCTATGTTTGCTAAAGAAGGCTCCCTAGTTGAGGTCTCATACCTCATTTTGGGAAGTCCTAATGTTAAGTTCGTGATTCCAAGGTCTCACGGCACATGAACGAATGATATATAATATATGTACGTGCTATATTAAATATTTTATGTGTTGTGTGCAATATGAAAATAATGATGATGCATGTTACTCTCATAAGATGACTTTCCTAATCTGATTTGGCATGTCTGACTGACTTGGATTTCCATAATTCATATTGTTAGGAGAGAGCTCCTCTTAATCATGCATGTACTTGGTGTGTACTTGCATACAACCATACTTACTAAAAGTGTGAGCTAATCCCATACATTATAATATTTTAGGTGCAAGCTCATGTGGACGTTAAGGGTATCATTGCAGTTGTTCCGACTCAGAGATTTCATCCAGGCTTGGTAGTTCCGCATGCATTCGAGGATACCTGCCTTTATATTTCTTTCTTAGTAGTAGGTTTGAACTAGTGGGGTAGGTTCCACTAGTGTTTCTTTCTTATTTCATTCGGACCCTTGTAATGATGCCGTGTTGACAAGTATTACTTATGACATGAGATTCCATTTCTTCAAGTTGCATGATTCTATCATATGATGGTGTATGTATGAGCAATGAACTTCCTTAATGATATGTGTTTATATGAAGTCTATGTATACTTCAACTATAAACAAAAATTTTCAAATTTCCACTAAAATTACCCGTATGAATGTGATAAATGCAAGAAGAGGCTTCTCTGCAACCTCTGAGAGGTCAACGACACCGCTTTCGGCTAGGGTCTAGACCCCGGTCGTGACATTGATGGATCAGATTTAGGATTTTGTAATAATGGGCTCACTTCAGGCCATACCTATTAAATGAAAATAAAAATGAAAGAAAGCCCAACAACCAAATCTTACAAGGCCCAATATAGTTAAAGCCCAAACGCAAACAAGTAGGTGCATCACCTAGATTGAACTTTTGAGTTGCTTGATGTACGTAAGCAGGTGCATCACCTACGTGACCAATTAGTAGCTAAAAATGGACCAAAAAAAGAGGTTCTAAAGGATATTTTTTGTGGTCAATAAAGCTCCATATAAATCCAATATGAGCTGATCTTTTAACACATTTTAACACATAATATTGATAATTAACTTTAGCCCTCTCTCTCTTTTCTATTAAAGATTTAAACAACAACCTTAAAGTTCTTCTAGATTTCCTAAAGAAACCCTCATATATGCAAACCAAGATAAGTTAAAACACTTACGGATTTAGCTTAGTTCTCCCATGAATGATTAGGAAAACATGTTATTCACACTCAAGTATAAGTACAAAGGCAGAATGTTTCCAGAAGATACCACTCGCTTCATTAGTTATTAAAATACCTTTTTATTCTTCTTTGGATTATATGTGAAGGGGAACTGAAGTTCTAGAAGATTCCAATGTTATACGGAAAATTTGCAGAAATTGAGGTAAGGTGACTGCTTCTTCTTTTTTTTGTCCTCATTTATTCAATAGTTCCGATGAAGAATTACATGTGTGATGTTATTAAGAACTCAAGGGATGGTGAGTTCAATATTTGGTTGTTGTGATGTGGATAAATATCTGGCTATTTTATATGCATATGTACGGACTTCATGGTTGATGTTGGGGAAAGGTGTGAATATTTATATGGAAATGTAGAAAGATGTGGTGATACATCACTAGACTGAATGTCGTGTAGGCACGCACTGGGCTACCATTTTTTTGAGGTTAAGTATCCAAATGTGTTGGTTGCCTAGCTACTAATACTAGTCTTACTTATTTTATTGTTGATACATAATCGTAAAGGGAGTAGGTTAATTCCTTGTAAGATCTGAGTTATACAGTAAGGTATATAAGACTATTCGACTGAATATTATTCGGCATGAAATCTAATGTTTTCACTTAATATCAATAAGTGATTTTCCTAAGTTCTATTCCTAGTAAAGGAAACATAGTGACACCATACAATCTCCAGATAGCTATCAATATTTCCCCCTCTTCTTAGTGTGTAGTATTAATTCATTGTCTGTCCACTGCTTTATACTTGAGTAATTATCCTCCTATGTGCTGGTATAGAAATTGTATTAGCAAAAGAAAGTTTGGTGAATCCTCGTCTAAGTCATTTGAAGTCACTTGTGTCCTAAAGCTCACAAGTAATGTTGTTGATACTACATAGCTCTTTATGTCATTGTTACTGCCTTGAAGTATTATATTCATGTATTCTACTACTGGTCTTTATTTCCAAGTCTCCAAAATGATTACGACCACCAAAACAACAATCTCAAAATATTTTTATGATCATCCAAAGAACAATCTTAAAAGAGTTAT
Organism: Solanum habrochaites; assembly: GCA_027704765.1. NCBI lineage: Eukaryota > Viridiplantae > Streptophyta > Magnoliopsida > Solanales > Solanaceae > Solanum > Solanum habrochaites. Next base: position 45,204,016 of record JAKWJA010002492.1, read on the forward strand.
GAACTAATCAACAACAATCTCGAAGATTAATAAATCTAAGTAAAGCAATCTATATAATTATGGGTGGCAACCCGGGGGAAATCCCTAGGACGGATCGATCCCAACAAGTACATAAGGGTGGCAGCTCAGGAGTGAAAGCCTAGCATGGGTCGATCCCTATTGGTATTGAATGGTGGAAACTCAGGGACAAAACCCAACATTGACCAATCCTAATTTTTGCAATTATGAGGATCGCATCCCAGATGTTAAAATACAAATCATGGGACATTCTCCTCTACCACTGATCAGCTGGTCACTTGTATCACATGCCCTAAAAAGATTATAGCATACAAAAAGTAGAGAAAAGAATGTAACTTACATGATCTCACAAGAGTAAACAAATGTGGTTTTTTTTCCTGGTCTATGCACTCATATATTTATACTTGATTTCATTTGAGCCCTCATATTACATATGCTATTGCCTTACATATTAGGTAAATTTTTTGGTACTGACGTCCCTCGTGGGGGACACTGCATTTCATGTTGCAGGCACATGTACTCCAGCTAGTAGACCTCCTAAGCAGGATCACGACTCTCAGGTACTTTTGATTAGCTCAAGGTTGATTCGAATCTTTACTGAGTCCTTGGTAGATTCATTTTTGTATTGTATTGTAGTTAAGGGTAAGTCAAGGTCTGTCCCAACCAACTCTAAGGTTTTCTATCTTTTATAGGCTTTATAGACTTATGTATATGCTTCAATTGAGTTTGAAAGAGTTATTGCCTCAAAGGACAAGTCTTGTATATAAGTTTTGGTTCTACATATTTTGGTTCATATCACTATATTCTATGTGAATCTGTCACACGATTGTTATAGTTATATGCATAGTAAGCACATGTTACTGGTTGGTTCTCTCAGGCCTTTAGGGTATCAGGTACCTATCCGTCTAAATGGCATCTGAGGCGTGACACTATACAAGAGGTTTTGGGACTAGAGTATGCTATGGAACTGGAGGAGGATTCCTAATCCTAGAGGGATCATTCATCCATTTGGACAGAAACTCTGACGTTGTGTTGCTCCTAGTTTTTGTAGGAGTACTAATTTTCTGTACAAATTTTGATATCGTAAAAAAAAAACTTTTAAATTTTTTAGTATGTCTTTTTTATTATATTTATTTTATTATACCTTATTAAACACTTATTAAATATTTATAAAAATTCTGAAAAATGAAATATATAAAAGTTATGAATAATATTTGAGATTAGAAGTTACAAGTAGATGAAGAAACAAGAGTTATAAATAACTTAAATGTACAATTTTACTGCATTAAATGTATTCATAATTCTGCATTGATTTCATTTGTAAAATAAATTAATAAAAATATGAGTGAAAATACAAAAAATGAACAAAAAACATAATAATCGCTGACGGTATAACAATTATGAATTCATTCAAACAAAAAATAATGGTGATAAAAAGAGATTTATACACTCAAAAAATGGCATCATGAAATTAATATTTTTTTCAATTACTTTTTTGTAAGTGTAATAAAATTAAAATGAAACTACTAATCATCATTATTATTTTGTTATTGAATAGAATAATTATATCGAGTGTGCTTCGAAGTAGAATGTTGAAAGACCAAATGATTAACATTGACGATACATGTAGCTAAATTATTTATATAAATAAAAATTAAAAAAAGTTCAAGAAAAAGTAACTTAAGTTACTAATACAAGTCAAAGTAAAAAAGAAAATCAAGTAAAGATAATTATTAATTATGCTTAATTTATTTTTTCTTTCTACCATCTTCCTTTGCAAGTAGATCCGTCACCATATTTTGCTCAATATGTCAAACTCTATATCATATGAAATTGAATAAAAAAATATTATATGAATACAATAGCATATAGCAGTTAAAAATAATTATAACAAAAAAAAAATTTAACTACATGTAATATATTTGTATATTATTTTATTAATATTACTAACGATACTAAAAAAATATCATTTCTTGAAATCTAACAAATATTATAATTAACTATGTTATATCATGAAAATTGACTATTAGAAAGAACAATTACATATTGACAATCCATTGTTAAGAATTACAAGTGCACTTTTTTTATTATACTTACTTGGTAAATGACACATAATGCATATATAAACAAAAATATTAAGAAAACATGTTCAAGTACATAAAAGTAAAAATAAAGAATTGAGAATGAAATATATCTTACTTTTATATACTTCTTTTTCACAAACCAATATGATGACGAACAGAAAGAGTCATCTTGAATATGAATCTTCATGAAACTAATATGAACTTATAGGCAAAATAGAGGAATACCATAAGACATCATAAACTTACAAATTTAAGTATGAAGGTTATGAACATAAATATTATGGGAGTTATGAATATTTTTAGAAGTTAAAATTAAAGGGAGGTAAGTCATGCATAATAAATCCTTTTGAATAAATTAAAAAATACTTAAAATATAAGAAAACATTATCATTTTATGATGAGAAGTGAGACAAAGAAATTAAAAAAAAAAGATTGTGAAGAGTTTTGTTGTAAATGTTCATTCATTAATAAATTTATTTGTAATAGATTAAGTAATTTATTTTACAATACAATAATTTTCAATAAAGTAATTAGTTTAAATTTTTAAAAAAGGCTAAAAAAGGAGAAAAAATATAAATAAAAATGGAGGTCATAGAGAGGTGCCACATCACGTTGTCTATGTTTCTCCTTATATATATATATATATATATATATATATATATATATATATATATATATATAGTTTATTTATTTAGACTACTACATCTAAAATTTGATATTTTCTGAATTTCATACAAATATAGATTTAATAACATTTAATCGTCCACAAATATACTTTTTTCTTAATCTATCTCCGCATTTATTAAGACAGGGATAAAAGTGAAAAGAAAATAATATTATACCTTATTTTTCTAAAATGATTAATATTTGATTTGTTTTATTTTCAATAATTACTAAAATGAGCCAGAGGAGTACTACTTTTATCAATTTTATATGACATAATATTTTATTACTCTCTCTATTTTAATTTTTTTTTTATCAAGTTTTAGTTAACGCCCCGACATGAAACTTAAGAAATAAAAAAGACTTGAATATTATAGAAACGTACCAATGTGTCCTTTAAATTTTTTATCTTTAATGTTGATTATTGATAAGTGGGTAATCTACCTACTAATACTGTCCATAAACTTTCAATTTTCATTATTACACGTTCTCAACTGAGAAGAGGTGACACTACGACGTTTTAGCCACAAAAGATATAGCATTGTAATTTACAAATGTTTTGGAGCAAAAGAAGTCGTAAGCAAAACCGAGTTGAAAGTAAACAAATAGTTCACCATCGGAAATTGATGCTTATGAGGAGGAGTGATGCGGCGGCATGAACACATGCAATGCCGCAATGCCACTTCATAATCGCAACTCAAGGCATAATGTTAGTTTTAAAAATTCATCTATGTGAATTTGTTCGTTTATTTTGAGTAATCTATCTAACCCTTTTTATTCTTGATTTCTATTCTTGTTTTTTTAATATCTTGCTTTCTCCTATTTATAATTTAGTGGCTGCACTTTGATCTTTAGGTATCTAAACTCATATCTAGAGTTGTGGAGCTCTAAAGAGAGAGAGAGAATAATAATAATAATGATATATGTATAAATGCGTAGTTAGATATTCTAGACAGTAATTCTCATTGTATAGTTAATTATTTAATTTTTTTTTATGAATTTCAATGAACGCATGCATTAGAACCTGCTTGTATTTTTTAATTAATTGGAAAAGAAGTTGATATGAGAAAATTTGTTAAGCATGAGGATTCAGAAAGTATGTTCTATCAAAGGATTTGAGACCTCAGTTAGATATTTTTAATACAACTCATGTGACGTGAGGACTTAGGGTAATATCTTCTAGAATGATCCAAAGGACTCTAGGTATATTTAGTAGAAGTTAGTTCTTTTACTCAAAGATTACTTAATAAAGTCCACGAAAGGAACTAGATTATTGTTACGACCCAGAACGTGAGCTCATAACCTTAGTTTCACATTCTTATTGATCATAAAAAAGTTCCTAATTCAGACATAATACAACTCAAATATTTTATTTCTTTTTTTGCAAGGACTTGAGAAATACAAACATTCATTTTGGTTACACATACGAGTGATATTCTTTGTTTGATTCGATTGCAATGTTTTTGGGTTTTATATTTGAACAATAATTGCTTTATACTTTGTTAGCTCCTTTATTCATATTAGCAAACCAAAAAAAATAATAGAAGATCAAAGAAAAACACAAAGAACAATCCGAGTCCATAGAATCCACTGTGTGTCCTTAAGAAATTTAATCCCTTCAAGTACCCGAAGTTGCAAATTAATTCCTCCCATGATAAAACGGATTGACCATTAAAGAAGTGGTGGTACCTCAAACTTCAATAATTTCAACGAACTCAAAATGACAAGAAGAAATCACACATACAGACACGATCGATATATTTTGTTTTGTAAGAAATGTATGCAAAAGAAGGAAAAAATTCAATTTTGAAAACTGAGAGACAACCTCTCTATTTATAGCCAACAAAGGGTAAAAGTCACAACTCTTAGGAAAGAAAACAACCTTTCAAAAAGGTCACATCACTTTGTAAAAGGCACAACCTTTCAAAATGTCACAACCCTTTAGAAAGGATAAACCTTTTATAAAGTTCAGAACCCTCTTTCAAAGTGAAAACCCTTTAGAAGAGTCATAACCCTTTATTACCCGTTCACACCTTTAAAACCCATCAATCCCCCACATGAATAGAAAATGACTATTTTAAAAAATATATGCCTGAAAAACTGTGTGATTCATAAGTAAGGTTTAATCACATCTGGATAAGTAGGTTTCCATTTATACTTTTCGTAGTGAGAATATATTGGATATACTCTGTCAATCGTTAGATTTCATTTATTTGAACCATTGAACTTTGGTGTATACTAGACAACATAAGTCTCACAAAAAACCCTTGAAGTTTTTTTGATTCTCATTGTTTTGTTTGTTTCATCCATGAACACATATCGGTTAATAAGTGCTTAGAAAACAATCCTACCGGATTGTCCTTGAAGCGACTTATACTTCACACTTATATAGTTGTTTCCAAATGTGTTATCCCATAGATACACTATTTTATATACCATTTATCAAACTTAGAAACCATTAAAAAGTCATAATGCCTTCATCCTTGTTACTGAACATTGTCTTATCATAAGAATGGACCATACAAACAATATTTTGACATTTTTGAACCGTCATTAACGACTTTTTTTGGTCCCCTTGAACCTAGATCTTGGGATCTCAAGTCTTCTAGGTAGAGTTACCGCCACAATGACTTCTCCTCGGCCATAGTCCCATTCCCTTTGATAATCTATCAACTCCCTCGCTAGTTAGACCTTTTATAAGTGGATCCGACACATTATTCTTTGACTTTACACAGTAAATTTTGATAATTCCACTAGAGAGTAGTTCTCTAATGATATAATTTCTTCGTCATATATGACGAGACCTTCGGTTATACATTATACTATATTCCCAACCTATTGCAAATTAACTCTCACAGTGTATGCATAATGGAGCTAAAGGTTTGGGCTAAAAATCTTTCAAGAAATTTTGGAGTCATTCAACTTCACCGGTCTTATCTAGAGTGATAAACTCATATTTCATGGTAGAGATAGAGATACATTTCTATTTGGAAGATTTCCAAGAGACTGCTCCTTCACCAAGAGTAAATACATAGAGTTAATACCTCAAATGGTCACTCAACTTTGCACTATTCTCTCAGAAAGTCACTCAACTTTCAATTTTCCCTCAAAAGTCACTCAACTTTCAATTTTCTCTCAAAAGTCACTCAACTATCCACTCTTTCCTCAGAAAGTCACTCAACTATCCACTCTTTCCTCAGAAAGTCACTCAATCTATTAAATTATTTTTGATTAAAATTTATTGATATAATTATTTATAAAAACCAAAAATTTTAGAAAATAAATTAAATCATTTAGTGATCCACCCACCTAACCCGACCCATTAAAAAATATTATATGACCCATTTTATTTTATCTTTAATCCTAAATTAATCCCTCTCTTTAACTTTGAATTAGGATTAGATTAATTTAGGATTAAAGATAAAATAAAATGGGTCATGTCATATTTTTTAATGGGTCGGGTTAGGTGGGTGGACCCAACTGATTTAATTTTTTATTTTTTAAAATTTTTGTTTGTATATAAATAATTAATATCAATAAATTTTAATTAAAAAAATAATTAATAGATTGAGTGACTTTCTGAGGAAAGAGTGGATAGTTGAGTGACTTTCTGAGGAAAGAGTGGATAGTTGAGTGACTTTTGAGGGAAAATTGAAAGTTGATTGACTTTCTGAGAGAAGAGTGCATAGTTGAGTGACTTTTGAGGGAAAATTGAAAGTTGAGTGACTTTCTGAGAGAATAGTGCAAACTTGAGTGACCATCTGAGGTATTAACTCAAATACATATCCACTCATAAATTATATTTCATTTGACCTAGTTATTCAATTTGCATCAGTATATTCTTCCAATATTGTTGAATAATAGTTATAATGCAAAGCAATAGTTTGTTAAGTATGTTTTTAAATACTCAAAACTCTTTTCATTATCATCCAATGAGTTTGATTGATATTACTTGTGAACCGACTCAGTTTACTTATGATCGTGTGCACTTTATGATATATATTATACTTCTCAATACTCTATCATAATTCAATTACGGGTCAGTTTAGCCTTCATTCTTTTTAATTATAAAGCTCACATTTATTTGACTCTTGACAGTATTGAAATTCAAATGCTTGAACTTAACAAATGTCTTTTCAATCACATCAGTAACTTCAATGTCTTTCATATCGAAGTTACTTTCTAGCATATGCTTAGTAGCATTTATGTCAGAAATGTCTCTTTTGATGATCAACATGTCATCAACATAAAAACAATCAATGAACTTGTGATTTTGATGTCTTTAATGTTAAAACATTTTTCATATTCTTGAATTCATTTGCCAACATAGTTTGATCAAACTTTGCATGTCATTATTTGGACGATTGTTTTTAGTCCAGAAAGTGACTTAACAAGTTACATACTTACTTTTCTTTACTATGAATCACAAATCCCTCGAGTTGTTCCAAGTAAATTTCTTCCTAAAAAATGTTTTTATATCTATTTTGACAAATTCGCAACTAGTGCAATCAACATCTGAATTTATGTAATCATTGTTAGAGGCTATTATATGTCAAAATAATCAAGACTTTGTTATTTTCTAAAAACAAGTCTTGTTTTATATTTTTCAATAGTTTCATTAACTTTATTTTCCTTTTGCATATTCACTTTGAACTCATTCGCGTCTCTCTAAAATTGCAGTCATGGTAGGAAGATTAACCAACTCTCAAATATGGTTTCTCAAGATCGAATATATCTTATTATTAGCAGCCTCTTTTCAAAAAAGGATGAGTCCACAAAAAATATATCTTCTTCAACTATATGGAATCATTTTTAAGAAGAAATATTAAAAAATAAAACATGGAGGAAGTAATTTGTCCATTGAAATTTACAACACCTCTACTCTCTTTATTAAGTACATTCTCTTTGGTTCTTTCCAAGAACGTTAGACCCTTTTCTTGACTATCCGACGGTTCGAAAGTATAAACCATAAATCAACAAGTTTTACTATTTATAGCATATCTGATGAACATATAATCCACGATCTTTGGTCCTATTTTAACCCGTTTGGGAATAGTTCCCTCATTTCCATTTCTCAAATAGAATAGAGCGTATTGGAAATTGTTAGATCATTCTCTTTCAAGAGTTATTTTTTGTACATACTTTAAGAGACGACAAAATAGTTTTCTATCAGGATACGAAAAATTCTGAACAAATAAAACATTTTTTTGCTCCCTTTCTTATCAAACAAAAGTCTATTTGTTGCTCCTTTTATTAACAAATAAAAAATTTTAGTTTCTCTTTCTGGACATACAAAAAAGGACTTGTTGTTCTCTTTTGCTATAATGATAGCATCCCCCCACAAAGTTTTATGGTAAACCTAAACTTACAAGTAGGAGATTCAGCATTTCCTTCAAATCCTTGTCAACAATTTCATTAGACTGAGGTGAGTATGTGCGGTAATTTAATGGATGATTCCATTTTCCAGATATATTTCTGCAAAACAATATTCATATTCTCCATATCTACCATTTCTAATCATGACAATCTTTTTATCAAACTGATTTTCAACTTTAGTTTTATATTACCTATATGTTTCTATTGCTTCACCATTATCATTCAGTAAATAGACATAACAATATGTAGTGCAATTGTCAATTAAATCTATAAAGCATTTCTTCCCACAACGAGATGGTGTTACCTTCATATAAAAAATGTCAATATAAACCAATTCTAACGTATTCTAATTCATTTCAACAACACATACTTGACATTAATATATTGCAATAGAAGTTAGGCAAAACTTCTAAGTTGATCAGTTTTTGGAAGGTTTTGTAATTGACATACCTCAATAATTTATGTCACAAACAATTTGAGTCCAGCAAGTAACAACAAACAAAAATACTAAGTTTGAAAACACCTTCTTTGAGGTAACCTTTTCCCACAATGATATTGTTCTTTAATTTTTTTTATTTTCTCAAATAAGACATTGTTTTAGAGTCAACACTTTGTCAAATGTCCTTTTCAGAAGGACCTTTCCATAACATTCAATTTGTTATTGAATTACCCATGGTCATAGTCTCATTAGTCCAATAAGGTCAATATGACCCAAATGTTTGTTTTACAACACAAACATAACATGTCACTTTACACCAATATTCATGTCTATAAAAAAAATTTAATAGACATATCTTTTCATGAAAAATCACAATATTCTAAGCGAAACTTTTTTATCAAAAAATACAATTCTTTTGAACGAGTAATATAATTTTGTGGTTTTATGCTAGTCATATCATATACTCGTAAAGAGACTCAACGACCACAATATCAAATATATTCCAAGAATTTTGTGGGTCTAACATAATACAAAATGTCATCAAATTTCATATCTTGTACATTTAAATTTAAAAATAGTAAGTCTAATTTTGTCTTTATCACAACTAAAGAACCCCCACATTTTAAATATATTCTCAAAAATATTTTTCAATTATTTGAAATTACTATTCACATATTTTTTTTTCATGCTTTCAGATTGTATACAATCAAATACACATTTGAAACACGAAGCCTTCTTTTGGAGATTTAATCCATAGAAATTCTACATAGTATTTAGAATACTAACAATAAAAATTCAATCTTTATTAAACTTGTTTCTAGTTTAAAGGTGAAGTTTTTATATTCTTCTAATCGTTAACTGTATGAACCTCGAATTCTGATGAAGTTTCTATATTCTTATACTAAGTTTCTGTTGGGATTTAGCAAGTTTGAATGGGAAAAGAAAAGAGAGAATATGAAAAGTGAGGGAACTACTTTGGAGGAAAAATTAAAAGTCATTTGCAAAGTGCAAACGAAAAGTCATTTCTCCCATATCGGCAAAAGAAAGGGAAATTGTTGTCCTTATAGAAGGAAACACTTCCATTACTTCTTAAAGAGCTAACAAGAATATGCCCCCTCGTGCCGTCGTCGTCGCTCGCTCGGCCTCGGCTTCGGCTTCGGATTTGGCGAATGATTGATTGATAAATTTTTTGGACAAAATTTATTTAATCAGTTTTTGTTAAATCAAATAAATCCTGTTAAAATTATCTCTTATAAATTTGCAGGTAACGGTAACATTCTGAAAAAGTTGTTACTCTTTCCGAAAAGTATTTTCCTAACTAACATAATTTTTGGAAAAGTTGTTATTTTTTCCAAAAGACACAACTTTCTGGATAAAATGGGTCTGAACAGATTTCACTGAACAGACATGTTCCTTGCTGAAAATGGATATAAAAGGAAGTCAATTTTTTATTTTTTAAGAACACTGAAAAAATTTTCCTTCTCTGTATTTTTTTTTCTCTCAAATAAAATCAAAGTATCGATCGACTGAGTCTGTGTGACTTGTTGTTATTCTTAAGTTCGTTAAAGTTAAAGAAGTTTGAGGTACCGCTATTTCTTTAACAGGTTTAATCCATTTTATCTTGGGAGAAATTAATCCATAACCTTGGGTACAGTGAGGGGATTAAATTTCTTAAGGACACACAGTAGTTTCTGTGGACTCGGATTAATTCTTGTATTTTATATTTTTTCTTCTTCATCTTATTTCTGTTTCTGTTTAATAACCTTATAAATACAGGTTATGAACAAAATGAAGAAAGTCCAAGACGCAGTAAACGTCAAAAGACATCTACTTTATTTGGATCATATTTGTAACATTTCTTCTTGAAAGTGAGCCTCAAACATTCAAGGAAGCAATGTTGTCTAGCGACTCAACCTCTTGGAAAGAGGCTGTTAATAGTGAAATTGAATCAATCTTAAGCAATCATACTTGGGAGTTGGTTGATCTTCCTCCAGGGAACAAACCCTTGGGTTCAAAATGGATCTTTAAAAGGAAGATAAAAGAAGATGGAACTATTGACAAATATAAAACAAGACTTGTTGTCAAAGGTTTTAGACAAATAGAAGGTCTTGATTATTTTGACAAATACTCGCAGTGACTAGGATTACATCAATTTGGATGTTAATTGCACTAGCTGCAGTATACGGTCTTGAAATTCATCAAATGGATGTAAAAATAACCTTCTTAAATGGAGAGCTTGAAGAGGAAATTTACATAGAACAGCCTGAGGGTTTTGTAGTTCCTAGTAAAGAAAAGAAAGTGTGCGAACTTATTAAGTCACTTTATGGGCTAAAACAAGCACAAAAACAATGGCATGCAAAGTTTGATCAAACCATGTTGTCAAATAGATTTAAGATCAATGAATGTGATAAATGTGTTTACATTAAAGATACTCCAAATCAGGAAGTTATTTTATGCCTATATGTAGATGATATGCTTATAATGAGCAAAGACATTGCTAAAATAAAAGCTACAAAGCGTATGCTTGCTAGTAAGTTTGATATGAAAGATTTAGGAGTTGCTGATGTGATATTAGGAATTAAAATTCTTAAAACTCCTAACGGTCTAGCATTGTCTCATACTCATTATATTCAAAAGATACTTGAAAAATTTTAATTTTTGAATTTTAAAAGGGCAAAGACTCCAATTGATGTAAATCTTCATCTTGCAAAGAATAAAGGTGAAAGTCTGTCTCAATTGGACTATGCTAGCGTATTGGGAATCTTAATGTATGTCATGAATTGTACACGACCAGACATAGCTTGCGCTATCAGTAAATAGAGTCGATAGATTATCATTGGTTGGCAATGAAGAGAGCTTTGGGATACTTAGATGACACTCAAAACTATGCTTTACATTACAACAAATATCCAGCCGTTCTTGAAGGATATAGTGATGCAAATTGGATTACTGGGTCAACTAAAACAAAATCCACAAGTGGATACGTTTTTACTATTGGTGGAGGAGCAATATCTTGGAAATCATCCAAACAAACATGTATATCTCGCTCTACAATGGAGTCTGAATTCATTGCTTTAGACAAGGCAGGTGAAGAAGCTGAATGGCTCCGGAATTTCTTAGAAGATATTTTATTTTGGCCCAAACCAATAGCCCCAATATGCATACATTGTGATAGTCAAGCTGCAATAGGAAGGGCTGGAAGCTTTATGTATAACGGCAAGTCTCGTCACATAAGACGAAGACATAACTCTGTGAGACAACTACTCTCTAGTGGAATTATCACAAATTGACTATGTGAAGTCAAAATATAATGTGTCGGATCCACTTACAAAAGGCCTAATAAGAGAGGGAGTTGAGAAATAATCGACGGGAATGGGACTATGGCCGAGAACAAGTCATCGTGGAGGTAACTCTACCTAGAAGACTGGAGATTCCAAGATCTTGGATCAAGGAGATAAAACAAAGTCATTGATGACGGTTCAACATTGTCAAAGGAAAAGAAAAAAAAATTATCATTTTATGGTCCATTCTCATGATGAGACAATGTTTAGTAACAAGGATAAAAACATAAGGACATTTTAATGGTTTCTAAGTTTGATACAGGGAATATCAAATGGTGTATCTATGGGATAACACATTTAGGAATCACCTATGTAAGTGTGAAGTGTAAGCCGCTTCAAGGAGAATCCGGTAAGGCCAGTTCTTTAAGCACTTACTATCCAAGATGTGTTCATGGCTGAAACGAACCAAACAATGAGAACAAAGAACAGTTCAAGGATTGATTGTATGACATATGTTGTCTAGGTATACACCAAAGCTTGACGGTTCAAAAATATCAAATCTACCGATTGACCGAGTATATCCGATATATGTTCACTATGGAAAGTTTAAAGGGAAACCTACTTATCCAGATACGATTAACCTTTACCTAAAACACACACAAGTTTTTTCATGCATATGTTTTAACAATAGCCTTCCCCATTCATGTGGGGGATTTTTTGGATTTAGCAAGTATGAATGGGAAAAGAAAAGATAGAATATGGAAAGTGAGGGAACTACTTTGGAGGGAAAATGAAAAATCATTTGCAAAGTGCAAATGAAAAGTCATTTCTCCCATATCGGCAAAAGAAAGGGAAATTGTTGTCCTTATAGAAGGAACACTTCCATTAATTCTTAAAGAGCTAAGAAGAAGATGCTTTTTTTCGCCGTCGTCGTCGTCTTTCGCTCGGCCTCAGCTTCGGCTTCGGCTTTGGATTTGGATTTGGATTCGGAATTGGCAAATGATGTGATTGATTGATAAATTTTTTGGACAAAATTTATTTAATCATTTTTTTTACAATCAAATAAATCCTGTTAAAATTATATCTTATAAATTTGCAGGTAACGGTAACATTCCGAAAAGTTTTTACTCTTTCCGAAAAGTCGTTACTTTCCCAAAAAAAGTCGTTATTTTCCTAAAAGACACAATTTTCCGAAAAGTTGTTATTTTTTCCAAAAGACACAACTTTCTGGATAAAATGGGTCTTAACAGATTTCACTGAACAAACATGTTCCTTGCTGAAATGGCTATAAAAGGAAGTCAATTTTTGATTTTTTAAGAACACTAAAAAAATTTTCCTTCTCTGCATTTATTTTTGTCTCAAATAAAATCAAAGTGTCGATCGACTGAGTCTATGTGACTTATTGTTGTTCTTAAGTTCGTTGAAGTTAAAGAAGTTGAGGTACCGCTATTTCTTTAATAGGTTTAATCCGTTTTATCTTGAGAGAAATTAATCCATAACCTTGGGTACAGTGAGGGGATTAAATTTCTTAAGGACACACAGTAGTTTCTGTGGACTCGGATTAATTCTTGTATTTTATATTTTTTCTGCTTCATCTTATTTCTGTTTCTGTTTATTAGCCTTATAAATACAGGTTATTGTAAGAATAACAGTTTCACATTCAGACATATTAGTAAACCAAAAACGTTCTAATCTCCAGAAACCACAAATACAACACTGTTTCTAGCTAATGAAGAAGATTTAATGTTTTTCGATTCCTTTAGCCTTAATTTTCCTTACAAAAGTTTTGTACTCTTCAAGTAAGAGTATTCATTCAAATAGAGTATTTAACAAATTGATGAGGTTTTTATATTCTTCTAACCAATGCACAATTTGATTTATTCATGAAGTTGTTATATTCTCATGCCAATGCAGTAAAAGAAAAACAGAAGATTTTAGTCTCCAAAACAATCAAATTTCACATGGAGTAGAAAACAATAGAAGTTTTTATTCTCCTCTTAACAGAATACATATTAACAATAATAAATATATATTCATAGATCATCACATAATGACAATCTATCCTAACATTTATGAAATAATCTCATAACTTATACAGGATAGAAAAAATAGTAATCAAGAGAAACAAGAATAGAACCTGATTTTTCCTCTCATTGAATCATATTTTATCTCTCAACAATGATTCCATGCAAGTCACTTGTAATAATCCGAAATTCTAAAGCCTAATCTAGAACTTAACCTGATAGTCTAAGAGTTGTAACACTGTTTTAAAGTCAAATATAATGTATATAAGTCAATTAGGAAGTTTAAGAGTCAAAACGTCAAGGAACGTCTATAATGTCCGGAGACTAGTACAAAAGGTCCTAGTGTGCCTTAACCTATTTGACAAGGTTTTAAGAGTCGGAAAATGATAAAATTTGGTGAAACGGTGTCTAACACGTTTTAGAATTGGTTTTGGTCAACTATGTGTTTTGCTATTTTTTTTAATTGTTTCATTTAATTAATTAGGTGGTTAGCTAATTAATTAGGGGTTAAGGAATGTATAATTAAGTAATTGAGTACCTCTATATAAATACCTAAACTAATCCAACTCTCGTATTTCCAAAAACCCAATTACTTTTCCTTCTCTCTACTTTCTCTCTCCCCAAAGAAAAACTCCATTGAAGGCTAGGTCAAGGTATAAGGGATGCAAGAAGAGGCTTTTCTCCATTGATTATGGTTTGTATGATATTGAATTGAAATGTATTGATGTGATTGTGAGATTATACTTATGATGTAATGATATAAGGTTGGTGATGAAGTACCTATGTGCCTTACTATGATATGTGCTATCTCACATGTGTGGATTGTAGTGAAAGGACAATACTGATGAAATTCTTACTGAGTTGTGGTGATGACTAAATTACGGATAAACCCTATGACGTAAACTAAGTTATGATTGTCAATGAAAGAAAATTCAAAAGGGACTTCTGTTAGGATCGAATTCACGTACACACACTAGATGAATGAAGAACATAAGAACTTTAAAGAGAAAGACATGAGAAATCTAGAGAGAGAGAGAGAGAGAGAGAAAACCCAATATTTCATGGTAAAACCCCGTGAGTAAACTTCCATGGCGGTGAGGTATATTTATATTAATAACTCAGAGTATTTTTGGTTACAGAGAAATAAATAGGAAAACCTAAAATAGAGAATAACTAGGAAAGCCTAAAATAGAGAATAAATAAGAAAACCTAAAATAGAGAATAAATAGGAAAACCTAAAATTAATCAGGCTCCACTACCTAACAATTCTCCCACTTGGAGACTGACTCAGTCATCCAAAAAATACATTCTCAAAAAAAATCTCTTCATCATCAACATCTTTACCGCACCGCAACATCTGTAGAAACAACTACAGAAGACCAACCAAGGTTTTACATAACCTCAGTTTCCCAACATCAACACATTTCGTCAACATGTCTGCCGGGTTCTTTTCACCCTCTATCTTCTCCAAGCACATATCACCATCCTCCACTACCCTGCGAGTGAAATGGTATCGCCTTCTGATGTGCTTTGTCTTCGAATGATAGACTGGATTTTTCACCAACTGTATGGCACTCTAGCTATCTGAGTAAAGAATCTTCTCGCTCTGCTTCTTTCTCAATTCCTCAAGATAATCTGCCAACCATATCATCTCTTTCCCAGCTTCAGCTATTGCCACATACTCAGCTTCAGTAGATGAAAGAGAAACACACTTCTGAAGCCTAGACATCCAACTCACTACTGTTCCACCTATGGTGTAAATGTACCCGGATGTACTCTTGCTCGAGTCAACATCCCCACTAAGATCAGCATCCACAAAACCCTGTAGAGTCACCTTGCCTTTGCCAATTCAAAGTGAAGTACTGGATGTACCTTTCAGATATCTCAGAAGCGACTTCACAGCTTCCCAATGCTCTTTCCGAGGGCTCGCCATGCACCTGCTAACTACTCCCACTGCATGTGCTATATCAGGTCTAGTGCAGACCATAGCATACATCAAACTACCAACTGCTGAAGCATATGGAACAAGTGCCATGTGATCACGCTCCTCGACAGTCTTGGGTGACTGCTCCTTTGACAATTTAAAGTGATTTGCCAATGGAGTAGTCCTGGGTTTAGCATCATTAACCCTGAATCTGCTCAGCACCTTCTCAATGTACAACTCCTGAGATAGATTTAAAGTGCCAGCAGATCTATCCCGAGAAATCTTCATCCCCAAAATCTGCTTTGCTGGACCCAAATCTTTCATATCAAATGATGCAGACAACCTTGTCTTCAGATTGTTAATCTCCCTCATACTAGATCCTGCAATCAACATATCATCCACATACAAAAGTAGAAAGACATATGAATCAGTGTATTTCTTTAAGTAACAACAACGATCCTTTTCAGCTTTGCAGAATCCACTCTTGATCATGAAGGAGTCAAACTTCTTGTACCACTGCCTTGGTGCTTGCTTTAGTCCATACAAGATCCTGGTGAGCTTGCACACCATGTGTTCCTTGCCTGGAACCACAAATCCTTCCGGTTGCTGCATATAGATCTCTTTGTCCAGATCTCCATGTAAAAATGCTATTTTTACATTCATTTGCTCTAGATGCAAATTTTCCGATGCAACAATACTCAACAGAATTCAAATAGAGGTTAACTTCACAACAGGAGAGAATATTTCAACATAATCAATACCTTTCCTTTGTGAATATCCTTTAACCACTAAACGAGCCTTGAACCTTCTTTTGCTATCTGGTTCAGTCTTGATTCTGAACACCCACTTGTTCAGCAAAGCTCTCTTCCCTGCAAGTAACTCAGTCAACACCCATGTGTCATTCTTCTCAAGTGACCTCATCTCATCATCCATGGCTTGCTCCCAGTTGATCGAATCCTCCACATGCGAGGCCTCACCAAAAGACTCTGGTTCCCCCTCATCAGTCAGCAATAGATAGTGTAATGAAGGTGAATACCTATCTGGTGGCCTGATGGATCTGGATGATCTTCTTAACACCTGCTCAGGTGTAACTTGCTCCACTTCAGATTCTTCAGTAGGAGTTGGTTGAGTATCTGCTTCGACATCTTTGGGGTTACTCTTCTCCAACTCAACCTCAACTCCCACTTGCTTTGTAATCTCTAGAACCTTCTGCTCTCTGTCCTTGTACAGGAAAGACTCATCAAATGTCACGTCACAATGTCTCAAGATCAATCTGTTCTTTTCATCCCAAAACCTGTAACAAAACAAATCAGAACCATATCCTATGAAGTAACACTTCACAGCCTTGGCATCAAGCTTGTCTCTCTTTTCTGGATCAACATGAACATAAGCAGTGCAACCAAAAGTCCTCAAGTGTGAGTACTTGAGTTCTTTTCCTGTCCACACCTCCTCTGGAATCTTGAACCCTAAAGGAACTGATGGTCCCCTATTGATCAAGTATGCAGCTGTGCTCACAGCATCCGCCCAAAGTGTTTTGGGCAGCCCACAGTGTATCCTCATACTCCTTGCACGCTCATTCAATGTTTTGTTCATCCTCTCAGCAATTCCATTCTCCCTTGCCTTACCAGGAACTGTTCTCATCAATCTGATTCCCTCAGCTGCACAGAATGCCTTGAACTCTGATTTGTCATACTCTTCTCCATTGTCAGACCTTAGGCATTTGACTTTCAAACTGGTCTGATTCTCAACTTCAGTTTTCCACTTCTTAAAAGTTTCAAACACTTCTGACTTATGCTTCAAGAAGTAAACCCATACCTTCCTGCTGAAATCATCAATGAAGATAACATAAAATCTAGATCCTCCAAGTGATGATACTGGAGATGGTCCCCAAACATCTGTATGGACCATTTCCAACCACACTTTCTTTGGCTCTCTAGGAGTCTTTGTGAAGCTTACTCTTTTCTGTTTGCCCATAACACAGCTCTCGCAAAGACCCATATCAGAAGACTTCAGACCCTCTAATGCTCCTTTTGCAACCAGCATCTTCATTCCTTTAGTACTCATGTGTCCAAGTCTGTTGTTCCATAGACATGAACCGGAAGCACCTTCAGCAACAGTGACCATGTTTATACACCCTGCAGTGGTGTACAAGGTTCCAAATTTAGTGCCACGAGCTACTACCATAGCACCTTTCACGATCTTCCACGAACCTTTCCCAAACTCTGCTGCATATCCCGTGCTATCCAACTGACCAACAGAGATCAGATTTTTCTTGATCCCAGGAATATATCTGACATCCTCCAATGTCCACTGGTTTCCCGAGGTGGTCTTTATGCAAACATCCCCCTTTCCTTCAATCTCTAAGGCTTTATTGTCAGCAAGATATACTTTTCCAGAATTTCCAGATTTAAAATGTTTGAACAACTCCTTGCTCGGAGACGAATGGAAATATGCACCGGAATCCAAAATCCAGGATTCAATCGGGCTATTCACACTAAGGATTAGAGCATCCCCAATGTCCTCTGCTGAATTTACAGAATCATTGTCATCTCCAAATTTCTGATTCTGTTTTTTCTTTGGCTTTGTGCAGTTCGTCCGAAAGTGTCCTTTTTATCCACAGTTCCAACAAGTCACGTTTGATCTGTTCAGTGATTTTTCTCGATTCTTTGATTTTAATCGACCATGTTGATTTTGGCCTTTCTTCTTACTTCTCCCCATTCGATCAACGCTGAGAGCATTTCCCGATGAATCTCCCACTTCTCGTTTGCGAATACTTTTGCTAAGAACAACATCACGGATTTCATCAAACTTCAGTTTCTCAGATGCAAGGGAGCTGCTAATCGCACCAACAACAGTATCCCAAGACTCGGGCAGAGATGACATCAAAATCAACGCCTTAATTTCATCTTCAAAGTTAATATCCACATAATTGAGTTAACTCACAATCATATTGAACTCGTTTATCTGAACAGAAACGGATCCATTCTCATACATCTGTAAATTGAACAATCTACGCATTAAATATACCTTGTTCATAGCC
This sequence comes from Solanum habrochaites, assembly GCA_027704765.1. Classification (NCBI taxonomy): domain Eukaryota; kingdom Viridiplantae; phylum Streptophyta; class Magnoliopsida; order Solanales; family Solanaceae; genus Solanum; species Solanum habrochaites. Next base: position 45,222,865 of record JAKWJA010002492.1, read on the forward strand.
GATGGTTTTTCATACATGTTTGACAGTGCCTTCACCAGACCGGACGTAGTCTTCTCCTTCACAATGTTGAACGCCACGTTTCTTGACAAAGTCCACCGGATCAACCTTAGAGCCTGGCGATCCTTGAGTTTCCACTTCTCCTCCGTCATGGATTCCGGCTTCACCCCGGTCAACGGTTCATGAAGATCTTTCTGGTACAGATAATCTTCGATCTGCATCTTCCAAAAACTGAAATCGGATCCATCAAACTTCTCTATTCCAAGTTTCGGACTATCTATCTTCTGTGATCGTGTTGAATCTTCTTAGCTCTGATACCAGTTGTTAGGATCGAATTCATGCACACACACTAGATGAATGAAGAACACAAGAACTTTAAAGAGAAAGAGATGAGAAATCTAGAGCAAGAGAGAGAGAGAGAGAAAACCCAATATTTCGTGGTAAAACCCCGTGAGTAAACTTCCACGGCGGTGAGGTATATTTATATTAATAAATCGGAGTATTTTTGGTTACAGAGAAATAAATAGGAAAATCTAAAATAGAGAATAACTAGGAAAGCCTAAAATAGAGAATAAATAGGAAAACCTAAAATAGAGAATAAATAGGAAAACCTAAAATTAATCAGGCTCCACTACCTAACAACTTCATCTTAGCACCGGGTGAACTAGAGTGAGGAGTGTCTCTTCCCACATAGGGAAGGTAGGTTCACTATTGTACTTATGGGATTAGAGACTATAATGCATGTAGCATAAAGAGGGTCCCAACTAAATCTCTTACTTCTTGAACTATGTTGCAACTAAATCTCCTTGTTCTTGAACTATGTTTCCCCCATAGGAATACTAGCTAGTGGATCCACGTAGATGTTATGTTCATCTTGGTAAGTAGTCCACCTTGTTTAAGTTTAGGGTTCGATGACACTAGATTCCACATTGGTTCATATGGTCTATGTTGGTTAAGGCAAGATGTTCCCAAAAGTAAACTCAAGAAATAAAGTGGGCTCTAAATAGGATGACTTGAGGGGTTTGACTTCTCCTAGGTAGGGGTATGTGACTCTACCTATACATTGCACTAGTTAGCCTTGAAATGAGTCTTAGAAGGATTCTCTTATATGATTATATGCTTATAAATGTAAATGATTTGTATGTGTTGATCATATATGTTAATAACACTATGTGATATGGATTTCACTTATGAACATGTGGTTGGTCTCTATTGTTAAAGAATGATGATGTTTACTGTTAATGATGTAGTATGTGAAGTGGCCATTGCTTCTGGTTCTTGTTGGGTTTACTTGGTTGAGTGAGGTTATGGGGCCTTACTTAGTCATTAAACTAGTGGACTTAATGGGAATTCATGAGTAAGGGTCTTGCTTTGGCTGTGATGTTATGAACTCTTATACATGCTTGTTGAATTTATAACTTGATGATAGAGTGGTCTTAGTTATGTGCTTAATTATGTTAAAATGCATATTGACTTGACTAGACTTAGTATTCTTAGTCTTGTGATGTACATGATCTTGACTTAATGAAAATGTGCTATTGACTTGTATTTATTCTTGAATGTGCATAATGCTTTTCAAATGAAATTAGCATGTTTCAATTAAATGTCACTTTTTAGCATGATTTCTATGTTGGATGTGCATATGGTCCTATACTTAGTACAAGTGATTTTCTAACCCCGTTTCTCCCTTTTTGCCCAATATTTTAGGTTCCGGTCGTTCAAGGGTTCCTCACCACTTCTAGGACATTGTCACTTTCTAGAATTGGATGGTGATTATTCTTAAAGAAACTTTGTTCATCTCTTTCATTTGAGTAATATAATTGTATAACCTATATGTGGCTTTAGTATTGATATATGGGCAATTGTTATACTCTTATTTAGATGCTTTAATATAAGACATCTTTTTTAAGACTATATTGTATCTTTTACGTATATATATATATATATATATATTATATATATATATATATATATATCTATATATATAGATATATATATATATATATATATATATATATATATGTATGTATGTATGTATGTATGTATGTATGTGTGTGTGTGTTCCATAAAAGTAGAAAACTATGCATTCTTCTTAGACGAAGGGTCTATGTATGTATGTATGTATGTATGTATGTGTGTATGTATGTGTGTGTGTGTGTGTGTGTTCCATAAAAGTAGAAAACTATGCATTCTTCTTAGACGAAGGGTCTATGTATACTCGATATGAATATATTATGTGTAAGAGATAGGTCTAAGTAAACCTCATGGAATAGTGTAGATGAAATTTTTTTAATTTTCTGTGTCTTTAACCTATGAATGTAATGACGAATGCTACGAGGGTAGTCTTAGTCCTCTTCGAGGAAGACAACGCCGGTTGCATCTAGGGGGTACTTCCCGGATGTGACATAACTTTTCTTGCAAATTATTTCTTTATTTCATAGGTTTCATCATATTCAAATTTTCTTTGGAAGAAATTGGATTTCAATGAGAAAATAAACTCATGTTCAAATATTAATAGGAAACAACATATGTTCATTAAAGTGCTCATCTTTACTTCTATGCCCAAAATAACTTTCTCATTGAAAAGAAAATTGAAGGGGTGCAATGCTTGAACGCACTTGGGAAGAAAATAAGATTAATCTTACCCATCTAAGAAAAACTTACTACTGATTATATAGTCAAATATATTAAAGTAGTACTAATTCATCTCAAATAGCTTTTATTAAATGATAAAATATTTTCTTTTTCTTCTTCTTTCCAACAAACAGAACACAGAAAATAGACTTAATTTTTCTTTACCACAGAATCTACCATGAATATAAATTTCTTAAGCTTGTTAACTCTTTATTCAGATTAGCAAACATGAAAAGATAATAAAAGATGAAAGAAAAACACAGAGAACTATCCGAGTCCACATAATCCACTGTGTGTCCATAAGAAATTTAATCCCCTTAACTACCCGAGGTTGTAAGAAATGTATGCAACATAAGAAAAGAATTCAATTCTGAAAAATGAGAGACAACCTCTCTATTTATAGACAACAAGGGGTAAAAGTCACAACTTTTAGGAAAGAAAGAAACCTTTCAGAACGGTCACAACAATTTGTAAAAGGCACAACCTTTCAAAAGATCACAACCGTTTAGAAAGGACACAACCTTTCATAAAGGTCACAACCCTCCGTCAAAGTGACAACCCATCAGAAGAGTCACACCCCTTTATTTCCTATTCACGCCTTTAAAACCCAACATACTTCATTGTAGGATGTAATTTGGACGTACCAAATTTTGGATATCATAATAATATGAACTGCATTTCAGGAGTTTTTCCTAGGTAGTCTATTTCTAGATGTTATAGGGTGATGAGTCACATCTTCAAGGAATCAGAGACACAGAACCAAACTTCTCACCCTCCTTATGTTGCTGATTTTCAGAGGAAGGTGCTTCGATATCTACCTTGGACTCAAAGTTCAACTTCTATATATATGTAGTCCGAGACTTTGTTAGAATAGTTGTAGAGGAGTCACACTGTGATCTCAAGGAATCTCTTACGAGTTTGTAGAGTGATGTGGTGAAGCTATAGATAGGTGAGAGCTATGAAATTCTAGGGGTTTGCATAGATGATGGGGGTGGTTTGTCGTGATTGTTAGGTTTCTATTGATATTTGTGTTATGATTTGGATTGTTTTAGGCATGTAATGATGGTAGGGAAAACATGGTTTGTATATATTTATTTTGGGTTGGTTAATTCATATGGTAGATATCTTTTGGATATTTATTATACTACAACTTTGCCTCAAAGTAGTGTATTTTGTTTCGAACCAGGTGAATTTTCAATATTATGATTATCTTAGAGTAACATTAGTTTAGATTTTTATAGATGATTAGGCTAATAACATGTGACTAATATGATGCTACAAAAATGAGTCAAAGGGAGACATTAGTATATATTTTTTTAGGATAATTAGGATAATAGCATGTGACTAATATGATGCTAAAAAATGAGTCAAAGGGAGAGTGTGATATGCATACATGAAATTTCAAAATTGACTCTATCAAAAGAACAATAAGGACTTACCCAACTAGTGTCCAACTATGCACACAATTCGATGTTGAGAACAACCAGAGTGAAGACATGCATAAATTCTTCAAATTAAAGAGATGAGGCCATCCTTTATGGGAAAAAATTACCTTAATGTTCAGACTTCCATACTTTCTCGATCAGTCCCACATGTAGCCACACAAATTCTAGTCAAAACACAACTTAAATCACCGAAAGTTGAGCTTCCTAGGTCGAGTTATCGAAGTTAGAAAATAATAGCTGAAGTTGATTTTCAATATTTGAATACCAGAAATCTGATCGCTAAAAGGCTTTTATGGTCGCTTGAAGTCCAAATTCTAGTCAATAAAAGCATACAACATGCACCAGAACTTTAGTTGGTTTTCTCAACTTAGAATTCTCTGACAGGGTGCCCAAGATTCGTCCGGAATCCCCGGCGCATAAATGAAATATATTACATAGTCATATTTGGAATTTCAGACTCAATGAAACCATCTAAACTTCTATCCGTGGTCATCTCGATAAAAGTTTACTTTCACACCTAAGTTCATTTTAAGCTAAAATTCATAAGAAGTCTAAAAATGTGACCAAAGCCTTGGGAACCACATGAAAAGTCTGTCTAGAAAAAAATTGACATTCTGAAGCTCATCACACTGACAAAATTCTGGTTCGAGCTTGTTTGCCAAGAATTTTTAATGAAGTCAAACTTTGATTGAGCTTTGATACGCTCAAACTTACTTCTCAAATGAGAAGTAAAGCGGTCGCGTCAAGTAAATAACCCAACTAGTGAGGTTAGGATCGTTCCCACGAGGAAAATAGTCTAGACTTAACTTTAACTTGTTATTACTATTGTTCGGTTGATAACTTCCTTAGAAAGTAAAAACATAAAAATGTAAATAGGGGGGTTTGTATTTCCTAATAAGTAAAAAGAGCTAACTAAATTGAAAGAGACACTTAACAGTTTTGAAAGTTGGGTTTTAATCAATTAATCAAAGTAACTAGGGTTTACGTGTTCCCCACAGGTTCATAACTTGATAATTCTAACTATAACAATTCTTTCCTAGTATCTTGCATGCAAAGTGATAAGTTATGTATTTCTAAATCCTTGGTCCGGCATCTAGAAAATCTCACTCCGCACCTTGGTCCGGCTACGTGTGTTGCTTTCCTAACCCTTATCGTTACCTCATATTAAGCATCGTATTCGATATTTGACTAAGTTATTACCTCGTACCAATCAATACTAGCCTATTAGATAGTATACACTAAATCTATGTTAATAATTCTTTTCCTATTATCTTCCTCCTTTGTCCGGCAAGTAGCATTAAGGCGAGTTCTAACGTTGATCATCCGTTAAAAAGACTTCTAAGCGAAAGAATTATTAATACATGCAAGACACTATTCTAGAATTGTTATTTTAGCTAGGGTTTACCTCATTATTTGCCTATGGTTCCCACAACCCTAGTTATGGAGTTTAGTTACTCATCGCCATAAACACAATATTCAAATATATTAAATAAGAATTCATGTACTTACTTCTAAGAGAAAGAATAAAGTCCAAAAGATAGCTTGATTAATCACCAAAAATTACTTGCAAGAATTCTCAAAGTAGTCAATAATCTCACGAAAAGGCTAATGATTATCGAGAATCTCACAATACAATGTTTACGAATACGGAGTTTCAATAATCTCAGAGTCTAACTATCAGGTGTCTAACCTCAAAAACGAGGTTTTTCGAACTATTTATAAAAATACAAAAACCTAATTAAACAAGAATTCTAATTACTGGAAATCTGCTAAAACAATGAAAAACTTGTATAAAAATTAGCACAAAAAGGGCTTTTGGACGCACTAAACTTAAGGAAAAAGCATTAATTATACCGTGAAGCCATGGTATATCAACACCCTCAACTTAAATACGTTGTTTGTCCTGAAGCGACGCACTATGACTCACTACACAATCTTTGTACAATAGTATTCATGTTTTATCCTTTGCAATCATTTGGCTATCAATCCCGATTAATCTCATCAAATCTATGCATGCTATCACCATTAGGCTTGAATTTTGTGGGATTCGAACATGACACAGACTCACCATGCACTAACACCTATCCTCTTCAATTTCTCACCGAGGTGCTAACAATTCTGGTATTGCAACTAATGTCCTCACTTTAGAACAAAAATCCTCATTTTTCACACAATGATTTCAGTTTGAGTATAAGGATTACATTTCAACACTCGCTCTCAGAACAAAGTCACACTCATTCATACCTATTGCCATAAGCTTGCCCTTATTTTCACTGCCTTAAGTTCGCTAAACAACCCTTAGGATCACGATAGGACTTTTTTAGCTTGTAACATAGGCTCAGGGTTAGGTAGGGTACATTTTTAGGTATACGTTAGTGACTTTTTGCCCTCCTTGACATATCGGATAAACCTTCCCTTTTTATCATCTTATCTCGCCCAGTTTCTCATACTCTTTCCCTTTGCAAAATTTTCTCTTCTTTCTTCATTTGTGTACGTGATTTTTTTCTTTTTCTTTACTTTTCTTTCAACTAATTCTGAATCACTTTACTTTTGTTCTTTCTCTCTCTTTTGTTCTTTCAACCCCACTTTCCAGAGCATTCCTCATAATAGCCACCCTCAACTCATGGCTTTGCCATGAGTCAAGGTACACAATACCCAAAGTTGGGTCAGGGCCAAAACGAAGGTTGTTTACTGTATTAGCCACCCTCAACTTATGCTTTTGGCATAAGCTGAGGTGCACATGTCCAAGGAGGGACCAGGGCCAATACATTGTTCCCCGAAAAGATCAGTTAGGGTGAAAAAGAAAGGTCTAATTTAAGCTCAGATTATTTGGATCAAAGAAGGAAAAATTTCATTCGGTTTCTTTTATTTGGGTTAGAAATGGGCTTTCTTGAATAAGGGCCTATGATCCTTTCCTAATTGTTTGTTACAGCTTACTTTTAGCAGGACTAACCAGGCAAGTTCTAGCTCAATACCAATAGTGGACTATTCAAATTTCCTCACTCTCACTTAACATGTCATCACTATACCAGATTATTAGACAACTAGTTTGAATGAAAGACTTAGGGTAATGCAATGGTGTAACTCTATTCCACGCTTCGAGCCACACAATTGTCAGTTACTATGCCTAGTCATGCGTTATTTTTAGTTTATTAGGATATCATTTTAGCCATCATGCTCTAGAATTAAACTATGTACAAAAGATATAAACATGCCGGTTCAACAAAAAAAAATCAGTCTTTTGGGGAAAAAGAACTCAGGCAAGAAAACCCCAAAAGAGGATAGTGAGCTGGGCTACTCAGACTTCACCCTAACACTCACTTTCCATTTACCCCACCCCCAACAAAAAAGCATGCAATTGTCCCCAATGCATAAAAAATCTAAAGATTAGAAGGGTAGGTGAAGCAAACCTGTGGCGCATAGCGCCGTCGATCAACAAGCTGGTGGGTCCGGTTTCCCAGAACCCACATCCTCTGCAATTTGGACACCCTCAGTGGTGTCCTCAGCAACAACCGCACCCTCAGTAGTGCCTCCTGCTGTCTCTACAGTGCGGGAGCTAGACGCCCCAGCCGCTATCTGCGATGCTCTGATCTGGTGTGCCTCCGCCTCAGCAAGTGAGGCTCTCCTCGCGGCCTCCATCTCTCGGCGCTCCTTCTTCTTTGCTCGTGCCTCATCCTCTGATCGACCCCTCCACCTCTTGGCACTCTCTCTCGGGGAAGATGGTGGAATGTCTGGAGTAGGAAACAGGGCCGCCAATACAGTATCCTCAGCAGGCTCGACAGACTCCGGCACTCTTGCCTCTAGGATCGTGTCGATGTCTGCACGAAGACTGTCGACTGCAGCCTGAAGAGTCGACACATCTACTGGAGGGGCTGGTCGAGCTAATACTCTCAATTCAAAGGCATCTAGGCGCTGGTTAACCTCAGCAATCTTCCGCTGCATCTGCCTCTCCATACGCGCTTCAGACTCAGCAATAGACTTCTGCATCCACGGCTGGATATGATGCAGAAGAGTGGCCATTTGTGCCTCCAGTTTTTGGACTCGAGCAAGCGGGGCCAGTGTCGGTAGAGGGGCTGTGCTACTACCCGGGATAGACTCGACCGGGGTAGTGTCCGTGGATGCCTGTGTAGCTATGCGGGCCTGGGCCACCGTATCCGCAAGATCATCAGCTAGTGGTGGCAGTTCTGGATGGGTCCCTCGACGTGGGGACAACTCATTGGCCTCGTCTCTGATGAGGCCGACATCAACGGTACCCGGCGGGGTCCTCAACTGATCTATGTGCCATATGGGCACACCTGCAGACCTGCAAAGAGCAAAGATCATGCACGGAAAGGGGTATGTGGTAGTGACCTTGAATGCCCTCTCGTGCATGACTGCCTGGAGAAGCCATGCATAGTCCACCTCGAAGCCGGATATCATCGCCGCCATTAGCACTACTCGATCCCAGGTGACTATGTTATCAGCAACTGTGGGGGAAAGGCAGTGACGCACGAGCAGCCACAAGAACTTGGCGATGAACATGAGGTTGGCCTTCTTGATGGCCCCCTTCGGCTCGGTGAACCAATCGGCACCCTCTCCGTCGACTGATAGGTGCAGGGCCATCCACCTCTTGGTGGTCTTCCTCAGTGCTGACTCTCGCAGGAACTGTCCATCCTTCACTATCTGCCAGCGATAGTCAAACTCGGCAGTGATGGGGGTCCGAGTAGCATCTGCACTCTCGCCGTATAGGAACCGGCGGATGGCTGGCAGGGAAATGTCAACCTGCACACCCCGGACTCGAACCTGCTCCAATGGGGCCTGTTTAGCGGGAGCAGCCTGCCTGTCGATCTGTGATCGGAGAGTCGCTACATAGGACGCGTAGAACTCTCGGACCATCTCCTCGCTGTATCGTCCCAATGGACGTGCTGTCCACTCTAAGCGATGCCTGGTGAAGAGGTTATGAATCTCCGGCATCGTGGGAAGGCTCCCTGTGAGTACCCGCCGCTCCAGGGTGAGTGTGCGAGTCATTACTCCTTTATCGGTCAAGAACTTTGCGTCGGAGTAAACTTGAAACTGGCCATCGACACACCACCGGTTTGGCTGGTCAGCGGCTGGGGTGGGGACCTGAACTGGTGCGCCGGATGTGGATTCTGAACTGTCAGCCTCATCAGACGAGGCCGACGCTGCAGCAGTGGCGGGTGCGGGAACCTCAGCAGATCCTGAAGCTTCCTCGGACCAGGATACTCCTAAGGAGACAGACGCTCCTTCCTCGTTTGTGGCTGACCTAGAGGGTGTGCCGGTCAGTGTGCGCTCCTCATCAGACTGGGAGGCAGTGACTACGCCGGACGCCACCTTCTTGGGTGTGGTATGGGGGCACGTGTAGCACGGGAAGGGGCGGAGGTGCCTGGGAGCACATATTCAGGGTCCCGCTCATCATCAGACCCGATGATCAATCGTGCAGACGGGGCAACAGACTTGGATCGCCCACGTGCGTAGGCTCGGTCTTTCTTGGGTGCCATAGTAGATAGTACCTGCAAAGGATCACTATTAGTACGAGTAATGTCAAACAAGACAGGCAAGCTCATATGACATTAAAATTTGAAAATAGTGTGTTAGTAATATTGAAACTGTATCAACGGTTAAATTGTGAAAAGGGTCCAGCCGGGTCGGGTCAGGTAGATTTCATTAATCACGCGACGGTTCCTCGACGACGGTCCGTCGCATCTGTGACGGTCCGTCAGAGGTTCCGTCGTGTGTGCCCTAATATTCAAAATGACAGAACTACGTACCTGATGTGACGGATGCCTACGACGGTCCGTTGCATGTGCAACGGTCCGTCGTTGTATCCGTCAGTGGCTACTGTGAAGTAGTGTTCTGCAGAATTTCCTGGTGATGTGCCTGCAAATTTAAAACCCATTAATAGAAAAAAATGCTACCATTATTAAAAAGACGATAAGTATTGGGTTGCCTCCCAACAAGCGCCTGATTTAATGTCGCGGCACAACTGGGGACACTTGATTACTCAGACTTCATCAAGATGGTACGCCTCGATCACTTCATTCGCCGATTCAGCATGCCCGAGATAGATTTTTATGCGCTGTCCATTCACCTTGAACCGCACGCCCTCCTTGGTTTCCAACTCAACTGCTCCATGAGGGAATAGTTGGGTAACCGTGTAAGGACCAGTCCATTTGGACTTGAGTTTGCCTGGAAACAAGCGCAATCTGGAATTGAATAAAAGCACCAAATCCCCAACCATAAACTCTCATTTTTCAATTTTGTTGTCATGGTACTTCTTCATCTTTTCTTTGTATAGGGCTGAGCTTTCATAGGCTTTCAGGCGAAATTCATCAAGTTCATTCAACCCATTTAACCGGTGCTCTGCAGCTTCGCTCCAATCCATTTTTAACTTCTTCATAGACCACATGGCTTTATGCTCTAACTCAACCGGTAGATGACAAGCTTTCCCATATACAAGTTGGTATGGAGACATACCAATGGGAGTCTTATATGCTGTCCGGTAGGCCCAAAGAGCATCATCAAGCCTCCTTGACCAATCCGTTCTACTAGCGTTCACTGTTTTGGACAATATCTGTTTGATCTCTCGATTCGACACTTCAACTTGCCCACTAGTTTGAGGGTGGTAAGGAGTGGCCACATTATGGCCAATAACCCTTTGAATAATCTGTTGCAGAAGTGGGAGCCCCCATCACTAATAATAGCCCTTGGGGTGCCAAAACGAGAGAATATATTCTTTTTCAAAAATGCAGTGACACTCTTCCCTTCATTGTTTGCGAGTGCTATGGCTTTGACCCATTTAGATACATAATCAACTGCTACTAGAATGTATTTCATGCCATGAGAACTCACGAAAGGGCCCATAAAGTCAATACCCCACACATCAAATAACTCAATCACAAGAATGGGGTTTAGAGGGAGCTCTTGCTTTCTTGAAATACCACCCTCACGTTGACATTTGTCACATGCTTTAGCAAATCCATGAGCATCTTGATGAAGAGTCGGCCAATAGTAACCACATTGCAATATCTTGTGAGCGGTTCGGATACCACTGTGATGTCCGCCAACAGGTGAAAAATGGCATGCCTCCAACACACTCAACATTTCACATTCTGGCACACAACGCCGAATAAGCCCGTCGGCACAACTCTTATACAAGTATGGTTCATCCCAAAAGAACTTCTTCACATCGTACATGAACTTTTTCCTTTGATGAAAGGACAAGTCTGATGGAACAATATCACTAGCCAGATAGTTTGCAAAATCTGCGAACCATGGAATCAAGTCTTGTGAAGCAGCCAATACATGTTCATCGGGGAAAGTGTCATCAATGTCAGTCTTATCCCCTAACTCTCTCATAGCTTCATCCTTTAGACGAGACAAATGATCAGCCACTTGATTTTCAGTCCCTTTTCTATCTAGCACTTCAAATTCAAATTCTTGCAGCAGTAATACCCAACGAATCAGCCTTGGTTTCGCGTCCTTTTTCGCCATCAAATATCTCAATGCTGAATGGTCAGTATGCACTATAACTCTAGTACCTAGCAAATAGGAGCGAAATTTCTCAAAATCAAACACTACTGCTAAGAGTTCTTGCTCAGTCACTATGTAGTTCTTCTGAGCTTCATTTAGGGCTTTACTAGCATAGTAGATGGGGTGAAGGATTTTGTTTTTCCTCTGTCCCAGTACTACACCAAGAGCTACCCCACTAGCATCGCACATTACCTCAAATGGACTGCTCCAATCCGGGGAAATAATGATAAGCGCAGATACCAATTTTTCTTTTAGTTCACCGAATGCCTTAAGACAAGATTCATCAAAACAAAATTTACAATCTTTCTCCAGCAGTTTGCACAATGGGTGTGCGATCTTTGAAAAGTCTTTGATGAATCTTCGGTAAAAACCTGCATGCCCAAGAAAGCTTCTCACACCTTTCACAGAGATTGGTGGGGGCAGTCTCTCTATTACCTCGACTTTAGCTCGATCAACCTCTATGCCCTTTTCTGAAATGCGATGACCCAACACAATACCCTCTTTCACCATGAAATGACACTTTTCCCAGTTTAGTACCAAATTGCAGTCTTCACATCTCTTAAGAACCTCAGCTAAATTGGTTAAGCACCGCTCGAATGAATCACCAACCACCAAAAAATCATCCATAAAAACCTCTATAGTATCCTCCACCATGTCAGAAAATATTGACATCATACATCTCTGAAAAGTTGCGGGTGCATTGCACAACCCAAATGGCATTCTTCTGAACGCAAAAGTCCCATATGGACAAGTGAAAGTGGTTTTCTCTTGATCTTCTGGTGCAATAGAAATCTGATTATACCCCGAATACCCATCAAGAAAACAATACCACCCTTTTCCGGCAAGTCTATCCAACATCTGATCCATGAAGGGCATGGGAAAATGGTCTTTTTCAGTCCATGAGTTCAGTTTACGATAATCCATACACACCCTCCATCAAGTAACCGGTCTCATTGGAACTAGTTCATTCTTTTCGTTGGGGACCACAGTCATTCCCCCTTTCTTAGGTACACACTGAACCGGGCATACCCAACTACTATCGGCGATTGGATAGATTACTCCAGCATCCAACCACTTGATAATTTCCTTCTTCACAACCTCTTGCATAGGAGGATTCAAGCGTCTCTGGTGCTCAATACTCGGCTTATGATCAGGCATGAGTTGGATTTTATGAGAGCAAATACCAGGAGGGATCCCAATAATGTCCGCAATGGTCCACCCAATGGCTCTTTTGAACCTTTTTAGTACCACCCAACTCTGAACCTGTTGTTCATCCAAGTCTGATGCAATGATTACGGTAAAGTGTCACCATTTCCTAAGAATTCATACCTAAGATGAGGTGGGAGAGATTTTAATTCAACTTTTGGAGCTTCCTCTATAGATGGTTTCGCGGGTGGGGACTCGCGATTCTTCATATCAAGCTCAAATTTTTTCGGTTTAAACCGAACATCACCTCGGGCAAGAGCCGCGACTAATGACTCATACTCTTCAATGCAATCGCTATCAAAGTTCATTATCACTGCCGCTAATTCTTCGACACCTAGACGTTCTTCTATTTGTGTCTCAAATGTCTCACCCATGTTGTAGGATATAGCAGATACCGATTGGAGCTCACCACTCTACCTCATGGACCTACAAACATTAAAGGTCACTTCCTCATTGTTCAATCGAAATTTCATTTGCCGCTTTTCCATGTCTACCAAGACTCTCCCCGTAGCAAGGAATGGCCTCCCAAGAATAATGGGCACTTCAAAATCGACCTCGCAATCAAGAATAACAAAATCTGCTGGAAATATGAATGACTCCACTTTTACTAGCACATCGTGGAGTATCCCTATAGGTCGTTTTACTGTTCGATCAGCCATCAGTAGCCGCATCGCAGTGGGCTTTGGGTCACCCAAACCCAACTTCTTGTAAATCGAGAGGGGCATGAGATTTATGCTCGCCCCCAGATCACATAATGCTTTCGCAAAATGTAATAGCCCGATTGTACAAGGAATAGTAAACGCACCCGGATCTTCTTTCTTTTGGACCAGAGATCTTGTAGCAATAGCACTACAATGCTTCATTCTATCATCATCCTCAAAAGTGATCAATCTTTTCTTTGTAACCAGATCTTTCATAAATTTGGCGTAACCGGGCATTTGTTCTAAAGCTTCTATCAAAGGGACATTGATAGAAATTTGCTTCAACATTGTTATAAAACGCCGGTATTTACCATCCTCGGTCTTTTTCAATAATCTCTGAGGAAATGGGGGTGGTGGCCTAGGCATAGGAGTTACCTTTTTAGGCATTTCATCATCTTTTGCAGTGTTATCCTCTAATTCAGCATCAACATCTACCACTTTATCAGATTCTGTTGTCACCTTATTCTCATCAGATGGCATAGGTGGATCAATGGTTTGCTTACCACCGCGAGTAGTAATTGCCATACAATGTCCATCATTTTTTGGATTCTGGACAGTGTTGCTAGGAAGAGTGCCCGGTTGCCGTGTGTTCACAGTTGCAGATAATTGGGCCAATTGTAACTCAAGTTGCTTAATTGATATTGCATGGGTATCAACTTTTTGCCCAATACCCGCTAAATCATTTCTCAACTCTTTATTGTGCTCATCACTAGCATCGAACCTCCTCATCATTTTATGCAACATATCCTCAACTCGTGACATACTACCTCCACCATCCCTAGGAGTAACTTCCCAATTTTGAGGAGGAACATAGGGTCCATTCCTGTCGTTTCTATTACCATAGTTACCCCTGTTGAAGTTGTTGTCACGATTGTAGTTTCCATCTCTGACATAATGACCCTCACGATTGTAGTTACCATAGTTCCGACCTTGGTTCCCTTGACCTTGGCGCCAATTATCCTGATTTGAGCCTTGGGCGCTTGGTCGGAAACCCCCCATCTGTTCATTTACTGCATAGGAATCCTCCTCATAATAACACTCATCGTTTGGAGGTGGTGGTTTAGCCAAGTAGTTGACTGCATTAACCTTTTATGCACCCCCAGTGACATGTTTTAGTACCAACCCAAGCTCAGTTCTCATTTGAGCCATTTCTTCACGAATATCATCTGTGGATGGGTTGTGAGTGGACTGCACTGCAAAGGTGTTTCTCCCTGTATCAGATTTTCTAGTACTCCAAGCTTTGTTATTCCGGGAGATTTTTTCTAATTTTTCAGCGATCTCCGCATAAGGACATTCTCCATACGATCCACCTACTATAGTGTCCAATACCGCTTTGTTGTTATTATCTTTTCCCCTATAGAAGTATTCTTTCAGTGACTCATCATCTATACGGTGATTTGGAACACTTCTCAAGAATGAGGTGAATCTATCCCAAGAACTACTAACTGACTCTCCTGGTAGTGCCACAAAGTTATTCACCCTGTCTTTGTGGTTTAGTTTCTTGGAGACCGGATAGTAGCGTGCTAAGAAGACATCCCTCAGTTGATTCCAAGTAAAGATGGAGTTGTATGGGAGCTCAGTGAACCAAATAGCAGCCTCTCCCGTCAGTGAGAGAGGAAACACTCTGAGCCCTATCACATCTAGATCCAAATCACGCCTCCCCACACAACTTTTACACACTGCCCTTACCTTAGCTATATGGGCATGTGGATCCTCAGAAGGTAGCCCTGAAAACAAACCTCTGGCTTTGAGCATTTGCATCAGACTACTAGTTACCACAAAAGTGTGGCCCGTGGGTAGAGGAGGCAAAACCAGTGGCCCATCCGAATCTGCTATGTTATCATAGCCTCTGTAGTATGCTTGGGGCCGTGGAGCGGGATTCTTTCCCCCCCTGTTGATGTTCACCCGGAGCTTCGGGTAACATCTGACCATGAACATCAACCGGAGCTGGGATGTTCTGGTTTGGATCCTCATCATTGATTCCCAAATTACGATTCATGTTTCGCAGTGTACGCTCTAACTCGTGATCGTAGGGGAACAACGGTTCTCTTCCTCTCCGTGTATTTGGCATACAAGGAGGATAGTTCTGAAAAGAAATCAAAAACAATAAAACAAAGTAAAATCAAGAAAATATCAACTAAACTATAGTAATAAGTTAAAATTAATCTAAAAGCTACTTTCTCCGGCAACGGCGCCAAAATTTGATACGCTCAAACTTACTTCTCAAATGAGAAGTAAAGCGGTCGCGTCAATTAAATAACCCAACTAGTGAGGTTGGGATCGTTCCCACGAGGAAAATAGTCTAGACTTAACTTTAACTTGTTATTACTATTGTTCGGTTGATAACTTCCTTAGAAAGTAAAAACATAAAAATGTAAATAGAGGGGTTTGTATTTCCTAATAAGTAAAAAGAGCTAACTAAATTGAAAGAGACACTTAACAGTTTTGAAAGTTGGGTTTTAATCAATTAATCAAAGTAACTAGGGTTTACGTGTTCCCCACAGGTTCATAACTTGATAATTCTAACTATAACAATTCTTTCCTAGTATCTTGCATGCAAAGTGATAAGTTATGTATTTCTAAATCCTTGGTCCGGCATCTAGAAAACCTCACTCCGCACCTTGGTCCGGCTACGTGTGTTGCTTTCTTAACCCTTATCGTTACCTCATATTAAGCATCGTATTCGATATTTGACTAAGTTATTACCTCGTACCAATCAATACTAGCCTATTAGATAGTATACACTAAATCTATGTTAATAATTCTTTTCCTATTATCTACCTTCTTGGTCCGGCAAGTAGCATTAAGGCGAGTTCTAACGTTGATCATCCGTTAAAAAGACTTCTAAGCGAAAGAATTATTAATACATGCAAGACACTATTCTAGAATTGTTATTTTAGCTAGGGTTTACCTCATTATTTGCCTATGGTTCCCACAACCCTAGTTATGGAGTTTAGTTACTCATCGCCATAAACACAAATTCAAATATATTAAATAAGAATTCATGTACTTACTTCAAAGAGAAAGAATAAAGTCCAAAAGATAGCTTGATTAATCACCAAAAATTACTTGCAAGAATTCTCAAAGTAGTCAATAATCTCACGAAAAGTCTAATGATTATCGAGAATCTCACAATACAATGTTTACGAATACGGAGTTTCAATAATCTCAGAGTCTAACTATCAGGTGTCTAACCTCAAAAACGAGGTTTTTCGAACTATTTATAAAAATACAAAAACCTAATTAAACAAGAATTCTAATTACTGGAAATCTGCCAAAACAAAGAAAAACTTGTATAAAAATTAGCACAAAAAGGGCTTTTGGACGCACTAAACTTAAGGAAAAAGCATTAATTATACCGTGAAGCCACGGTATATCAAGCTTCCAAGTTAAAACTCATAATAGCACAATTTCTCATCAAAAGTCTCAAGGGTCGAACCAATCATGCCCTTTGACTAAAATTGCCATTTTGGTGCTGATGGAACTGTTAGAATCGCATTCTGACACGTTTTCTTAAATTTTTTATTAAAATCAATCGTGCATGTTTAAATGCTCGAAAACACAAAAACTTGCACAAAACTCAAACTAATGACGATTCAGTTGTCAGTTCCAACATCGCAACAATAAAGATTTAAACACTCAAAAGATTAGAAAATCGAGAAAATGACCTTGAGGTTCATTACAAAATATTAGGAATGCCTTTTGTGTATTTCATGATTTATTTTAATTATCCATGTTCATTTTGAATACTTGCATTGAATATTGATTAATTCAACTTCAAGTTTACTAGGGTAATTCATGAGGGAAACACTCCGAAAAACTTTCATATTCAAAATTCAAATAGGAGATTTGTATTTAACGAAAAGTCATTTTATTTCAACATAATCCATTTCAAATGCATTTAAATTCTTTTTTAGATATGACTTGAATAAGAGAAGCGGAAAGAAGAAGAAGTATCCACCACTAAAATTTACATAAAAATGAATATATTTTAATTTAATTTATGTATAATTCACATATTGCGTAGTTAATTACCTGATGATAATAAATTTACCTAATTTAATTATACTTAATTTTATTTCATGTTGTCCTCATGTAATAGTAATTAAAAATATTTTAAGTTTGTAAGCGATTATAAGCCACATAGATTTGATGAAAGATAATCTAATACAATTAAAACTTAATTATTGTTATCCCGTGTATTAAAGTTAGCAAAGAAAAATAGAAACAAGAAATAGATCAAACATAAAGAAAATAAAATCTACAGTCCATAGAACCCACTGTGATTCCTTAAGAAATTTAATCCCTTCAAGTACTCGATGTTGCAGGTTAATTCCTGCCAAGATAAAATGGATTTCCCTATTAGAGAAGTAGTGGTACCTCAAAATTCAATACTTTTAGCAAACGCAAGAACAACAACAAGAGCACACACAGGCTCGATCCATAACAATTTTATTTTTGTAAGAAAATGTATGCATAGAGAAAAAAAATTTAAGTGTTCAAAAATAAAAAGACTTCTCTATTTATAGCCACTGGCAATAAGGAACTCGTCTGATCGAAAATGGTGTGAATGCATTTGTTCAGACATGTCATTTCAGAATATTGTGTCTTTTTGGGAAAATAACATCTTTTCAGAAATTTTACCGTTACACGCGATTTTTTATTTAAATCCTATAGCGCAAAATTAATTATATTAATTAAATAAATTCCTCAATGACTTTGTAAGAGAAAAAAATATCAATCAATGAGGTTGATTAAATAAATATTCTCCAAAAAAATTATCAATCAATCACATCATTTTTAAAATCCAAATCCAAATCCAAAGTTAAATCCAAAACTAAATCTGAAGCTGAACAAGCGACGACAACAACGACGCGAGGGGGAACCTTCTTAATAATTCTTTAAGAACTAAAGAAAGTTCTTCCTAATATAAGGAAAACATTTTCCTCTCTTCTACCAACATGGGATAAATTACTTTTCATTTGCAATTTGCAATGACTTTTCATTTTGCGTCCAAAATTAGTTCCCCCGCATTTTCTGTTTTCTCTTTTTAAGTCAATAAGTTTTTGCAAGGTTTTGTTATTAACATGTCCCAAACGTTCATGCCATAAGAATTGAGACTCGAGCAAGTTAGAAAAGCATATTTTTTATTCATATCAACTACAACTACATCAAGTTAGCCCTCAATGAGTTTAACCTTTTCCAACATACATCGCATTCATACTTACTACAAATTTATCAGAATCAAATACACATTTGTATCCATTATTAGTCACAATTGGTATATAAACTAATTTTTTTTGCAATTCTGGAACACATAAAACCCTGTTCAAAGTCACCAACTTGTCCGATGTCATCTTTAAGGGGATCTTGTCAGTTCCTTCCACCTTTGCAGCAACGGAGTTCTCAATAAACAACTGCTCATTTATAGGTGTTGGAATATATGATGTCAGTAATTCTTTGTTGACACAAACATGACATGAGGTGCCACAATCTATCCACTATTCTCTTGGATTTCCAAACAAGTTGCATTTTGAAAGCATTGCACATAGATCATCCATCTCTTCTTTGGGTTCAGCCAAATTTGCTTGATCCTTCTTCTTGTCCTTCTTGGGACACTGATATTCAGTATCCCTATGAGCGCGTTTTCCACAATTAAAGAAGCTTCTATTAAATTTCTTTGTAGGAGAATTGCTTTTTGGACCAAATGATTTCTTTCTTTTCTTTGATTTTTTGGATCTTCTTCAGCAATATTACTCCAGATATTGCTGAATTACCACATGACCACGTTTTAGTGTGGACTTGTTATCCTCATTGATTATCAGCCTTACCATGAGATCTTCAACAATAATATTTGTGCATTATGTTTCGAGTAGTTTTTGAAGTCCTTCCACAACGGAGGTAAATTCTCAGTAATGGCTGTCACTTGAAAATCATCATTCAAAATCAATCCTACATTAAAGATTGTGTGATTATTAAGAATAGACTTAATATTTCAACATATGTATTAAGTAAATTTATACCTTCAACAAGGAGATTATCAGTTATGACCTGCTGTTCTTGAACTTGGGTGACGACGGTTTAAATGTCTATCATCTTAAGTCCAAAACGCTTTCCACAATGAACTTCTTCATTTTAGCATCCTCTGTTTTGTACTTCTTTTCTAAAGCATCCCATAGTTCTTTTGAGGTGTTGAAACTACTCTACACATAGTATATATGATTCCTTTCTTTTTTAATTTATCGTGATCAACGATACTAACCTACAATATGAGTGTCTACTAATCGAAGCTAGATTCGTAACAAAACCAAGGGCTGGGGTCGTGTCCCAAGGGAGTGTAGTTAAAGTAGTAGCTACGTAGAATTCCATTCTGAACAGTGATAGTTTAAGACATTCTCAAATGTTAAAACAAATTAAATTCAGTTTATGAAACCAAAGAATAAAATATTAAGATTTGTTTGTCACATATAGTAGAATGTCATAAAATAAATCACAAACAAGTATATGAGAGAGTTCTTAGGGTGTGATCATCAAATATGAAGATAAAAGTGGTGGGTACATGCCTTAATTAGCTAATTTCACTGGATAATGATGACTAGACTAAGCTTTAACTGAAAGCAAGTTCCCTCTCGGGCAACTTACCCCATATCAAATGGGTTCCTCTGGGACACCCACTCATCTAAACTATCAAGCCTATGACTTATATAAACTCGTTCTTTCGAAGGGAGTGCTTGGATATGGAACTTAGGCTTACCCTCTCGGGCTAACCCTCATATCAACCCACTCCTTAGGAGATCATTCTAGTGGTCTTAGTTTCACGACCTTTCTCTCGAGCAAGCGAAAAACACATGGGTGTTTTTGTATTTTCAACTATAAAACCATTAGATTAAACCACAACCACTATGTGAAATCACCATTAAAAATGCACTCTAAGCTACAAACAACCAAGACCCAACAAATTAATCAACCCATAATTGCTAAATCACACCCCAACAATGGAGGTTTTAGCCACACATCATGTAATAATCAAATATACTTTAAATGATAAAGGAATCAAGTTGTTATAAGAGATTAAACCTTAAAAGTAGCAAAGGAAGGTAAATGGAGAAGACCCACTTCCAAAATTGGAAGACGAGCTTCTTTATTCAAGCTTCCACAAAAACCCTCTCCAAAGTTGAGAGAAAACTTTAGAAAAAAGTTTCTAAAATAAAATATCAAATGTAATTGTTTTATTCTCTAATTTTCTCTTTCTAAATAATACAAGAATTCAATATTTGTAGACTTCAGAATTGATCTGGCGAATCTTTTTGGTGCAGTTAGTCGTGATTTGGCAAATCACTCTTCGTTATGTTCATCGTCGCTTGCACGTTGCCTTCGTTGTTTATGTGCTATGGATCGATGGGTGAAAATCTTCTACATTGCAAAACTGATCGGGGAAGCGACGATTTCTCCTTTTTGTCACCTTTTGATCCTCTTCCTTCAGGTCTCACTTTCTGTAACAGAAGGTAAAACTTCTCTATACGGCGTATCGCCAAGTGTTCTTGGTGATGTGCACCTTTGCATTTTCAGCTCTTTTTCTCCGTTTTGCGCCTAAGTGTCCATCTTCCTACCAAATTCTCAAATACATGAAACATAAGAAATTTTATTAGATATCGAGATAAAATAAGCAATCATAGAAACTATTTGCAATAAAATAAGGACCTAGATTATTCTAATATGAGGACTCATCAACTAATCATCTAACAAGCAACTCAAAATATAATTCTTACACAAAATATTTGAATGTGTCCATGCTTCTTTAACAAAGAATAGTTCTTCTGCCAATGTTTCATCAAACATAACGGGAACATTCTCATGAATGAACCTCTGCAGACTTAATGTAGTTAGATAGAAGAATGGTGCAAGGGCAACAATTGAATAATTTTGTGCAACCGATATTATCATTACACTCACTGATATTGTTGCAGCAACCACTGTTCCAACATTTAATTGACTTGAATTTATCATTTTTCCTATCACCAATGGCAGACAGTCTTTAGTATGTGAAATACTAACAGTAAGAATAAATAATTACACGGTGTATTTCTTATTTAACAATAAAGTTTTTATATTCTTTTAATTGTTAATCAAATGAATTTTAAAAAATCAAACATAGTAGAAAAGGATAAAGGTTTTGATCTCCAGAAACCTTACATACAAAAACTGTCAAATTTCTTAAGCTTGTTATTCCCTATATTCAGGTTAGCACAGAAAAACAGAATCATAAAAAGATGAAACAGACAGAAAATAAAATCTGAGTCCAAAGAACCCAATGTGTTTCCTGATGAAATTTAATTCCTTCAAGTACCCGAGTTGAAATATTGATTCCTCCTGAGATAAAACGTCTAACCCTATTAGAGAAGTAGAGGTACTCAAACTTCTATAATTTCAGTGAACGCAATAACAATAACAAGAAGACACATAATTTTGTTTATGTAAGAAAATATATTTAGAGAAGAAAATTTTTCAGTGTTCAAAAAGGGAAAAGAATCTCTATTTATAGACACTTGCAACAAGGAACGCGTCTGTTCGACAATGGTGTGAATGATTCTTTTAAGACATGTTATTTCATAATGTTGTGTATTTTGGAAAAACGTCTTTTCAGAAACATTATCATTACACGCAATTTTCAAAATGAATCCTGTTGCGCGAAATTAATCCTATTAACTAACTAACATCCTGAATTAATTTGTAAGAGAATGAAAATCAATCAATCACATTATTTGCCAAATCCAAATCCAAAACCAAAGCTAAAGCCGAACGAGCGGCAACGACGATGGCACGAGGGTCACCTTCTTCTTAACCCTTTTAGAACTAAAGGAAGTGTTTCCTAATATAAGTACAACATTTTACTTTCTTCTACCAATATGGGTGAAATGACTTTTTATTTGTAATTTGCAATGACTTTTCACTTTCCCTCCAAAATTGGTTCCCCCACATTTTTTCATTTTCTCTTCTGATTTTTCATTCACACCTTGCTAAAACCCTACAATTATTCTTAATATAAAACAAACCGAAATAAACTTTTCCATGTAAATTGAGAAACAAATGGTCAAAACTCTTATTTTTTTTATAAAAATAAATAAATCAGAGTAGTATTCTAGCTATGTAGTGGCGTAACTTAAATAACGAAAGGTGACTAGTTGAATACTCTTCTTAGAAAAATTATACTATGTATATTGAATAATAAAAAAAATTACATGGTCAAAATATATTTTTCATCTATATATATTAAATTTGGACAGTCTTAACAAATTTTCTGAATATTAAGCTAGATCTATAAGAGTAAGAAGTTAGGAACCACAAAAACTTATGATGCAATGACAAAAACTTTCACAAATTTGAGACATATTGATGAATTTGGGGAGCACCATAGTGAATATATTTTATTCAAATCATGAATACTCGACTCAAAGTAGGTATCAAGAAATGGCTTAGTTGAACAATGATGAGATGACTCTACTAATTGGTCATCAAAATCCTTTCAAATAGATTAAAGCCTATAATGAACAACATGATTGGTCCATAGAAATCGATCTATATATAAGGAAGACAAATTATCGATAATCAATCTATCGACAACACCAAGCTCACACGACTAGTGTGGAAAGATTATATTTGTTACTTGTTGTACATAAGGGAGAAAGGTAAGAACTAAGACCATAAGTTTTTATAACATTAAATAGATATGGGAACTATATTTTTCAGAAAAATTTAAATACTTCATATGGTTGTGTAAACATGGAAGTCTCCAAATTCAATAGGAGTAAATATTGATAAATCTTTTGATATATGTAACCAACCTAAGACTATCATACTTGGATTTATGACAACCCACCTGTTGTACGTTAGAATTAACTCGTAATTCACGGATAATATTAAGGGATTAATGTGTTAGGAAGTATGCTTTATGACGTATTTTCATTCAACAATGGTAGTATGTTATCTTTTGATGTCAAGCAAGATACAAAGTGAATGTCGGAAAAAGTTATTGTAACTTTCCTTTAAGAAATTCTCTAAAATGTCTGGTTAAATGTGTTGTGATTGTTATCCTAATAGATAAAGAAATAGTAGTACCCCGACATAAAATAATCAAAGGTCAATGAGTCTAGTTTCCAACGTACTAAACTGTTCATCCATACGACTTCAGAATAGAGAGGCATTGACATTTTTGTAAGGCTGTGCAAGCAGGTATATCAAGGTGGGACCCTAGCCCTTATGTCGGTCTAGATTTATAAAAGCTACTTTAACACATAAAAATCAACAAAAATTCATATAAAATCAGAATAGAAGTCCCTAAACTCTCCATGGATATTGATTCTTTCAACTCGGAAGTTTCTCTATCTAGGCTATAGCAAGCTTATCCTTTTTGTATAGGTTTTCCGATCAATTTCATGGAGTATCTTTATAGGTGTTGTAATAGCGAGATAACAAATGTTTATCGAGTAATTGGTAGGATCTGTTGATATATATTGGCAAGGTAAGGATCTCTTACACTTATCTATCAAGATTCTAAGCTTATAGATATGAAAAGTTGTTGATGTCGTAGACTTGTGGTAGTTTCTCGTTGACATTGGATTTGTCTGCTATTAGTTTAAAGAGCCAGATTTTTTTATCTTGGTGTCTCAAAGGTTTTGTCATGAAAATCTTTCCCCTTTGACCTTCCTTCGTAATCTTATGTTGTAGTAGCGTTGTATAGATTTTTGAGCCATGAAATGGTGTTCTGGATATTTGTTTCTATGGAAAAACCCCTTGTTGTAATGAGTTGGGTTATTATTGGTGTATATTGATGGTGTTAATAAGTTTGAGGTACTGAGGGTTGGTTTAATTCTGATTAGAGTCATCTAGAAAGGTTGTGGGATCGAATGAGGTGAAGTACACTTAGAAATAGTACCCCAACATCTTGTTACTCCTTTGAGATGTGGTTAGCATTTTTTGTAGGATATATCTTCCCTTTAAAATATTTATTAGACTCATTTTATGCTTCGGAGTTGTCGGGTCACGAGTGTATCATTAAAACCTTATTAATTGTCTATGGCTTGTTCTAGAACCTTGTTGATTTTAGCAATTGTTGTGTTATGATATGTTGGTAAAGTTTCATACATACACCTTCGAGGCTTCAGTTGAAAGGCATGTTATGGGTTTTTTCTCTTATATTGAAATTTTCCTTAAAGATTAGAAGCTATACTATATGATTTTTATCATTGATGTACTCATATTTATAATTGTTTGTGGTTGGTTGCTTGATTTGTTATATCCCCCCTTATTGGGGACTCTTGTTCTATTAGTAACAATTCTATGTTGGCCATGACTTAGAGATTATTTGTATAAATTTTTATAGCTAAATTTCTTGCCTTTAGACTATTGAATTTTTTATTATTGCCCTTGGGATATTGTAGTCAGTTGCAGGTACGTTCATCTTTGCCTACGGGGCTATGTTGTTGCCTACGAGGATATATTGATGCCTAAGGGTTCTGTGTTCTTCCTAGGGGTCTATATTGTTGACGAAGTGCTCTATGTTACTTCTTATGCGGCTAAGGCGCTATTTATAGGTATATATAGATTTAATTGGCACATTCTGGCCTTATAGGGGCCTAGGTAGGCAGGCTTGTTTGTTGTTTGTACATTCCGAGATTGTGGGGGCTTTTTTAGGTTTCTATATGATTGTTTTTGTGTGTTTGTAGGAGGATATAACACTTAACTTATTATTGATTTCCTTACCATATTACGTTCATTATATTATGATACATTGTCATTTAGTATATCTTTTCTTACTAGTACCTTATTCCGTATTGATACCCCGTTACCTGGAGCATTGCATTCATGCGTGCAAGTCCTGATAGACAACTTGATAGACCTCCTCAAAAACAGAATTGGCTTCTCTCAAGTAGGTCAAATCCTTTCTTCCCGAGCTTCTACAGTTAGCAGGTTTGTTGTCTTTTGTATTATATAGTTTTGGGTAGATCATAAACCCATCCTAACCAAGCTTTACTACAATTAGCGGCTTGCAAACTAGTGTTTTCGGTAGTATAGCCATGCTCTTGGCCTTGTTTGTTGGTTTTCTGAAGTTTGATGGTTTTCTGGTGTATTGTCTTGATACAAAGTTATCTTTCATTTTTGTATAGAGATCATAGTAGCTTTGATGGACCACATAGCTTTGTTTATGCTTTCCTAGATACCATTTTTTTTTAAGATACCATGGTGGACTTGAAGGCCCAAATAAGCTTGTGTGCTACATGGTTAATGCTTTATATAAACTGTTGGGAGTATTTATTTGTTCAACTATTGACAAAGGTCTTGTCAATCGATTTCTTAGTTTTAAGCCGATACGTACTTATTTTAGTTTCTTAAGTGTATGTGGTTGTCATGCGCCATTAGCAAGTGGTTCAACACGACTAGCTCATGCCTAATTTTTTGCATAAGGTGCTAGTAATGTCTCTTGCGTTTGGGGTATGAAAAACTTTGTATCAGATCAACATCGTATTCTAGGGAGTATACACGCCATATCTTGTATACTTTTGTTTATAAATTTGTTGTGCACCAAATTTTATATGTAGGAAGCTACATATATTTACAGGGAATTTACCCTTTTTCTTGCTCAAATCGTGCTATAGAGTTGAGCCACAAAAGTTGACTTGATTAGTTTATGATTTTCATTGGTCTTGTACTTGATGAGTCGGGAATTTTGAGTCATTTAGCGTTCATTATTCAATTAATTATTGTCTCGATGTTAATGTGCTTATATGTACCAACGGATGCTTATGAACAAGACAAGGACATTACGATGCGAAAAGGAGCAAAAAAGTTTGAAAAGTTGAAGAAAAGTGAAGTTGGAGCTTGCAGAAGTCACTCTGTGACACGCCAAGTAAACCTCCAATCCGCCAAATATTCCAAAGAAATAACCTATGCACCAAGCCAATTTCGCGAGCAAAAGATGATTTAGTGACACACCAAATGGGTCGGCAATCACAACCCAGCTCGCCTAATCTTCCATAATAAATGGATGTGAGGGTCAAGCCAATAGGCGAGAAGAGCGAAACTTAGCGGATCACCGAGTCGATTGCCAATCCTGGCTAACTTAGTGGAGTGGACTCCAAATTGAGTTTTTGGGAAGAATTTAGAAACATATATATTCAATTTTTGATTAGAGAAAAGGAGTTCCAAGAGAGAGTGTATCCTCCAATTTTGAGAGATTTTACATATTTTTACATTATTGAACACTTTGGGTGAGAATTTGGATTCTAGTCTTAATTTTGTTGTTGAGCATTGGAGACTATTGAAAAAATCAGTTGGATAATCTTTTTGCTAACGATTTCTTGCTTTTCACTATGTTTGTCTAAAACCCATTTACTTAAGGGTGTGATTATGTAGTTGAATGCATTAATTAGCTTATTGTACTGTTAATTGCTAAATTAATGTTGTCTTTAAATGAGTTTAATTGATTATTCATGTTTTCATTGATGAACTGAAGGTGCAAAATTGGTTCTATCTTAGATCTCTATGCTTACTTGAGAAAGATGCTTAGAGTGGAACGAATGATTAATAGTTGTATTGAATGCGTCTTTAAAATCCATCTTGAGAGAATGAGTTTGATTGCGTCTTTACTATCCAACTTGAGAAAGTGGGTTTAATTAAGGAATTGGTTAATGTATTGTTAAGCTTTTTAAGGTTGGAGAGAAATCACTTGAAACATGATAGATGATCGATCGATAGCTATTGTATTCAAAACCTAGCATACCCATTGAGATTCAACAACTTAAAACAATTAGTAATTACCCATTAAGTGAAATTAGCATTTGATTGATCACATTCCTAAGGTCCTCTGTCTAATCGTTTCATTCCCGTGTTAATTGTTCCTTATTAACAATCGTTTACTAAATCCCCCCATTTGATATTGATCTTTGTATAGTTTCTTACTCCTACAAAAAATTATAACACTTCTTTACTTCGTAAGAATTCTTTACCGTATCACTCCCTGTGGAGGGTTCTGAGTCGTCCTTATCCTTTCTTGTTGACTTGGTAACGTAGTTAGTCACGAATAAGTTTATGTCTTGCATTCCATCCTTCCAACTACGTTCTTTACTCGACTTTTTTTCCCTTTTCGCCTGTTTTTTAACCAAATTGTTGTCTAACGTGTTATCTATTGTTTAGTTACATGTACTATGCATACCTAATTACTTGTTGTTTACGCTCGTGTTATCTCTTAAGATTGGTTTGTCGATGTCTATTGAGTACTATTTTGTACTCATACAACATTTCTCTCCCAATATATCATAATTTGTGTTATCGTGTTGATTTGGATTTGCTTGGAACAAGGTGGAGTTCGGAGACTAAGGTGAGATCATATCATTTGGAGTTGCCTGTTTCTGTCTTTTTTGGTTAGGCTTAGTGTTATTCTTGTATTCAAAGACATTTCATACCTACTTTGTATTTGTAAAAGACATGTACTCTAATTTTGATTGGATGATCGATTACTTACTAGTGCTAGGTATTGGGATGGTTTTTTGTGGCTCATTTCTATTGATCACCCTTTCTTAACTTTGTTATAAGATTTATGATTATTGTTGTTGACCAGCATTTGGTATTACATTAGTTATGGATCTATACTAAGGTTCGGCTACTATTGGTAAGGTGTAGTAGGTGTCATCATGACCCGAGAAATCAGGTCGTGACATATATCTACTTCTAACTTCTCACATTATTTTTGTTCTCTAGCCAGACCAACTAATCAAAAGTTTATCCCACATAATATTCCTTAACAATATATGTAACACCTTAAAAATCAAAACTATGTTTGAACAATAGAAAAGGTCAAACAATGGAGGGGGGCTGTGGTCCGTGAAAACAATCACAACATGTCACCCTTCTAGTGGTTTACACCCAACATAATGTGAAATAACACATACCTTTAGACGGTCCATAAAACTCTACAAGATCCATGAGTGGTATTTGAAGGAGACACAGAACCACCATGGGTACTATGAAGGACCACATACCACAAGACGATCAATGGAGCTTCACAGGAGACGTGAAGTAGCTCATGAAAAAGGCTTGACATACTTTAAGGTTTGGTTAAACTTCGATTTCAACACAAAATGATTTAAGTGTCTCAATATCTATCAAATTATAGGTTTTTATGTTTTCTTTCCAAAGCCACCAAGTTTGCCTAATTTTGAGCCCGGAGTAAAAAGTTATCCTCGTTTTTAATAAAGCCTAATCAGGCAGAGCATCTTCACGACCCACTGGATGAGTCATGGTGATCTAGACGGACTTTGAATCCTGTTGTAAAGTAACTTCATCAACATTTAAGTGATGTTTTACCCCCCAAAGTCAGTGGTTAAGCTCCACAGACGTCTAAACTATAGATTCTTGGCGATCAAGAATATAGATTTAGCGGAGGACTACGCCAAACTCTATATCAATGAGATAGTAAGGTTGCATCGGCTCCCTCGCTGTCATCTCAAATATAGTTCATTAGTTTACATCCCATTTTTGGAAGCCATTTCAGAAAGGTCTCGGTACTCAGGTAAATCTGTAAAAACATTTCATCCACAGATGGATGGTCAGTCACATTGTACTATTCAGACCTTAGAGAACATGTTGAGATCTAGCGTGATCAAATTCAAGGGTAGTTGAGATAATAATTTACCTCTCATAGATTTTGCCAATAGTAACAACTGCTATTCCAGTGTTTAGATGGTCCCTTATGAGGCACTATATGGGTGTATATGCAGGTCTCCTGTTGGTTGGTTTGAAGGAGTGAAGCAACCTTTATTTGGAAAGATTCGGTTCACGAAGCTATGGAGATGTTCAACTCATCAAAGATAAACTAAAAACAACTCAGAGTCATCAGAATTCCTACGTAGATTTTAGGTGAACGGACTTAGAGTTTGAAATCGATGATTGGGTTTTTGTAAAATGTAACCCATGAAAGGGAAGATTAGATTACTCAAGAAAGGAAAGCTCAGCCTTGGTATGTATGTACTTACAAAATCTTGAAAAGGGTTGGTAAGGTGGCATAAGAACTAGAGTTGCCTGCAGAACTAGTAATGGTTTATCCAGTCTTTCACATTTCCTTGTTAAAGAAGTGTATACGTAATCCGACATCGATAGTACCTTTAAAGAGAGTGGAAGTAAAGGATAGACTCACCTATGAAGAGGTTCTAGTTGAAATTATTGGTCGTCATTAGGTTGAGAAATAATAAGTCGCTTCAATAAAGATTTGGTGGAGGAGTCAGTTCGCAGAGGGAGTTACTTGGGAAGTATGAGTAGCCATGATGGACATGTATACTCATCTTTTTCCGTTCTATTCTGTTTCATCTTTAGGTAATAGTTCCTATACAGTCTGTAAACTTACTCTTGTGTTATTCAGTATAGGTATCATATTCCCTCACTTATCATTTCATTCTAGCATATTTTCATGTTCATGGAACTCAGTTCAGTTAGATATCAGTGTCTAGTATTCAACACTTTCTGCCAAACTCTACTTGATCCCAAGTGAGAGATATTGTAACACCTCCAAAAATGAAAACTAAGATTGAACAATAGAGAAGGAAAACCACGGATAGGGTTCATGGTCCGTGAACCCGACCACGGCCTATCACCTTGGTCATGGTTGTGAACCCAACATAATGTGAAATATCACATACCACTAAATGGTCTGTGGAGCTCTTTACGAGACATAAAGTTGTCCGTGAAGGAGACACAGAACCCCCATGGCTACCGTGAATGATCACAGACTACTTGACAGTTGTAAATCTTCGAAAAATCTGTGAAATGGCTTGTGGAAGAGGCTTGACATACTTTGAGGTTTTGGTCAATTTCAAACGTTCATATCTTTTTGATAAAATGATATAGGTCGCCTATCACCTATCATATTTAAAGGCATTTGATCCTCTTTCGAAAGCCACCAATTTTATCCTAATTCTAAGCCCTGAGTAAAAGGTTATGCTTATTTTAGTGAAACCTTGTTGGGTAGAGAATCCTCACGACTCAGTTGACGGGTCGTGGTGCTCTAGAAGACTTGTAAAGCCTATCTTGGAGTCACTTCCTCAATTTTTTAGAGATGTTTTATGCCGATGCCACTTGTTCAACACCATGGACGTCTACACTAACCGGGAAATTCCACCTTTACTGTGAAGTCGTCCATGAAGGGGACTTGTAAGACTAAGAGTTCAGGGTCAAATTTAAACCACCATATATTTCAGCACAAAATGAACTAGGTGTTCAGTAACCTTTCAAATGAAATATCTCTAAGTCTTCTTTCCAACACCACTAAATTTACCTAATTCCAATCTTGGAGTAAAACAGTATGCCCATTTTAGTGAAGTCCGGTCGGGTAGGGCATCTTCACAAGCTGCTAGATGGGCCTTGGTCAATACAACGTCCTGTGAATCCTGTTTTGAAGCCACTTCGTCAATATCTAAGTATGGGTCGCATTGGTCTTTTTTACTATGAGTTGGGTACTTAAACTACGATGTTTGATTCTCAAATTAAGCAATTTTACTCACTTTGAGCCTAATAATCTAGTCAAACAATACCCAGAACCCTCATTCTCCAAAAATCACGCAACTTAGAGGGAAAAGAAGAGGAAAAGATGACTATTTCTCTCAAGAACAAGCAGGAGTGTTCTTCAAAGTTTAGCCACTAAATCATAAATTTCTCCACATATTTCGTCACCATGTATGTGGAATTTTACTAGTCAGTTTCTCTCACAATTTAGGCCCCTAGAATTCATGTAGCTCTTCCATTTCTCATAAACTGTTCATACAAAGGGTTTCCATATTTTGAAGATTTATCGTGATTCTAGCTTTTATAGTTCCCATGATCTTAAAAAACACGATTCTTGGTGATTTTGTGTAACTTACATGTATAGAATTAAGAAAACCTAGGTTTTATCAACTATAACTCATTAATTATATTTGATAGGCAATTAATAAAAAATTCATGCTTTAGAAATTGAATGGCATAACTTTGAGTATAATTATGTGCATTCCCAAAAAGCATGTTAGTATTTTAACTACTGAGAATTTTAGTGCATTTTACCTTTTCATTCAGTGGGGGATAGATTTAGCACCGAATTGGACTAGGATTTAGCGTACCCTCATAATCCTAGAACTACGTTCCAACGTAGGTTCAAAAGTCCTCTCTATTGGACATTTGGTTTAGTGACAATGCCACAATCATGCATTTATACCACTAGCAAGGTATATTGGGTACTCTCTTTAGGGTGTATACAGCGAGCTCCACATTTAAATCACGTGGTTTATGTTGGTTAGTAGTATCCCCCATATTCATACTCCTATACCATGACCATGTTATCAATATTCAGTTCAACATATTAGTTACATGTTTAGTAATTGGTCATTTCAAATAGCTCAGATTTCAATTACATTTTCGTAAGGTTTATTTCCATAATCATTATTATATTTCTCAATTATATAATTGTTCAACTTAGTATCTATATCTAGCTTGCTCAATACATTTCATGTATTGACGCGTACTTTGCACTAAATTGTTTTATGATGTATGTTCAGGCACTAAACATCTAGACCACAATTAACTTGATTCTCAGTCCGATTTCAGCAGCTTCAGTGGTGAGTCCTCATACTTTAAAGTCAATAAACATGTTTTTACATTAAGCCTTTAATATCAACTTTAAGCTTTGTTAGAGTAAGCTCGGGGCATGTCCCAACAACTCAACTTTGTTATAGGCTTTTCAGACATAGTAGTAGATTCATCTTGGGTTTTTAAGTAGTTTTTTCGGTTATCACTAAAGACCTATTATTTTATGTTTACTCAGACAAGTTGGAAATTATCCATTTTCAAAAATCCATTATTTTAGCTTCCGCAGTGCATGTTTGTTGAATTGTTCATCAATATGATTGTTACATGTCAAACTCATGGTTAATTGGAGGTCATTCGTGATACTAAATTTCGTATTACGTCTCAAGTGTAGCCTCAGGGCGTGAAAATATATTTCACTTTCTTTCTTTAATTTATGCAATATTTTTAATTAACTAATGATGATTTGAAATTTTCACATAAATCATTTGTCATGTGAAATAATATATTAAGCTTATAATATAGTTTATCAATTATAAGTAAATAATAGAAGCACATATCAAAACAAATGTGTTATATTCATTAGTTTGATGTAAATATACTTAAAATATTTTACCTACAAACAATTATCGGTCAAACTATAATTATAGTCAAAATGGTTAGTTTGAATGTTATTATATTTTTTATCCTAAATTAACTTCTAGTAAAACTTCGATATTACTATGATCATATATCTTCTAATCAAAACCATCAAAAACTGCTTCAAGGAAAAATGAATTCATTCCTGATATCTGCTAATATTCTACACTATAATTAATAACTCTCAACTAACTTGGTCACTCATATCCCTTCTATTCCAACTCCCACTACATGTATCCCTCTCTCCCTACAAGTCTTTATCAAGTAAAAGCAAGACCCCATTCTCCCAATTCACATATCTCATTTTCTCAATTAGCTTTATTTAATGAAAATAATGAAGAAAAAAAGTATGATCAAGCGCCGATGGAATCCTGAAGAGGATGAGCTACTGCAGAAGCTAGTAGAGGAACATGGAGTAAAAAATTGGTCTCTGATTGGCCAATTAATTCCACGTCGATCCAAAAAATCGTGTAGGTTCTGATGGTATAATCATGTTAATCCTCAACTGAATCATTGAACTTTTACTCTGGATGAAGCTGATACTATTATCAAAGCTCATGCCAAATTTGGGCACCAATTGTCTATGATAGCCTGTTTGTTACCGGGTCGTACCGATAAGGCGATAAAAATCATTGGAATTCAATCCTTACACGAAAGCGCCCTTTGATGTCAGAAGATTTGACATCCCAAAATCCTCACCACCATTGAAGAAATTGTTTGTTAATATGGAGGGTATAAATTCAGGTAGTTCATATAGATCTGATATTATTAATTTGGGTTTTTCTAAGTTCCCTGAGTTGGGTTTGTATCCACACATAGCCCCTCATAGTCAAAATTTACCTCTTTCAGCATTTTCACCAGTAATGCCTGATGCATTAATATCTCTAAGTCCACAAGCATCTGATGTAAGAAATTTTGGTTTATCTAGGTTCCATCAGTTAAGTCTTTGTCTGCCTATTGCCCCACTAGCTGAAATTAAGTTTTTTTTCATCAGTTTCTATTGTAATGGTCGAACCATCAATGTATTTGAGTCCATGTTGATATAATATGAGCAATTTTGATCTATATGGGGTACCTTTCTTACATGGATATAATATGAGCAATTTGGGTCTATCTGGGGTACCTTTATTGAGTCTTTATCCGCTTAGTGCCCCACTAGGTGAAATTTTTACTTTTTAATCAATTTTACCATAATTGTCTGATACATCAACTTATCTTAGTCTCTCTTTACCCTGATTTGTATCTACCAAAAATTCAGATTTGGTGAATCAAATTGAGAAAATAGGTCAATTGGCACCTATATCGGCATCTAAACCCACTCCATCAAATTTAATGCCTCAACTTTCAATAAGTTAGAGTGAGAATTTTTGTCCTACAAATACAGAAAAGCAGTCACTGAGCCCAGAATATTCTATAGTTATACAAAATATGATATGAAAAGAAGTTAAAAATTATTTGTCAGAGTTTGAGAAAGAAAGGTCTTCAATCAACGTAGAAGCTATAATGGGGACCATTGTTAACAAAATTTGTGTTAGGAAATATTGAGTAAAGGTTGAATGTGGAGGAAAAAGGGAGATATCGTAGTTATTATTTTCTATAAACTTTAGTTGACAATTTTAAAGTTTAAAACTAGATTTTTTTAGGAATGTAGGAGAAAAAGAAAGAGAAAAAAATATTCATATAAGTGTATGTAATTCCCAAACACCCTCACCCCACCCACCCACCCTTCCCAAAAAAGAATTGAATATGAATTTCTAATTATTACTTTTGATGAAATATATCATTTTTATACTATTGGAGGTGTTGTTATTAATATAGTTTTTTTGTTTTTTTTATATTTAAATTCAACCATTAAAATGACCATTTAAGGTTTTTGATTAACTAATTTCTATTTGAGGTGGTATCAAAAAGAAAATTAATAAGTGGTTTGATTTTTGGTTTTCTCCATTGATAACCATTTCCAAATTGATAATGTATTAATGAGAAGTAATTTAATTTTAAATCTTTTATCAATATTTTACTATCAAAATGATCTATAGTCACACACTAGTGCTAATACATATTAAGTTTAATTAACTCTATAAAACTAATAAAAATATATTTGATGACTTATTTTAATAAATAATTAAAAATACAATAAATATTAGTTATAACCTAAAAGTAAATAAAGTTAGTAGCTAACAAAAAACAACAATGAAAGTTAAAAGACTATTAATATTAGTTCTTCTCTATCTAATTTATAAATCATTTGATGAACTCTAAGGGGTCGTTTGGTAGGGAGTATTAGGAGAAATAGTCGAAGTATTATATGTGACATTACTAAGGACTATGATTGGTAGGAAATTTTGGTCTATGTATAATCAATCCATGGATTAGTTATACGCCCTACATGGTATTAGACAGTGTATAACTAATACCTTTCATTTGGTGGTATTAGTTCTAATACCACGGGACTAATCTAGGTAAAGACAAAAATACCACCTAAAATCCTTCTAATGATTTTGTTTATTTTCTTGATTTTATATTTTATATTTATACTAATAAATTTATTTAAATAAATTAACTTACAAATATTATTATTTAGATATAATTTTTGTTTCTAAAATATGAGTTATTTAATCTATTTTTTGTTAGTATAAAATATTATAATTCGACTAATATGCTAATGTCGATGTATGAATTTAAGAATATTCATACGTTAAATATTGCCTCTTAACAAAAGTTCGTTAAGCATTATATAAGTAGTCTAAAACAAGAGCATAAACATCTCGAGTATAAAGATAGTATAATTTGTTTTGCTATATTTATTTTATGATAAAGAGTTTTTTTTTAAATTTATTGATACAAAATGAAGTTCAATAAATGTTCTCTATAAATTATTATAATTGTGTAACCTTTTGAGATATTAACTCCAATTTATTAAGATGTCAATTATTTACTCTCAAATAATCTATGTAAGAAAATAGTGAACATAAGACTAAAATATTTATTCTCCTATGTGGTTAAAAATGGTATAAAATAATATTGTCCGTCAATTATTCACCTTGACCCAATGGCATGAAATAAAAAATCTCATAATAACTCAAGTCTATAATTGGAAAGAACTTTTTTGGTAGACTTTTAAGCCACACACAAAACTAGGTAAGAAACGATGAACCAAGCACTTGATAAAAATACCCTGCATTACTAATCTCTCCATTACCAATCTTTGCATTACTAGTCCATGCATTACTAATCCCAACATTATTGATCTTTGTACCAAAAGACCCCTAAGGTGCAATTAGGTTATTCTTAAAGTGTTGTTAAGCACCATGGATTTCTAAACGGTCGTGAAGCTCCACACAGACCGTGAAGAAGACTTGTCAGACTAAGAGTTTAGGGTCAACATTAAAGAACCATATCTTTCAGCACAAAATGAACTAGGTTTTCCATGACCCGTCAAATTAAACATCTCCGAGCCCTCTTTTCAACGTCACCAAGTTTGCCAAATTTCAAGCTCAAAGTAAGAATTTATGTTGATTTTAGTGAAGCCCTATCGTTCATGCCATCTTGACGAACTTCTAGATGGGCCTTGGTCATCATGATGGCCCGTGAAGCCCGTCTTGAAGCCACTTGGTTATCATTTTAGTCAAAGTCGTATTGATCTTTTTCCCTATGTTTTGGACACTTAAGCTACGTCGTTTGATACTTAAACTAAGTTGTTTTACTTCGTCTAGGCCTAATAATCTAGTAAAAAAATACCCAAAACCCTCATTCTCCAAAAATCACCCAACTTAGAGCGTAATGAAGAGGAAAAGTCGATCCCTTCTCCCAAGAACAAACAGGAGTGTTCTTCGAAGTTCAACCTATAAATCCAAAGGATTTTTCCATAGATTTTATCACCTACTATGTGAGTTTTAACTAGTTTGTTGCTTTCACCCATTAGGTCCCTAGAACTCAGTTGATTCTGAAATATCTCATAAATTGTTCAAACCTAGTGTTTCCTGGTTTTCGAAGCTTATTGTAATTTAACTATTATAGTTCACATAATCTAAATAAAAGGATTTTTGGTAGTGTAATGAATTATACTTTCTAGGAAAATCATCTAGAAAATGATATTTATGAAATTGAATGCCATAATTTTCATATAATTATGTGCATTCCTAGAAAGCATGTTAGCATTTTGAGCTACTTAACATTTTAGTGTATCTTAGCATTTCATTTAGGTGGGAGTATACTTAGAACCGAGTTGGATTAGGTATGGGCTGAAGTTCATCCATCTCTCTGATCATGCCTTTATAGCCCTGACAAGATATATTGAGTTCTCTCGATGGGGAGTATACATCGTACTCCACATTTAGCTGACTTGGTTTAAGTTGGTTAATAGTAGCCCTCATAATCATAACATGTTATCAACATTCAGTTCAACATATTAGTTACATGATTATTACTTGGTCATTTCATTTAGCTCAGATTTCAGTTACAGTTCCCATAAGTTTATCTCCATTTCATTATTATATTTATCAGTTAAATAGTATTATTCATCTTAGTATCTATATGTCTCATTCTCAGTAAATTCCACGTACTGACGCATACTTTGCGCTACATCGTTTTATAATTTAGGTTCAAACAATCAATTACTGGACCACACTTAATTTTATTCTCAATCTGATTTCAACAATTTCACTCGTGATTCTTCATACTACGAGGACAATAGACATTCTTTAAATTTTAGTTTTTACTATCAGTTTTGAGTTTTGTTAGAGTTAGTTGGGGCATGTCCGAGCAACTCAAATCAGTTAGAGGCTTTTTGAGACATAATAGTAGATTCAACTTGAGTTGTTGATTGTTGTTTTAGTTATCACTACATCCTATTATTTTATATTTGTTCATACTAGTTCGCCATTTCCCCATTTTTAGATATCTACTATTTTATCTTCCGTATAGTGCATGTTTATTTAGTTGTTCATTAGCATGCTTGTTATATTCCTGACTCAGCACTAACTTGGGGTCATTCGTGTCCTGGGTTCGTGTTACGTCTATGGGGTAGCCTCGGGGCCTAACAATAATATATTTCATTTTCTTTCTAAAATTCATACAATCTTCTTAAACAATTGATGATGTGAAATTATCACATAAATCATTTGTCCTATGAAATGATATATTAAGTTTATAATATATTTGATCAATTATAAGTAAATAATAAAATTACATATCAAAGCAGATATCTGATATTCATTATTTTGATGTGAATACACTTAAAATATTTTTCCTAAAAACAATTATCGGTCAAACTATAATTGTAGTTAAAATGGTTAGTTTGAATGTTAATATGTTTTTCCTAAAATAACTTCTAGTCAAACTTCAATAGTACTAGGATTATTCCCTCTATAATCCAAACAATCAAACACTGCTTAAAGGAAAAAATGAATTAATTCCTGAGATTTACCAATATGATAGACTATAATTAACACCTCTCTATTAACTTGATCACTCATATCCCTTTTATTCCCACCCCCACTATGTATATACCTCTCTCCCTATAACTCTTTATTAAGTAAAACCATGACCCAATTCTCCCATTTCTCTTTTCTCATTTACTCGATCTTGGTAACAATGAACAAAAAATTATGATCAAGCGCCGATGGAATCTTGAATAGGATGAACTATTGCAGAAGCTAGTAAAGGAACATGGAGCAAAAAATTGGTCTCTCATTAGCCAAATGATTCTATATTTGAAACATCGTGTAGGTTTCGGTGGTGTAGTCATCTTAATCCACAAGTGGATCATCGACTTTTTACTCTTGATGAAGATGATATTATTACCAAAGCTCAAGCCAAATTTGGTAACCAATGGGGTATCATAGCCGGTTTATTACTAGGTCGAACCGATAATGCGTTAAAAAACTATTAAAAAATCAATCCTTAAATGAAAGAGCCCTTTGATTTTAGATGATTTAACATTCAAAAATCCTCAAACGCCGTTGAAAAATCGTTTAGGAACACGACGGGCATAAAAACAGATAGTCTATATTGATCTTATTTGAACAATTTATGTTTTTCTAGGTTCCCTTAGTTAGGTATGTATCTGCACGGATTCTCACATAGTTGAACTTTACGTCTTTCTGCATTTTCACCATTAATTCACGATAAATTAATATCTCTAAGTCCACAAGGATAGGATTTAAGAAATTTGGGTTTATCTAGGTCCCAAGTTGAATATTTATCCACCTATTACCCCACTAGGTGAAATTTTGTTTTTCATCCGAGTTAGAAGTAATGATCAAACCATCAAATATTTCAGTCCATGTGAATATAATATGAGATGTTTGGGTCTGATGAAATCCCAAATTACCCTCACTCCCACCCACCCCACCTTTGATATTTTCTTTAAACTTTAGTTGATGTTTATAAAGTATCTCATTACTTTTTTTAAAGTGTAGGAAAAAAAAAAAGAGAAAATATTCATAGAAATGTATGGAAGCCCAAATCACCCTCACTCCCACCCACCCAACCCTACCCAAATAAAGAATTAAATATGAATTTTTAGTTTTGATTTTTGATGAAATCAATAATTTTTATACTATTGGAGGTGTTGTTATTATTATAGTTTTTTTCTTTGGTCCTTTTTATATTTAAATTCAACCAGTAAAATGATCATATAAGATTTTTGATTAACTTATTTCTTTTTGAGGCGTTATCTAAAAGAAAATTAATCACTGTTTTATTTTTTGATTTTCTCAATTGATAAACATTTCAAAGTTGATGATGTGTTATTTAAAAATAATTAAATTTTAAATCTTTTATATTGATTTTATCAATAACATAATCTACAGTGAAACAATAGTGTTAATACCTAATTAAGTTTAATTAATTATACAAGATAAATACAAATATATTTCACGACTTATTCTAATAAATAATTAATAATAAAATAAATATTAGTTATAACCTAAAAATAAGTAAAGTTGATAGCTAACAAAAATCAATGATGAGAGTTAAAAATACTATTAATATTAATTCTTCTTCTTGCATGTTACTTAATTCCGAAGTCCTATCTAACTTATAGATCATTGGATTAACTCTAAGGTACAAGCATGACATTGTCAAAGTGTTGTTAACAAATTCATTAATAGATAAATGAGTGAGACACAATTCATTGGGATATTCAGTTGAATTCTAAAGTGCATATAACTATTTTTTATGGATATATGGTCGATCGAGAATTAACTACCATTTTTTTGTGATGTGTGAATTTTGATGCCATATATCAAACATATAAGTATCGTATGGTTTATGCATAATTTATTGGAATAAATCATCATTGACAAAATACAATTTTCTATTGTGATTTTTTATTTGAATCTTCATATGGTTATTCCTCACATATTTAAAGTTAGTGGTAAGTATTACCCCACATATTATAACTAACGAAGCTCAAGAAATGGAAATTACCATTACAGAAATGATGTCGAGCATCAGACATCAATTGTTTTAGTGTCACATAATTCGTAATACCCCATCTTATTTGAGTTCACTTTATTCTTAATAGCATGACAACGTTCAGAGGCCGTTTGGAAAGGAAAAGTTCCTACCTTGTGATTTGGGACACATGTGGTCAGCCTACAAGTTGTCTATGACTTCCTCTCTAATTAGACTTAGCTTTAATGTGTGATTTCATGATGATTAGTGTGAATTGGAGGCGGGTACCTATTTATTCCTACATTTTCTTCTTAGAACCCATGTTTTAGGATTCATAGATATTGTTTCGAGGGTAGTACCATATCAATTGGGGTTATATGTGTTGTTGCATACTATGTGATTTACTTGGATTGTTACTTGTTACATGAATCACGTTTGGACTTAGTAAAAGACATAATAGTTTTACTTGAGACTCGCGAGCCTTGTAGTCTTTTTATTGTCTCAAACGTTTATTTTAATGGACCAAATCATGGTAGACTGGAATAATATACTTTAGTCAAATAGTATGAGCCTTAGTTTAGGCATTTACGCAATTTTGTGGATCTTTTTCTTTTTTTTCCTATATTAGAGGCTCTGATGCATTACTAGAGGGTAAGGTCTTTGTGGCGACTTGATATTGGGTTATTCAAGTCTTGGAGACTCCTATGGCTGTTTGGTGGTGACGTCGTACCATAATAACTAAGTCTATGTATTGGAGTCCTCTTTGGAGATGGCAACCCCTTTTTTCAGTGTTGCTATATAGGCTAAGATTTGATAGTATACTATGACTATTTCTAGCTCGAGCTGATATTCACGGTTTGAGGCTCCAATCTAAGGCTAATAGTCATGTTGGTGTTGAGGTTCGCAGATGGTATTTGTGTTCCGAGAGTTGAGGGTTTTATTAAGACTTCACGAGGCCTATGATTCTAGATACTCTATCTATCTAAGCATTGCGAAGATGTAACATTACTTGAGGAACCATTATCGATAGGCTGAAATAAGCATAGATATTGTAGACTATGTGTCTTATTTCTTGAGTTTCTAACAAGGGTAGGAAAAGTATTTGAGACCTGGTGGTGAGTTCCAGAGGTTACCCATTTTGGGGTGAAAGTGTGATCGTATCACTATAGACTTTTTAGGAGGTTTGCCTCAAATTTCTAGAGGTGTTGAAATCATTTGTGTCATCATTGATCAATTGACCAAGTCAGCTCGCGTCCTCCCTATTCAGTGTTCATTTAGCACTAAGAGGTTGGCTCGTACTTTTACATTTGTGAAGTATTTCATCTTCATGGTATGTCATTCTATATTATATCAAATCAGGGTGTTCAATTCATTTCAAGATTTTAGAAGACTTTTTAGAAAGAGTTGGACCTTAACACAACTTTCCAGCCGCATACTAATTGCCAATTTGAGCGTACAATCCAGGTTCTTAAAGACATGTTGCGGGATTGTGTTTTCGAATTTGAAGGTCATTGTTACCACTTATTTCCTTTGGCAGAGTTTGCATATCAAAACAATTACCATTCTAGTATACATATGGACCTATTTGAGGCCCTATATTCTACATGTTGTCTCTATTTCATTATCTAACTTGAGTCTATAAAGCATAGACAACGTGGTTTAGGCTTGATTTAGGAGGATTTGGAGTAAGTGAGGGTGATTCAGGACAAACTTCATATGGCTATGAGTAGGCACAAGAGTACTGATGATCATATGCGGTGGCCTTTGAGGTTTTCAGTTAGTGATTGAGTTTTCCTCCATGTGTAACCTATGAAGGGAGTGATGATATTAGGGAGGCTGGAAATCTTAGCTCAAGTATATTGGTCCTTTTGAGATCCTTCAAACAATTAAAGAGATAGCTTATGATTTAGCTTTATCTTCGATATTATCAACTATGCACGTAGTCTTTCACGTTCTAATGTTGCACCGGTATGTTGTGATGAGTCTAATGTGCTTCTGTATGATGCGTTAGAGTTGGATGACTGGTTGACTTTTGTGGTTGTCGTGCTAGCCAGAGATGTGTGGTAGTTACATTTAAAAGTCAATCATCTAATTTAGGTCTATGGGAAGCATTGTTGTAACATCCCTAAAAATAAAATAGGTTAAACTAGGGCCTATCATGTATGTCATGAGTTAATAAGGTGTTAAAATGATGAATAATGGCTTTAGAAGTCAGTTTAAAGAGTTTGAAAGAGAAATGTCAGAAGATGACCTAGACGTTTGGAAACTAGCCTTGTGTATGTCCTTGTATGTTGTGCATGTTATAAAGTGTTGTTTGGAGTCTAAAATAAATGAGGATGACTATAATACCTAGAGGGATATCTTTAGGGTTAAAACTTTCGTACACAACTCCCCAAGGACCAACCAAAGGGTCCTTGAGGAGGACCCAAACATAGGCCAATGAAGTTGTCGGGGCAGCCCTTTAGGAAGGTGGTTGCGCATCGCAGTTCGCACTAGGGAAGCAAAAGTTTTCCAGGAGACGCGGGATTGTCACGAACCTCACTGCCTGAAAATAATTTTAAAAATCAAAATATGAAGAAGCCTCTGAGACGTGCAGTGGCTGCCCAGTTTTGGTCGCGTCGTTTTTAAGTCAAATTAAACTTGGTAAACATTTCCAACAAGTGAAGGGGTCTTTTGGTTACTTTGGGGATTATTTATTGACAGTTATTTAGTCAGTTTAAAGCCAAAATACACCAATCAAAGCAAAACCCTCAAAACAAAAGAAAACCTCTGCATTCTTCTTTTCCAACATCTCAATTGATAAAGCTTTGAAGCTCCAAGGAAAAAGGCCGAATTCTCCAAGTTTTTCAATACAATTGTGTAGGATTTCTAACAATAAGGTAT
Source organism: Solanum habrochaites (assembly GCA_027704765.1). Lineage (NCBI taxonomy): Eukaryota > Viridiplantae > Streptophyta > Magnoliopsida > Solanales > Solanaceae > Solanum > Solanum habrochaites. Next base: position 45,265,904 of record JAKWJA010002492.1, read on the forward strand.
GGTGATTCATCCTTGATTCTTCTTCCATTCAAGGAGCCAATTCCAAAGGCTTTTGAAAGATTCTTCCAAAAACTATAAATTTCTATTTTGAATTCTAAGCATGGGTTCTTGCATGAAAAGGTTCAAATCAATATTTTATAAAATAATTGATGTTAATTAAATGTATTAAGATCAAAACCTCTATGAACCCATGTAATCTATGATTTCTTAATTTTTGCTCTAATAAGGGTGAATTGATTATGGCTTAATCTTATTGAATTTATGTGTAGATTGTATTGGACTATTGACTAATGTTAAAATTGTTCATAGCTTCTTTATAATGTTGATATCTATATTGAGTACTGATGGATCATTGTGATGGTTGAATGGTTGGCTTAGGCTTATGTATATTGTCACTGTAAGTGAATTTATTGGAAAAGTTAAGGAATAGTGATTATGGTTATTGGAAGGTGGTGAGTTGACCTAATTCCTTTGTTTATAATTAAGTTTATATTGAATTGTTATTTATTGGTCCAGTACGCTTATGGTAGCAGTGTTTAATTTTTATATTTGTTCTGAACATCGCCTTGTCGACATTATTATGTGAATCATGGTATGATCAAGATATGATTTAATGTGCTTCTTCTCTAGCTGCTGATAGATGATGATGAAGTACTAGGGATATCCTTTAGATAATGATATTGTATCTTGTGTGGTAGACTAGTTGTCCCTACTTCGTACTTGAATGTCATTGAATGAATTAATGAATGAAAGTATATGATCAATAGACCTAAGTTGTTGCCCTTCCTTAAATGATTAACGAGGTAGTCTAGGGTATGTCTTGAACCAGTAGATCTAAGCATGGTGCCCCTTCTTGATGAGTTCAAAATCCTGAGTGACTGTGAAACCTTATAAAGAAGGTTAATGATAAGTCTTAGGGGGTAGGCCTAAGGCTCCCTTTCAAGAGTAGTCAAGTGAGCTATCCTAATAGACCTTGGTTAACAACCCTTGTGGACCCAATCTTGGAAGAAAGCGTATTATGAGTTGGTAGGACTTTGTGATTGTACCTTCCATAAGACACCTAGTGAATGAACTACTCTATGTAATCAAAGAGAAAGCACCGAAAGGATATGTTTGTGGTAGTATCTCTACTTGAGAATGAGACTAGAGTACAAAGCCCTTGATATCCCTTAACCATATATCAACATGGGATTAGTACTAGTTCTACAATTGTCAAGTAAAACACCTTCCACAGTGTGGTGTCCATATGACACCGGATTCTATACCTAGCTCGTATGGTCTATGTCGATTAGTGCTTATTCTCATCATATGGTATGTACATTCTAGTATTGGAGAAGTTCAACAACGTGTACGGTATGGAATAGGACGTTATCTATACATGGGATTAGGAGGATTTAAAGGTGCTAGGATGAGTACCCTAGGTCCTCTAAGACCTTTATGTTTAGTCCTCTAAATGTTTATTTGTATCTTAAATATCTAAATTGAATATTGTTGACTTAGTTAAAGCATATTAAAACTGAAAGGTTCTTATCTATGGTAGCTTTCAGGATCGCTTAGGTGTGTTTAAAGAGGGTGTACCGGTAATCTTTTCATGTTTTACTTAGGTAAGTCTTAGAGTAACCTTAGGTGGAGGGTCTAAATACTTATACGAATTCTATGTCACTATTGTTCTATCTGGTGCATTACTTGAATATGTTATACATGTGAATAATGACTTGAAGATGGTTCTTATACTTGTTATGAGGTTTCTATCAAAAGAGCATGAAAAGTATGTTTTAAAGCAAATGAACTTTTTTGCATGGTTTGATTGTGTGTTCTCCATACTTAGTGCATTCAATGTGTTAATTCCATATGTTTTATATGTCTACAAGTGAAGGTGGAAAGTGAGGATATTCTTAGAAGTTAAAGCTTGGGAATAACATTCTCTTAAGATTGGTATGTCCTCATATGTTCTTGAGTACTTGTCTTATGTTCTAATTTTCCTTTTTCAAAGACTTTGTAATAGATTATAGTTTTCGTTTAAATTTATGGAAGGGATGTGACCCTATGGTATTACATGAATCTCAGATGGCTATGACTAGACATATTTCTTTCTTATGGCTTTATAAAAGAGTTTGACTATTGTTGTGAAAAGTTTAAATTTCGCACTACTTTTCATATATACGCAATGAAAATGTCTAAGGGCTTGTATAAGACCTCCAAGAGGTCGAGTACACCATGTCACGACTTGGAATGTGTGATCGGGTCATTATAAACTTGGTATCAGAGCATAAGGTTATGAAGTAGTATTTACAATTCAAAGTCTCGTAAAATCCACGTCTAGTAGTCTTGTTCATCAATGTGAGTCGCGACACATCTATGAGCGAGTGGCTATAGGAAAATAAAAGTTTAACTTTCTTCATTACTCTTGTGTAGTGACATAGAGTTGAGGTTATAAGTGTCTTTTCCTAATATCTTCTCTTGTGTTAATAGGTTGTTAATACAAGAAGGACACCCACAAGGAAAGGTGATGAGAGGGTGGTGAATGAGGGGGTTTCTCCCCGAAGTGAAAGAGTTCCCCAAGATGTTCAAGTTCCCCAAGTTGAACAAGTCCTTATAGATAATCAACGGAATGAGGTTCCAGTAGTTCTCATGGATATGATTATGAGGAATTTAGAGGATCTCTTATTATCCCAGCCCAAGTCGTGATGGCCCAAGAAAATCGATATGTAGGTCCTAGGATAAATACTTTAGAGATTACCATCACCTTTAGGTTCAGAGACTTTTTGAGGATGAATCCTACTACTTTTATTGGCTCTATGGTGGGAGAGGATCCCCAAGCCTTCTTGGATAGGGTGAATAAGATAATACATGTTATAGGAGTGACTTCTAGGGAGAAGGCAAAGTTGGTTTAATACCATTGAAAGAGGTTGCTCAAGTGTGGCACACACAATGAAAAGATAGTAGGCTGGTTGTGTCAGGTCCTATTCAATGGGAAGAGCTTAAGGAAAAATTGTTAGAGAGATGCGTTCCCCGTGAGAAGAGAGCGGTTAAGGTTGAGGATTTTATAAACCTTAGGCAAGGTAACATGAGTGTGGAGGAGTATTCCTTTAAATTTACCCTTATGTCTAAGTATGCTTCATCCTTCATTTCTAACCCAAGGGATGAGATGAGTGGGTTCTTGACTGGTGTTTCTGATGTTGTGAAAGAAGAGTGTCGTACGGTGATGCTTCATGAAGACATGACTTTATCTAGGCTTATGGTACATGCAAAATTTTTTGAAGAATCTAAGATTGGCATGCGAGGTAGAGACATTAATAGGGGAAGGGCCGATGAGCAAGGTCAATATAGGTTTAAAAAGAGGGCCCCAAATCAAGATGTTTCTAGTTACCCTAAGTTTAAATATAAGAGAGGTGGTAATTCCTAAATTGATAAACCTACTTGCTCAAATTGTGGGAAGAAACATTTTAGGAAATGTCTAGTCGGTACCAGTGGGTGATTTGGTTGTGGAAAGAATGACCACAAGGTGAGAAATTGTCCTACCTTGGCGGCTAGTTGAAGAGAGTATAAGAAAGCTCCTTCTAGTGGGTTGGAGGTTGGTGAACCAAAGAGGAATCCAATCTATTGCCTCCAAGCTAAAAAGAAAGCACCGGATGAATGTACCGGCAAGTTATAGTTTTCCCTTATGTGTTATTCTTGATAGAGTTGTTGGGTTTCTCCTAAGTGGGGGAGAGATTGTGGTGCAGAGTTGGTTTGATGAATTTTGTATATTCTCTTCTATTTTATTCGAGCTTGAGAGTTAGAACTTTAAAGTAGCATGTTGCATGTGTTTTAGGAGTCTAAGTGAAAATGAACTTCACTGATCTTCTTGCGTTGTGCATATTTTCATTAGGTTATGTTTATATGGTAAAATGAGCTTAAATGATTTTGTATATCATGTAAATGTGCATCTATAATGATTTGTCTAAAATGTTGCAGGAGTTAATTTACAAAGCATGCTTAGCAGTGATATTTTTGAAGAATGTTGCATAATTGTATTACATGAGAAATGACATAATCTACTTAGAAATAATGTAATAAGCATGATGATATGTGGAGAAGGAAATAATGTAATAAGCATGATGATATGTGGAGAAGGAAGTTCTTCCTACGTGAAAAGAGAATGAAGAGTCTTATTGCATAATAAGTTGTAGATGTTGTTTCCTACTTTGTTGTTGTGTTTTGAATCTCTTGTCATATGGAGTTGATGTTCCTCCTAACTATGTGTGTGTTGTGTATGATTTGGTATGGATATGAACTGCTAGTATTCATCTCTTTAAAATGTTGAAAGTGTTTTGGTGTCGTTTGGGGACGAATGTTTGTCTAAGTGGGGGAGAATGTAACAACCCTAAAAATGAACTAGGTTAGACTAGATCCTATCATCTGTATCATGAGTTAATAAGGCTTTAAAATGATGAATAATCGCTTTGGAAATCAGTTTGAAGAGTTTTGAAGTGAAACGTAAAAGGACGACCTAAATGCTCGAAAACTAGCCTTGTGTGTACTAGTGTGTCCGTATGTTGTGCATGTTTTTAGGTGTTTTTTGGAGTCTAAAATCAGTGGGGATGACTCTAATACCTAGAGGGACATGTTTAGGGTCAAAATGTCAGGGTACGACTCCATAAGGACCAACCAAAAGGACTTTGAGGAAAAAGCAAACATGGGCCAAGGAAGATGTCGTGGCAGCCCCATCTTTGTAGGTGGTTTTGCTTCGCGCAGCTAGCAATTGGGAGACAAAAAGTTACTTTGCGGCGTGGTCTAGTCACAAACCTCAATGCCTTAAAATAATTTCGAAAATTAAAATATGAAGTTGCCTATGCGACGCGTAGTGGCTGCCCATTTTGATCGCGTCGTTTTTAAGTCAAATTAGACTTGGTTAAAAGGTCCAAGAAGTGCAACGGTATTTTTGGTACTTTGGGTATTATTCATTAACGGTTATTGATTCATTTTAATCCCCAAAATACACCAATCAAATAAAAACACTCAAACAAAAATAAAAGCTTTCCATTCTTTTTCTCCAAAATCTCCATTGATGAAGCTTTGAAGATCCAAGGAAGAAGGCCAAATTCTCCAAGTTTTTCAACCGAATTTCGTGTTCTTTCTACCAATAAGGTATAGTGATTCATCCTTTATTCTTCTTTCATTCAAGGAGTCAATCCCAATGGCTTTTCAAAGATTCTTCCAAAAACCAGAAAGATCTATTTTGAATTCTAAGCATGAGTTCTTGCATGAAATGGTTTATATTAATGTTTTATGATGCAATTGATGTTAATTGAATATTTTAAAATAAAAATTTATATTATCCATGTAATCTATGAATTCCTCATTTTGGCTCTATAAAGTGTGAATTGATCATGGCTTAATCTTATTTAATTCATGTGTAGATTGTATTGGCTATTGAATTATGTATTGATTAATGATAAAAATTTTCATAGATGCCTTATAGTTTTGATATCTATATTAAGTACTGACGGATCATTATGATGGTTGAATTGTTAGCTTAGTCTTATGTATATTGTCATCGTAAAGATCTCTTGTTATGTGAGTTTGTTGGAAAGGCTAAGTAAGGTTGATTATGTCTATTACAAGGTGGTGCATTGACATAATTCCCTTGTTTAGCATAGATTTTATACTGAATTGTTATATATTGGTGTGGTCCAATTATGGTAGCGATGTTTAATTCTTATATTCTTTATGAACATGGTCTTGTCGACATTATTATGTGAATTATGGTATGATGAAGATATGATTGGATGTGATTCTTCTCTAGTTGTTGATAGATTATGATGAAGTACTAGGGGATAGCCTTAAGAGAATGATATTATATCTTGTATGGTAGACTAGCTGTCACTACTTGGTACTTGAATGGCATTGAATGAATGAAAGAATGAAAATATAGGATCAGTATACCTAATTTGATGTCCTACCTTTAATGATTAATGAGGTATTCTAGGGTATGTCTTGAACCGGTAAACCTAAGCATGGTGCCCCTTCTTGATGAGTCTGGAATCCTGAGTAAATCTTAAACCTTGAACTATATAAAGAAGGTTAATGATAACTCTTGGATCGGTAGACCTAAGGCGCCCTTTCAAGAGTAGTCAACTAAGCTATCCTAATAGACCTCGTTTGTCAGCCCTTGTGGACCCATTCTTGGAAGAAAATGTATTATGGGTTGGTAATACTTAGTGATTGTACCTTCTCTAACACACTTAGGGAATAAATTATTCTATGAGAACAAAGGCAAAGCACAAAGAGGATATGCTTGTGGTAGTAGCTCTACTTGAAAATGATACTAGTGTACAAAGAAGCCCTTGATATCCCTTTACCATGTGGCAACATGGGATGATTACTAGTTCTACCATGATAAGTAGAACATCTTTCACGGTATGGGACACTGGATTCCATACACTAGCTCATAGGGTCTGTGTATTTTAGTGTCTATTCTCATCATATAGGATGTCCATTCTAGTATTGGAGAAGTTCTACAACGTGTATTTAGTGGAATGGGATGCTATATACACATGGCACGAGTAGGCTTAGAAGGTGCTAAGATGAGTTCCCTAGGTCCTCCATGACCGTTATATGAAGTCCTCTAATTGTTTATTTGTATCTTAAATGGATAAATTGAATATTGTTGACTTAGTTAAACACATTAAAAATGAAAGGTTCTTAACTATGGTATCTTCCAAGATCGCTTAGGTGATCTTGAAGAGGGTGTATGGGCGGTATCTTCATGTCTTACTTAGATGAGTCTTAGAGTAACCTTTGGTGGAGGGTTTAAATGTTTATATGGATTCTTAGTGATTATGGTTGTATTTGGTGGATTACTTGAATATGTTTTATAGGTGAATAATGACAAGAAGATGGTTCTTATACTTGTTTATGAATTTTTTATCAAAAGAGCATGAGAAGTATGTTTTAAAGAAAATGTCACTTTTTGCATGGTTTTATTGCATATTCAACATACTTAGTGCATTGGGTGTGCTAATTCTATATGTTTTCTATGTCTACCAGTGTAGGTGGCAAGTGAGGATATTCTTAGAAATTGAAGCTTGGGAATAGCATTCTCTCAAGATTGGTATGTCCCCATACGTTCTCGAGTACTTGGCTTATGTTCTAGTTTTACTTTTTCAAATACTTTGTAATAGACTATTATTTTCTTTTAAATTGATCGAAGGGACATGACCCTATGATATTACTTGTATCTAATGTATCTATGACAACACTTAGTTCTTTCTTATGGCTTTATAAAAGAGTTTGACTATTGTTGTGAAAAGTAATAATTCAGCACTACTTTTCATATATATGCTATGAAGATGTCTAAAGGCTTGTATAAGACCTCCGAGAGGTCGAGTATGCCTTGTGACGACTTGGCAGGTGTGATCGGATCGTTACAAACTTGGTATCAGAGCATAAGGTTGTGAAATACTCTTTACAATTCAAAGTCTCGTAAATTCAACGTCTAGTAGAGTCTTGTTCATAGGTATGAGTCGCCACACATCTATGAGCGAGTGGCTATAGGGTGATACAAGTTTAACTTTCTTCATTATTCTTGTGTCGTGCCATAGAGTTGAGGTTATAAGTGTCTTCTATGATTCTCTTCTCTTGTGTTAATAGGACATTAATAGAAGAAGGAATCACACAAGGAGAATTGATTAGGGGGAGGTGAATGAGGGAGTTCCTCCACAAAGTGAAAAAGTTCCCCAAGGAATTCAAGTTCAACAAGTCTTTATTGTTAATCAAGGTAATGCGGTTCTGGTGGTTCCCATGGACATGATTATGAGGAATTGAGGAGATCTTATCACCCTATCCCGATCCGTAATGGCCCAAGAAAATCGAGATGCGGGTCCTAGGATGAATGCTCTAGAGGTTACCATGACCACTAGGTTGAGAGACTTTGCGAGGATAAATCCTCCTACTTTTATTTACTCTATGGTGGGAGAGTATCCCCAAGCCTTCTTGGATGGGTGTATAAATAATACATGTTATAGGGGTAATATCTAAAGAGAGACGGAGTTGATTTCATAACAAATGAAAGAGGTTTCTCAAGTGTGGTACACACATTGAAGATAGTAGGATTGTTGTATCAGGTCCTATAGAATGGAAAAAGCTTAAGGAAGCATTCTTAGAGATATACTTTCTCCGTGAGAAGAGAGTGGTTAAGGTTGATGAGTTTATAAACCTTAGGCAAGGTAACATGAGTGTAGAGGAGTATTCCTTTAAATTTACCCTATTGTCTAAGTATGCTCCTTCCTTGGTTTCTAACCCTAAGGATGAGATGAGTAGGTTCTTGACTGGTGTTTCCGATGTTGTGAAAGAAGAGTTACGTACGATAATGCTTCATGAAGAAATGACTTTATCGTGGCTTATGGTATATTCTCAATCTATTGAAGAGTCTAAGCTTGGGAGGACAGGTAGAGATGTTAAGAGGGGAAGGACCAATCAGAAAGGTCAATACAGTTTTAAGAAAAGGGTACCAAATCAAGATGTTCGTAGTGACCCTAAGTCTAACTATAAGAGAGCTGGTAGTTCCTAAATTAATAAACCTACTTGCTAAAATTGTGGGAAGAAACATTTTGGGAAGTCTCTAGCCAATACTAGTGGGTGATTTGGTTGTGGAAAGAATGACAACAAGGTGAAAGATTGTCCTACCTTGGCAGCTAGAGGGAGAGAGGACAAGCAAGCTCCTTCTAGTGGGTTGGAGGTTGGTGAACCAAAGAGGAATCCCATCTATTGCCTCTAAGCTAAAAAGAAAGCACCGGATGAATGTACCGGCAAGTTATAGTGTTCCCTTATGTGTTATTATTGATAGAATTGTTGGGTTTCTCCTAAGTGGGGAAGAGTGTTGTGAATAGTTGGGTTGATGAATTTTGTCTCTTTTCTTCTATTATATTAGAGCTTGAGAGTTAGAACTTTCTAGTAGCACGTTGCATGTGTTTAGGAGTCTAAGTTAAACTGAACTTCATTTATCTTCTTGTGTTGTGCATATTTTCATGAGGTTATGTTTATATGGTAAAATGAGCTTAAATGATTTTGTATATCATGTTGATGTGCATCTATAATGAATTGCCTAAAATGTTTCATGAGTTAACTTACAAAGCATGCTTAATAATCATATTTTTGAAGAATGTTGCATAATTGTGTTACATGAGAAATGACATAATCTACTTAGAAATAATGTGATCAGCATGATAATATGTGGAGAAGGAAGTTACTCCTATGTGAAAAGAGAATGAAGAGTCTTATTGCATGATAAGTTGTAGATGTTGTTCCTACTTTGTTGTTGTGTTTTGAATGTCTTGTCATATGGAGTTGATGTTCCTCCTAACTATGTGTGTATTGTGTATGATGTGGTATGGATATGAGCTACTAGTATTGAGTCTTCATCTCTTAAAAATGTTGAAAGTGTTTTGGTGTCATTCGAGGATGAATGTTTGTCTAAGTGGGGGAAAATGTAACAACCCTAAAGATGAACTAGGTTAAACTAGAGTCTATCATATGTGTCATGAGTTAATAAGTTTTTAAAATGATAAATAATGGCTTTGGAAATCAGTTTGAAGAGTTTAGAACTGAAACGTCAAAGGATGACCTAAACGTTCCAAAGCTAGCCTTCTGTGTAATAGTGTGTCCTTGTATGTTGTGCATGTTTTAAAGTGTTTTTTGGAGTCTAAAATCAGTGGGGATGACTCTAATACCTATAGGGACATGTTTAGGGTCAAAATGTCAGGGTAAGACTCCACAAGGACCAACCAAAGGGTCCTTGAGGATATGAACATGGCCTTGTCGACATTATTATGTGAATTATGGTATGATCAAGATATGATTGAATGTGATTATTCTCTAGTTGTTGATAGATGATGATGAAGTACTAAGGATACCCTTTAGAGAATGATATTATATCTTGTGTTGTAGACTAGTTGTCCCTACTTGGTACTTGAATGACATTGAATGAATGAAAGAATGAAAGTATAGGATCAGTAGACCTAAGTTGATGTCCTTTGTTGAATTATTAATGAGGTATTCTAGGGTATGTCTTGAACTGGTAGACCTAAGCATAGTTCCCCTTCTTGATAAGTTCACAATCCTGAGTGATTGTGAAACCTTGAATTATATAAAGAAGGTTAATGATAACTCTTTGGTCAGTAGGCCTAAGGCGCACTTTCAAGAGAAGTCAAGTGAGCTATCCTAATAGACATTGTTTGGCATCCCTTGTGGACCCATTCTTGGAAGAAAATGTATTATAAGTTGGTAGTACTTAGTGATTGTACCTTCTCTAATACACCTAGGGAATAAATTACTCTATGAGAACAAAGGCAAAGCACCAAGAGGATATGATTGTGGCAGTAGGTCTACTTAAGAATGAGACTAGATTACAAAGATGCCCTTGATATCCCTTAACCATGTGGAAACATGGGATCATTACTATTTCTACCTTTAACAGGTAGAACACTTTCCACAGTGTGTACTACCGGATTTCATACCTAGCTCGTATGGTTTATGTATTTTAGTGCTTATTCTCATCATATAGGATGTTCATTCTAGTATTGCAGAAGTTCTATAACGTGCAGTTAGTGGAATGTGACGCTATCTATACATGGCACGAGTAGTCTTTGAAGGTGCTAAGATGAGTTCCCTAGGTCTTCCAAGACAGTTATATGAAGTTCTCTAATTATTTGTTTGTCTCTTAAATGGATATATTGAATATTGTTGACTTAGTTAAACATATTTAAAATGAAAGGTTCTTATCTATGGGAGCTTTCAGGATTGCTTAGCTGTGCTAGAAAAAGGTGTATGGGCGGTCTCTACATGTCTTACTTAGGTGAGTCTTAGAGTAGCCTTAGATGAAGAGTCTAAATATTTATATGGATTTTAAGTGATTATGGTTGTATATGGTGGATTACTTGAATATGTTTTATTGGTGAATAATGACATGAATATTGTTCTTATACTTGTTTATAAGGTTTCTATCAAAAGAGCATGAAAAGTATGTTTTAAAGCTATTGTCCCTTTTTGCATGGTTTTATTGTAAGTTCACCATACTTAGTGCATTCGATGTGCTAATTCTATATGCTTTCTATGTCTACTAGTGTAGGTGGCAAGTGAGGATATTCTTAGAAGTTGAATCTTGGGAATAACATTCTCTCAAGATTTGTATATCCTCATATGTTCGAGGACATGACTTATGTTCTAGTTTTCCTTTTTCAAAGACTTTGTAATAGCCTTTGGTTTTCTTTTAAATTGGTATAAGGGTCGTGACCCTATTATATTATATTTTTCTAAGATGGCTATGATGAGACTTAGTTCGTTCTTATGGCTTTATAAAAAGAGTTTTGACTAATGTTGTGAAAATTTTTAATTTCGCACTACTTTTCATATATATATTATGAAAGATGTCTAACTTGTATAATACCTCTGGGAGCTTGAGTACGATGTTTGGACTTGGGGATGATCTTGGGTCGTTATAATTGTCTAATTAAGGAGGCTACTTAACAAATTGAGCATGATCTGTAGGAGTTATTTTGAGTTTGTTTGAGCCTACTCTTACTTTAGTGAAATAAAGTCCTTCGTAGTACTGGATATTATAATGAAATCCAACTCATTTATGTAGGTATGTCTAATGTACATCGTTTAGAGACGTAGAGTAATTTATGACTTGCTAAGACAAAGAGTTCGGTCACCTAGTCGTTTGTTTAGTTTTATGCTAGTTTTAGTGTTTTTGATCTTTTGAAACTTGAATGGTCATCTTTTATTAGAATTTTAAGAAGCCGACCTCATAATCAAATTTCAATGATTTCATCAACTTCGAAAGGGTTATTATTTTCTATTAGCATAGTCTACATGACTACCAAGACTTTTAATGTGAGTTTGTGTGATTAGAAATTTTAACTTTCAAGTTGAGGCCTAAGTTGGACTTCAGTCATCGTTTTGAGTAAATGAGATTCGATGATAATTCAGTCAGTATTGTTAGGTCTAAATGTTGAGTTTGTTGTAGAGCGACCCTTAATTAGAATCCCAAGGTCTTCGGGCTAATTTTGAGTCTCCTTTTGGAATTTGGCTTGAAATTAAACTTTGGCGTGGGACCCACTTTTTATTCATACGACCACGAATGGGATTCTTTATGGTGCCAATGAGTCAAAAATTCTAAAATTAATGTGGTAGCACATTTCGTTTACTTACATGGGATTCTGAACAAATTTCGAACAGTCTATCAGAGTTTTATTGCCTTAGAGCAGTAGTTGATAGTTGTGCAGCTCAGGGCTTTCCTACTTCATGTGTCTAGGGCGGCATTCGCGGAGGGCTAGAGCCTTGGAAGGAACATTCACGCATGGGATCCATGTTTGCAGGCGATATTTTTCCTCAATTGCACGTTCATACTAAGCGACCGCATTCGCAAATGGTGGCTGACAAACTAAGCGCATTTGCACACTATTTCTGAATTCAAGAGGTCTGTCGTCTAGCCTCTTTGTTAAGACTTCTTCATTTTTTTTTTTGACAATTTATCCCTTGTTTTAAGTCAAAATTTGGTGATTTGAAGTCCTACGCTTGTATAATTTTTTAGGCTATGTGGTGGAGTGATTGTGTTGTGTTGGTGAACCTCTGTTCGAGGTAAGTTTGGTGTTGTAGCTTGTTCCCCAAAAGCTTGTTTTAGTTAATTTTTGCTTCTCTTTGTGTGTTGTTGTTGTGGTTGCCTCAAAGCCACAAATTGTGTTCAACTTTTGAACACAAGTTTGACGCATAATTTTGGACCTCATGATGGAGTAAGTTCCAGAAATTTTGGCGTGGTCCCACGATTCTTTTTTGACTCTAAAATTGGTTTATTTTCATGTTATGTTATTTTAACGTCTAAACCATTGTACTAATGTTGTAATCCTAGTCTTGATTGTGTGGTAGCGGTTGGAGGACGTTCAAAAAGAAAAAGCTTTGGCCCAGTGAATTGGAGTGCGCACGGTTGGTCTACAAGCGTGATATGACTTCCTCTTATCATATTAATGCAGAATATATGATTAGTTTGAATTGGGGAGGGTATACTTTTTCTTCTTGAAACCAATTTTAAGAATTTATCGATATTGTTTCAGGGTAGTACCATGTAAGTTGGGGTATATGTGTTGCTTCATGTTGTGTGATTTACCTGTATTATTACCTGTTACTTGAAGAATGTTTAGCCTTAGTCTAGGATAGGCTAGTGTTGCCTTATACTTGCAAGACTTGTAGTCTTGTTATTATATCCTACATCTTTTAGAATGGACTATATCTTTGTAGACTAGAATTACATACTCGAATATGATAGTATGAGCCTTATTTTAGGCATTTGAGTAACTTTTGTAAATCTTCTGCTTTCTCTTCCTATCTATGTGACTCTAATGCATTACTAGAGGGTTGTGTATTCTTGGAGAATTGAGATTGGATTATTCGAGGCTTGTATCTTGTGGAAGTTTAGCAAGACGTCACTCCACGATGATTTAGTCTTGGTATTGGAATCCTCTTTGGAGTCAACTGGCCCTTTTGTCACTTTTTCTAGTTGGGCTGGAGTTTACCGGACAGTGTGACTATTTTTGGTCAAGGATGATGTTATTGCTTTGAAGTTTTCATCTCGGATTCGAGGTTTATATTCATAGTTCGAGGCTGTATTCCTAGTCTTAGGTTGATGCTTTATTTTTCGAGGTCTGCACCTTTAGTTATAGTCCATCGCTTGGGGTTTGAGACCCATCATACACTTGTTGAATCGGGTTTGGAGACACCTTTGTCTTGTAGACTTAGCTATTTTGTGTACATGTGGGGCTTAAAGGGCTTCGTACGGGTGCTATTTAATATTGTGAAAGAATGTACCTTTGGGCTTATGAAGTCTAGTAAGGTATAGTTTTGATGTACTTAAATTTACTTTTGGAATGCTTGTGCGCTTTCTTTCATATCCACTTGGACCTGTGTTTGTGTGTACATTTTTTGCTCAGACGTCCTATGATGCCTACTAAGTACCTTTGTTTTGGTATTTATACTGTACTCTGCATCTTTTCCTGATGCATGTCCTAGTACTAGTTGCTAGTGGTGATTGTTGTTGCATCTTTTGCAACTTGTGGATATTAAAGACGAGGGTGAGGACTTGGCATCCTGGATCGACCGGTCTCTTTCTATTTATATGTTAGTTATTTTTTACCATTGAGATGAATCCTGGTGGTCCACTTTTGGAACTTGTATTATTTCATATTAGACAACTTATTACTCGTGATTTACAGGATTTAGAAGAGTTTCCATTATATGAACTTTTTATTTGCTTCAGTTTTGATGTTTCTTATTGTTGGTTTTACTTTCTAGTCAGTTCTGTCGTTGTACTCATTACCTGTCATTCTAGGTATAGGTCATCTTTCCTAGTAATGGGCTATAGTTGGTCATTACAACCCAATCCTAACCCAATGCCAATATATGATCAATTTCCCAACATAGGGATTTTCTCAACATGGAATCATGTCAAAATCCTCAATAATCTAGATTCTAGGGATTAATAATCAATGTACAAATTTGAGGAGTAATAATCTTACATTTACCGATGATTTCCACGGAAAATCGAGTTCAAACAACCCAAATTTTCTCCTTCCATGTCTAAGAACACAAAGTATAAAAAATGGGGTTTAGGTTTGTTTTTGCACTAAACCCCATTTTTTCGTGCTATAGAGGTCTGAGCATCGCTATAGCGGGATACCCCCCCCCCCCTCCTCCGCTATAGTGGGATCTACGAAACATCAGAGCCTCTAATATCAGGAAAATATCATTTTTACAACACCTCTTCCCTTGATGTCCCAACACATATCTTTTGCACCAAGCTCAATTTCGGGAGTTCTACCTACCAAATTTGATTCAAAAGTCCCTTTGGACTCCTTAATGCCTTGGATGCATGTATATCTGAACAAAACATCAACATTACATCCCACCCATTCTCGGATGGCCCTAAACCTCACCAAGCCCAGATTTCATCTAAGGCTAGCCTAGCCAAAATAATTTAAGCCACTAACATATTGTTTTCTGGCCCAAAATCTTCACTATTGGCCTAATCAAAATGAATGGGTCAGGTCATTACACTATATTCCATAATTAATCTATGAGTTGTAAAATGCATCCTTAATAATCAAGCTAACTTCTGAGTTTCATGTTTTTTATCTACGAACCAAACCACGAACTATAAAATATTCTACGACCAGTATACCACGCCCTTAAAACTCATGGAAGATTCCCTATTTCTGAACTTTGATCTACGAGGTTCATCTACGATCTGTAAAATCTTGTAAGTCCCATGAATAGTACTCATAATTTTCATACTAAATTCTTAAATTCTCTTAACTTGGTCTATAGTTTCCATCTGCGGTTTGTGGTTCCTTTTATGGCCTATAGATGGTTTTCGTAAAACACAAAAAAAAATATGCAGACTACATTTTCTGAACTTTTCAAGATATATGGACTTCAAAACTTTTGGGGCTTTTCAGAGTTGGAATGTCCAAATCCATTTAAGACATGATCAGTACTTTGAGATGTCACTTTTCATCTAGCATTAAGCGCACAATTATTAAAAGTTGTTGACCAGATGTGTTCAACATTTTAAAATTATTCAATCAACAACCGTGTTTGTCAATATTGTATATTGTAAGCATCATCTTTCTTGTTTCTTCATATAGAATTATATTCATACATGCATTTCTTAAAAAGATTAAAGAACCTTACTTATTTCCAGAGAACTCAAATGAGATGGGGCTTTATGAGGTATGTGTCATTAACACAATTGATGTTTGATACTTGACATCATTTCTCTAATGGCAATTTCCATTGCTTGAATTTCGTTAGTTATAATATGTGGGCTAATACTTTCGATAGACATTAAAAATGTCAAGAATAGCCATATGAAGATTCAAATAAAAAAGAACAATAAAATATTCTATTTTGTCAATAATGATTTATTTCAATAAATGATGCATAAATCATACAATACTTCTCTGTTTGAAATATGGTATCAAAATACACACATCTCCAAAAAGTGTAGTTAATTCTCGATCGACCATGTCTCCGTAAAAAAATTTAGTTATATGTCCTTCAAAAACCAGTTGAACAACCCAATAAAATAAGTCTCACTCATTTGTCTATTATTGAATTTATTTAAAACACTTTGAGAATATCCTTCTTCCACATTGTAGTTCATAGGATGATCTATAAATTAGATATAACTTAATTAAGTAACAGGCAAATAGAAGAATTAATATAACAGTATTTTTTATTATTTATTAAAACTAGGTTATTTATTTGCACTTTGCGCGGGCATAAATAATCTTATCAAGCTTTTGAAAAAAAATTCAATATTCGACTATTAAATGGGAGAAAGAGAGAGAGTAAATTTTAGTATATATTTCAGAGACACACTTGTAATATACTAAAATCCTATTACCACTCTGAACTTATTTTATTAATAATTTTCTACCCCTTTTGTCCTACATGGCACTATCTTGTGGGTCCAACGCTGGTTGACTTTTTTTCAAGATAGTGCCACGTAGGCCAAAAAGAAGTAGAAATTATTAATAAAATAAGGTTAGGTGGTAATAGGACCTTATTATAGTATAAGTGTGTCTCTGGGATTTCGGACATAGGTTGAGGGAAAACTTATGCATTTTCCCTATATTTTAAGAACATTTCAAGATAAATTAAACGATTTGAAATTATCACATATCTCAAGAATTGTACATACATAATGAATGATTAAAAATATATTGATATCTAATAATCTTTATCTTTTACATAACTTATCACAATATCTATTTGGTGATATAATTTTCTTGTTAATATTGAGTGGTGTTTAAGAAGCGATGAAGCATCACTTTTTTTTATTTCTTTTATACATGAAAAATATAAAATCTGATAATTTTATTGTTAGAATATACTTCTTTAGGAAAATATATTTATGTGAAAGTTTTTGAAATTCAATATAAATTAAAAATAAGTTAAGACAGTTAAAAATTTAAATCACAACAACATAAATAAAAAAATTGAAGAAAATCTACTTGTCTGAGACCAAACGTTCACCACCTTTTGTCATTGTTACTTTGCTACTCAAACAAAATTATAGAAGAAGAAAACTATATTCCTTTTGGAAAAAAATATTACGTAAAATGTTTTAAAAAATCAATTCAAGTTAAAATAAGTTAAAATCGTTAAAACAATTACATGTAACAGCATAATTTGAAAAATAAAAGACATAATCAACTTGTCCAGGACAAATGTTCAACAATTTTCGTTACTGATACTCAAACAAAATTTACAGAGGGAGAAAAATAAATTTAAAACCACAACAATATAATATTTTAAAACTTTTTGAGAAATTCATTTTTGATTATAATGTTGCACTCAAGGCCCTTCTAGATTGTCACAACCCAACCCACCGGGTCATGTCGGCACCTACACACTATCACCTACGTAGGAGAACCCTCATATACCAACCATTTAAATCATGCGGAATTTTAAAGAAAACTGAGATAATCGAAAAAATATGACTTTTATAACTAACATTTTTAAACACTTTTTTAAAAAACTTGTAAAGTAATTTAATAACTCACATGGATCTAGTCTAAATAGGTATAAGAGCTACTAAGATTACAACTGGACACGATAAATAAAAGACAACTCCTACCATGCAGAAGGAAGAATACAAGCTGCTGAAAAATTTCTTCGTCTTCAGCTAATGAAGCATCACCAATGCTGCATCCACACTATGTCAAAAGACATATCAAGAGTAGTATCAGTACAAACACACATACAGGAAGGCTTCATCGATCAATCCGACACCCACCACATAACATAATAAATCAACTAGTAAGATCATAAATTGAACCACTCGCTTCTCCACCTTAACCCTTTCTTAGAATTGATTCCATTTTGCACCAGTACTCTGATTACTAAACACCCTCTATTTCTCCAAGGTGAAACTCACCTAAGCATATTTCATCACATACGCTACCTCTACTTCTCTTTCACATTTACAACACATGAACACCCCTCTCTATCTATTACCCTCATTTGAACCCTTTTTTTTGTTCCACTATACCCCACAAGTTCGCTCAACACAAGGACAATCTATATAAACCATCACAACATATAACAACCAAGTGCAACACATATGATTCAACAAAACCACATCATCAGATGCAGATATAGAACATATACGATGTTATCACATGTATATATAGAACACATCTGATAACATCGACATGTAGAACAAGAACTTATTTAACAATTAGGTCAAGTAATTGTTCCTCTCATGGAATCCAAATCCAAACTGTTAGTGCACCGGAACATGGTATCTGATCCCATAGTTATGCCAGAATGTGGCAATTGGATCCCATTTCTATGTCAGAACGTGGCAACCAGTCTTAGTTAGTTATACCAGAACGTGACTATCCAATCCATCAACACACCACAATCACAACCAAAGTATATTTTCAAGTCACACAATCAAGAAATGATTCATGGCATATAATCATTCATCTATCTCATTTACAACATGTGTAAATAAACAATGCAACCTTCACATACATATATACATCATAATGAAGCAATACCAAGAGTGTGAATCACAAACATCACCTAGAATGGGTTCCTTGTCACGCAGCTCATGCAAACCCTAATTAGACAGTACTCAGTTCTAATTCATTGTCTAAGGTTTCTTGCTAGGGTTCAAATCATAAATCATTCGGTGAACATAGAATTGTGCATAAATCCTATCATTGATTCACTTATATTATGTAGTGATCACCGATTTAAACTACTCAATTCATAAAACCTAGCCTACCTGGGCGTCAAGAAGTTGCACTGAGTATTTGATCTCAATTCCAGTTTTATGGGCTTCATGACGGTGAATTCGGCCAAGAATCCGCAGGATATCACTACCCCCACGCTATAAATATCTTCTCTTTCTTTTCCAAACTTTGAGCAGCCTTTCTGAGATATTTGGGGCGTTTTACGATTTAGATATGTATTTTAGGAACATGGAGAAAATAGGATTTCTTGTAATTTACATTCTGCCTCACCTATCCCACTCTGGTGCCAACTCACCTCGCCCTTGCGCTGCTGCCCTAGCTACTTCTAGCCCGCCTTGGTAGGAATGTGGCCCAGATTTTCTCTAATCTTTGTTTTTCCTGATTAACAATGGTTTGGGTTGTTACAATAGATAGCTCATCAGTACAACTTTACAACTTCTTAATAAATTTGTGTGCACATGTGTTGCATTAGGAAAGTACAAGTAGATCAAAATGTTGAATTGCTAGATAACTCAAATGTTCAACAATGACGTGGTACAAGACTGACAACAAATTCATGTTAATAGACAGGAATTTTGTAGCTTAAGTTATTAATTTTACGGAGAATTATCTAAAATTCCCCTCAAGTATTTGAATTGGTAAAAAATTACACTTCGTCTACCTATTGGCCCTAAAATAACCCCGAATCCACCTTTCGGCTCAAAAATACTCTCGATGTTAATCCTTTGACTTATATTTGCCCTTATTTTTAATATTTCCCTCAAAGTAAAATTATTAAATATTTATTTATTATATTTATTAATGTGATAGTTCAAATTTAAACTATTCTAAAATAAATAATAAAAATGATTCCGCTTATGATTCATATTTTGACCCGATACACTTGAAAATAATATTGAAAAAAATAATTAATTTCATGATATCTTCCTACTGATATATTTTAAATTTATAACGTAACTCAACTCATAAATGGGAATCTTACTAAAATACATACTTACCCCAACTGATTCTCCATCTAAAAAATTGTTATTTTCATTATAAAATTTTCTTTCTCCTATCCAAATGTCTTGTTCATTTTCTCTTTTATTCCTTTTTTGTAATCTCTTTCTCTTAATTACGATATTGAGGACTCAAACTTGAAATGAACTCACATATTTATATTCTTTTAATTATTATTATTGTCATGGTGAGATAAGGGTTGGGATAAGAGAAATGATTACTTTATTCTTTTATTTTTTATTTTGGGTACACACAAAAAAAATGTAATATTTATACATATTTGTTTGATTAAGTCATATTTTATTGAACTAATTATTTCTTTATGAATGCATTGTTATTTTTTTCTTTTTTTTCTCTCTTGATTTTCATAAAATAAAATGGTGGACAAGATCCAAATAGAAAAAAGATTTGGAAGTGATAGGAAGTGAAGGCCCGGGGAAGGAAGAGTGTAGAGAGTAGATAAATTTACTATGAAATTCAAAATCAAGTCAATCATGTAAGCTTATATATTAAGTAATTTCAAACTATTTTAACAGAAAAGGGTCTAAAATGCCCTTGAACAATAAGATTTGGTATAATATTACACTTCATCAACCTAATGAGTATGATCAGTTAGTTATAAGCGTATTTTTGAGCCGAAAGATAGACGTCAGGGGTATTTTAGGGCTGATAAGTGGATAGATGGTAATTTTGTACCAATTCAAATACTTGAGGGAGTTTTAGGCCCTTCTCCGTTATTTTTCTCTAGAGTAGGTCTTGGTTTGCATCCTTCAAATTAAGCTTGCTGGAAATAGTCATAACTCACTCTAACAATATTTATAGGTCCGAATGAGAAGGAAAAAAGGAAAAAATATTAAAAGGATAAAAGCCTTGTCCAAATGATATCATATATGGTAAACGAAAAATAATCAATACAATATTAAGGAGACAACAAAATAGCAAGAAAAACATGCATTAAAGGGATTAAAGTATGAGATATCCACTGATGATAACCAAACATTCTAACCAGAAAAAGACCTATGTTTTAGAATTACACTTCGATGAGGATAATTTAAAAACCAAAAGTATGGACATGAAAAGTCAATAAATCTCAGAGGAATTTCTCAAGAATAGAAAATTTCATCCTTATATGTGAAGCAATGATGTTGTTGATGAAGAAATGATGTATCCCAGGAAGGGGCGGCAATTTTTTTTTGGGCTCTGATATAGGACAACTTTTCGGCTGAAGTTAATGTATAATAGTCTTGAAATGACACAACAACGGAGAACTTTCCAGCCTTATAATCCATAATATTAACTTTCCACAAAGAATTTAGTTTTTTATTATATGTAGTACACATTCTTCTAACCAAATTAACATCAACTGAAAAAAGTTCTAGAGCAAACAAACCCTTCTTCTCCCGAGTTTTTTGAAGTTTAATCTTTTATACTACAATAGTATAATACTTTAAAGAACTTTTAACCACATATTTCCCTTCTTTTTCTCTCATGCTTTTATTTCTTATTCTTGAATAAATTCATCACTCTTCTAACCATAATCAAATTCATTGTCTTATGATTTTCTACAAAATCATACCAACATCGTAAGATCATTTTTCCATTTATACGCCCTATTTCTTCAATTTCTTCAAATCCTACATGAAATTTAAAGTGATTCATGTTAAAACTAGTTATGACACCACTAAAAAATTCTTTACTGTACAATCAATAGTTGAGAATACAAACATAAATAAACATCAATCAATTTTTGTGCGAAACATAAAGCAGTATTACTTACTAACCTACTTAAAATTAAACCTTTTTAATTTATTATATCAAGCTAGTTGAAATCATAAAGGTAGATACATTAGAGTAAACATATTTTATGTCATAGACTATCTCCATGTGTAACGACTAGCTATTTAGCAGAGACTTATTACTTGAGGAAAATAAAAGTAAAACACACTCACATCAGTACATCAATAGCATACCCCAAATTTTATAATTTATATGATGTTAAATGGTACAAAAATATGACATATTCAAATCAAAATTTTGTGCTTATAATCAATAGAGTAATCAAATAAATTATAAAAAAACACAGTTTTTAATACATATGATATCTTGAACGTTTACATCATCATCTTCTTCTTCTTCTTCCTCTTCTTCTTTCTCTTCTTCTTCTTCTTCCTCTTCCTCCTCTTATTCTTCCTCCTCTTCCTCTACCTCTTCCTCTACCTCTTCCTCTTCCTCTTCCTCCTCCTCCTCCTCCTATTTTTCTTCCTATTCCTCTTCCTCTTCCTCCTCCTCCTCCTCCTCCTCCTCCTCCTCCTCCTCTTCTTCCTATTCCTCTTCCTCTTCCTTCTTTTCTTCCCCTTCCTCCTCTTCTTCTTCATCTTTCTCTTCGTCATCTTCCTTTTCCTCCTCTTCCTCATCTTCCTCTTCCTCTTCTTCCTCTTCCTCCTCCTCCTCCTCCTCCTCTTCTTCTTCAAACTCTCAATTTAGTACATATTATATATTTATTTATATTCTAATAAGATAAAATATATTAAAAGAATACAACTTTTCACAATGAATGATTGTGACTTTTCCAAAGGGTTGTGACTTTTCCGAAGAGTTGTGTCTTTTCTAAAGGATTGTGTTATTTTTCCGAAGAGATGTGATGGCATTTTTAATAAGGCATAATAAGCAATTGTTATACTACCCTTTGTTGGTTATAAGTAGAGGGGTTTTCTCACATTTTTAAGTTATATATTCTTCTTATTCTTCTTAACATCCAAGTTAGTACATATTATGTGTTTCAAGAAACTTAATGAAATATTCCTTCGATTCATTGATTTTCTCAAAGACGCTGAATAAGTAATAATATCAAAAGTCTAATCCCAAATCCTACAAAATATTCAATACTATATTTATTTATACTATATAATATATAAAAAGAAAACACTTTTTCACCTTGAAGGATAAGCCCTTTTCATCAGTAGTTTTTGTTAGCTATTAACTTTACAACTTTTAGGTTATAATTAATACTTAACGTATTTTTAATTATTTATTAAAATAAGTTATCAAATATATTTTTATTTGTCTTTTATAGTTAATTAAACTTAATTAAGTATTAACACTAGTGTGTGACAGTAGATCATTTTAATGGTATACTAATGATAAGAAAGTTAATATTAAATTATTTCTCAACATCATCATTTTAAAAATACTTATTACTTGAAAACAAAAACCACCTATTAGTTTTCTTTTTAATATCACCTCAAATAACAATTAGTTAATTAAAAACCTTAAATGATTATTTTAATGGTTAAATTTAAATATAAAAAGGACCACAAAGAACTATATTTATAGCAACACCTCCAATAGTATAAAAATGATCAATTTCAAAAAAAAAATACAAAATTGTTATGAAACTATATCAATTTAGAAGACGAATAAAGTAGGGAGAAGAGAAAAGGCTTTTATTCATCTTGAAGTATATTCAGGATTCATAGATCTTTCACAAATCTTCTTTATAATGAAGAAAAATCCTTTATTTATAGGGGAAACCTAACTTGGTCCCCAAGTAGGATTCCTAACCATATTCTAAAAGGGCTCCACATAATTAGACATTTACTATAATACAAATTATTTATAACACTCCCCCTTAAATGTCGGTAGATTATGTGTCTTGTTAAAACCTTACTAGATAAAATTCAGTGGAAAAAAATATAGTGAAGGAAAAAGAGTGCACATATCTAATAATACGCATTATGGATGCCTCATTAAAAACCTTACAAGGAAAATCCAACGGGAAAAAAACCTTGTGAGGGAAAAAGAGTACATCATGTATTAGCTCCCCTAATGTGAACATCAATCCAGAGACTTGTATCTTCGCTTTCCAAACTTGTGCACTATCTTCTTAAAAGTTGTAGTTGGTAGGGACATTGTGAATAAATCAACATGTTGATATCACCATTCTTGGGAGCTCATGAGCGTAGAAAAACCTTGACGAATTATGCTTTCTTCTATCTGCTTTAGGATCAAAGATTTCTTCAAGTTCCTTACTTTAACTTCTTTAAGCAAATAATCTATTGTCTTTTGAAAACTCTTCAAGAATTTCAATTCTAGTTATCAACTGACATAACAACACTTGTATATGTTTCATGCATTTTGAATAGATATGATCCTTATAAGTATTATAAACAAGTTATCCAAAAACTTGCACATACTTTAGATTTTGAATCCTTCGTAACTTTTCATATTAATTTTGTCAAGTGATTGAAAACATTCAATATTAAATGTATGACGTCTTCTAGTTCCTAGATTGCAAGTCAAATAAGCTTTACTCTTACCAAGATGCATCATTCCACTTTTCACTTGATAACTATTTCTACATCAACATGCTTTAATAGACGTAGAATTCATATCCGCATAATCTTTTACAATATTGCACACCATTGTATCAAAGATATCATCAACGACATATCTTTTTCAATACGACATAACTTATTGAGATCTCATCACTTCATTATTTTAGGTAGCTACCTTTCTCATGAGGTTTCATAAAGTGTTAGGTCGTAGGCTCTCCAAGAGTAAATTGTCTCCTTATTTATCATTATTTTGATTCTTTGATCATCCCCTTTTTTTTCGAAGACTATTTTATTTAGAATTAATTAATCTATCATGTTTCATGCATGTAATAGTCTCTATATTTAAGGGACATTCAATAGGAGTATTTGCAACCCTTGTGGTGCTTCTAATCTCCCACTTATGTTTGACAAACTAATATATATCTCAATCTTTTGAAAATCTCTATTTGTGCATCATTATATATTCATTGATTTTATACTATATCAAAATAATCTGATGAAAATATTTTGTCCCTGACCATAAACCAATTGAAAGAAAATTTGACCATAATTTATTGGTCTAATGCGCACAATTACTTTTGTATGCGGTATTATTTTTCAAATTAACACATGGAGATTTATTTTCATAAGCAGTGATTTCACTATCTATTTGGGACATTTAATGCCACATCAGCTTGAGTATTTGTCAATATTATCAAGATAAATTGTGTCTTGATTACATATTCTGAAAGTTGTGCTCTTAATTCAATTATCTTGCATAAACAATTAAGAGAGAGTCTAACTACAAGTTGACAACAAACGCACATGTGATTATCATATAGATGCATCAATTTATCATATCACATGATAGATGAACGGGCCCATATTCACCCTCTATACTTTTTAGAATTTAGGGACTTAGTCACAACTTTAGTTGATCCAATCAATTTATCACTAAAACAAGCAACATAAATAATTCTTAAAGAATCTTCTAATTCTTCAATGTATGTCAATAACGCAGTATGCACATCTTTGAGATGACCAAATTATTCACCCAACTAATAAAATTATTAGTACTTGTAAACTCCAAGTTTACTATGAAATGTGTCTTTTGATTTAGTAAATTTCTAATTTATTACTATTATAGGAGAAAATTCAACTTTAATACTCTGGGAGTAAAATTTCAGATTTTCTTTTCTCAATTACTCTACCTCTTCTAAAAGGTGAGTCGTAATCCCATCAATAAATGGAAAACAGTGTCAGTAATCATATTTCTTGTGACAATACTTTTGCACATCAAGTTACAAGATAACAATATGCACAAATGAGACCATCTAGAAGAAACATCTATTAGGACCATTAAGAATCTAAACAATCTACTAGATGGATGAATATGTCCACACATATCTATATACGTTCCTAGAAAGCAGAAGATACAATCTCAAATTTCGTTTATGATGTTTGATAACTAACTTGTTATGATAACAAGTCGTACAAGAAAATCGTCATTTACAAGAATTTTTAGATTTTTCCATGTATGTTCATTTTAATTTTCCTAAATTCGTCTGAACATTATAGACTAATGATGTCCGAGACAATCATGTCAAATTAAGAAAGTATTGAAATTAGTTAACTTCTTATTTACCATAGAATGTTTCTCAATTGCATTAATTCTTGTCCAATACAAGTCTTGACATAAAGCATGAAACTTTGCTATAATACATGTGTTCTTAGAGACATTCTTAATGAGATACCATATCATCGCAATATTTCTCACGCCTAGCATGGTGGCTTACACCTCATCCCCTTTAGAGAATGAATTTATACTTTTAGCATTTATAAAAGTTCTCATTCTTCATGAATGGAACACAATCATCTGAGCGTATCATCTTATGATAGCTATAGTACCTTATTCTATGTTCATGTGCATTATTCAATAACTTGTCTTCTTTCAGACATACACTACTATCACATTCACTTTAAGTAATGGAGCAAATTTAGTAAATCTCTTGACTTCTCATTAAAAAAATACATTAGTTTTTCTCTAGTCATCATTATATCATTAATATGGTGCATTAAGACTCAAATTCAATGTCTTATCCATATAAAAGTGTCTTAGGTCATAAATTGATGAGTCTTGAACCCAATATCTTATCATCACGATGCACCACGACTTTAGCCCAATATTTTAACCTCTTGATGCGATTGGACGTAAATCCATCGTTTTATCCATATAAAGACATCTTAAGCCACAAATCGATGAGACTTGAATCTAACATCTTTATCTTGATGTCTTGTCCCTTTTGATGTGATTAAACATAAATCCATCATCTTATAAAAATGTTATATCAGCAGTAAATCAGAAAGGATACAATTTGATTATAACTAATGTTACCCATATAAAAATATTATACCAATAGCATGATAGAAATTTGAAACATAGAAATTTTGCAACCATATCGATCCATTGTTATCATTGTATAATTTTCCTTTTAACAAATACTTAGATGGTTGTGTCTTCTAACCACACTACTCAAGACCACATTTAATATTTGAAAGTAACCAAATTTTTCTTATTTCTAAAGATTTAAAGGTGAGCCAGTAAATAGTAAATAACGTATTATCTTTAATACTTTTCATAGTAGTTAAAGTCGGCAACATTACTAATCCATAAAATCAATGCAAAAGACAATACTTGGAACATGTTACCTGGACTAAAGGAACGTAGCATCGTGTGAATTTGATCTCCAATAAAAAAAATTAATGGCAGAGTCTCATGCTGATAACGTGTTATGAAACTATATCAATTTAGAAGACGAATAAAGTAGGGAGAAGAGAAAAGTCTTTTTATTCATCTTGAAGTATATTCAGGATTCATAGATATTTTACAAATCTTCTTTAGAATGAAAGAAAATCCTTTATTTATAGGGAAAACCTAACTTAGTCCCCATGTAGGATTCCTAACCACATCCTAAAAGGATTCCACATAATTAGACATTCACTATAATACAAAGTATTTATAACAAAATTCATATTCAAGTCTATTTTTTGGTTGGGGTGGGGTGGAGGGGGAGCAGTGGCGTACGCAAAAAAAAATTCTAAACGGTGTCTCCATTACAGGGACAAAAATGTCTCAACAAGAAAATCAATCAAAGTTTTATTTTAGGCGTCTAAATTATTTCATTGTAACAAGTAGATAGTAAAATACAAAACTATTTTTATGTACAAATACAAATAAAATTTCAAGCACATAATTAAAAAAATTCAATAGCAAAAAACTACTAACATGATGTGATGATTGGAGATTCTTAATGACAATGATTGATGAATAAGAATGACAGAAAATTGAACAAATTCATAAGTCAGAAATATACAAATACAAGGATTTAACAGTAAACAATATTTTTAAGTAACTATAATTCTAATTGATAAAGGAGATTTTGAGTTTTATACTAATTCTAAAAAAAAATTAAAATATGAATTTTGAAAGAAAAAAAACATCTCTCCCCTGGGAATCAAACTCGTGACGCTGCGCATAGAATATTGCACGGTTGCCATTTGCACTAGGCGATTTTTGTTTCAAGGAGTGTCTTTTCAACTCTTTTACCCATTTTTTCTATTTTTAATATATACAGGTATAATCGATAAAAAAAATTCAACGAAGGCGTGTCACGTGACACACCTTAGGTATGCCTAGATCCCCCCCCCCCCCGGGTAGGAGGGGTGAGGGTGATTGGGGCTCCCATGCACTTCTATGAACATTTTTTTCTCTTGCTTTTTCTCTTACATTCCTAAGAAATTCTAATGATATACTGTAAAAACATCAACTAAATCATAAAGAAAATTATAACTATGAAATCATCATTTTTCCTTCTCCTTATTCAACATTTACTCAATCATTGCTAACATAAATTTTGTTAACAATAGCATCCCTAATTTCTACTATGTTCATTGAGCTCTTTCATTCTCAAACTCTGCTATATAACTGTTAATTCTTATCGTATCATATCTTGCAAAACTGTCAAAAAATAGGGCTCAACAATTGTTTCGTCATACTTATTAAGACGCAAATTTTCACTTTGATTTATAGAAATTTAGGTCATAAAATTTGATGGAGTGGATTCAAATGTCGATACAGATGCCAGTTGACTCATTTGCTCGATTCAATTTACCAAATTCAAATTCTTGGAAGGTCTTAGTGCGGATAAAGAGAGACTCAAATATGTTAATTAATCAGGAAATATTGGTGAAAGTAATGAAAGAGTCAAATTTCACCTAATGAGTCACTAGGAGGATAAATACTCAATTGAGGTAACCTAGATAAACACGAATTTTTCATACTAGATCCACATGGACTCGGCGAAAAATACAAAATTGCTATTGGAGTGATAGGCGGATAAAGACTCAACTGAGGGAACCTAGATAAACTCAAATTTCTTAAATCGGATCCTTGTGAACTCTCAAATATTAATGGATTGAGCATTACCGGTAAAAATACAAAAAGACTAAAATTTGACTCGATGGGGTCTATGTGAGGATACAGACCCAACTGAGTGAACCCAGAAAAACCCAAAACTCTTAGATCGTATTTATATGGACAACCTAAATTTTCAACCCCCGGGTTACTGAACGATTTCTTAAAAGGCGGTTGAGAATTTTTGAATGTCACATTTTCGGACATTGAAGGGCACTTTCATTTAAGGATTGAAGTCCAATAATTTTTAATCACATTATCGGTTCAACCTAGTAACAAATGGGCTATGATAGCCCATCAGTTACAAAATTAGGCATGACCTTTGATAATAGTATCATCTTCTTCAAAAGGAAAGGCCGATGATACACTAAAAGGATTAAGCTGATTACACCACTGAAACTACAAGATTTTCCAGATCGATTAAAAAATAATTGGCCAATAAGAGACCAATTTTCTGCTCTATGTTGCTCTACTAAGTTCTGCAATAACTCGTCCTTTTCATGATTTCACCGCCGCTTGATTAGCCTCGTTTTCTTCATTATTTTCATTGAATAATCAATCGAGTCTATGGGATATTAGAAATGGGAGAATGTAATCTTGCAGTTACTTGATAAAGACTTGTAGGGAGAGAGATGTATATATTGGGGGTGGGAATAGAAGGGATAAGATTGATCAAGTTAATAGATAGTTATTATTTATAGTGTATCATATTGCTAAATCTCAGAAATATAATTAATTAATATTTTGTTATACAGTGTTTGGTGGTTTGGATTAGAGGGGATACGATCATAGTAATATCAAAGTTTGACTAGCAGTTATTTTAGGAAATTACACAATAACATTCAAACTAATCATTGAAAATATTTAAAGTGTATTCACATCAAACTAATGAATATAAGATATTTACTTTTATTTGTGCTTTTATCATTTACTTATAATTGATCAACTATATTCTAAACTTAATATTTCATTTCATATGACAAATGATTTATGCGAAAATTTCAAATCATCAACTAAAAAAATTATATAAATTTGAGAAATATGAATATATTCTTAAGGAAGAGAATATATGATAAAATTTTGTCTAGTTGGGCGGCAGGAGAACATAAATTATGTTGAAAGTTATTATATGTCACAATCCGATTGCTCAAATCATGACGACATCTACTACATCTTACCAATAGTTAAGTCTAACTCTTATCCCGGATACATAAGCAACAGACTACCAAGTGGAAATTCACAACAACAAGTATAAAGATTATAACAAAGCGAAGAGAAGGTAGTCAATAGTGTTGGGTTTAGCAAGTGTGAATGGGAAAAGAAAAGAAAGAATGTGAAAAATGAGGGAACTATTTTGGAGGGAAAGTGAAAAATCATTCGCAAAGTGCAAATGAAAAGTCATTTCTCCCATATCGGCAAAAGAAAGGGAAATTGTTGTCCTTATATAAGGAAACACTTCTATTACTTCTTAAAGAGATAAGAAAAAGATGTCCCTCGCGCCGTCGTCGTCTCGCTCGGCTTTGGATTTGGATTTTTTTTGAACAAAATTTATTTAATCAGTTATTGTTAAATCAAATAAATCCTGTTAATATTATCTCTTATAAATTTTTGGGTAACGGTAACGTTCTGAAAAGTTGTTACTCTTTCCAAAAAGTCATTACTTTCCGAAAAACCGTTATTTTCCTAACAGGCACATTTTTCAGAAAGTTGTTATTTTTTCCAAAAGATACAACTTTCTGGATAAAACGGGTCTGAACAGATTGCTCTGAACAGACATGTTTCTTGCTGAAAATGGCTATAAAAGGAAGTCAATTTTTTATTTTTCAAACACCAAAATTTTCCTTCTCTGCATATATTTTTCTCTCAAATAACTAAAAGTCTCGGTCGACTGAGTCTGTGTGACTTGTTTCTGTTCTGAAGTTCTTTGAAGTTAAAGAAATTTGAGGTACCGCTATTTCTTTAACAGGTTCAAATCCATTTTATCATGGGAGAAATTAATTCATAACCTTGGGTACAGTTGAGGGGATTAAATTTCTTAAGGACACATAGTAGTTTCAATGGACTCGGATTACTTCTTGTATTTTATGTATTTTCTGTTTCATCTTATTTCTGTTTCTATTTATTGGTTAACCTTATAAATATAGGTTAATATAACAATCTTAAGAAATTTATAAGTTTCTGTATTTGATGTTTCTAGAGATTAAAACCTTTATGATTTTCTACTCTACTTTAATTTTTAAAATTCATTCGATTAACGATTAAAACAACATAAAAACTTTATCATTAAATCAGAAACAGTTTGTGTAAAGATTTGTTCTTTACTGTTAGTATTTCAAATACTTAACTTATCTGCCATTTGTGACAGAAAAAAGATAAATGACTAATTCAAGTCAAACAAATGCTGGAACAGTAAGTGCTGCAACAACATCGGTTGCACATAATCGTTCAAATGTTGCCTTAGCGCCGGCTGAGAAACCTGCAGTTGACTTTAAGAGATCGCAGCAAAAGATGTTCTTCTATCTCACTACGTTGAGTCTGCAGAAGTTCAATAATGAGAATGTTCCTATTATGTCAGATGAAACTCCGGCTGATGAATGATTCTTGGTAACAGAAGCATGGACACACTCAGATTTTTTGTGTAAAAATTATATTCTGAGTGGTCTGCAAGATGATCTGTACAATGTGTACAGCAATGTCAAAACCTCAAAAGAACTCTGGAATACTTTAAAAAAGAAGTACAAAACAGAAGATGATAGAATGAAGAAATTCATTGTAGAAAAATTTCTGGACTATAAGATGATAGACAGTAAGACCGTCGTCACCCAAGTTCAAGAATTGCATGTCATAATCCATGATCTCCTTGCTGAAGGTATAAATTTATTTAATGCCTATGTTAGAAATATTAAGTTTTCCCTTAATACTCACATAATCTTTAATGTAGGGTTGATTGTAAATGATGTCTTTCAAGTGGCTGCACTTATTGAAAAGTTACCTCCATTGTGGAAGGACTTCAAAAGCTACTTGAAACACAAACGCAAAGAGATGACTGTTGAATATCTCATAGTAAGGTTGAGAATCGAAGAGGATAATGAGGCTGCAGAAAAGAGGTCACGTGATAATTTAGCAATATCTGGAGTAAATTTTGTTGAAGAAGATCCCACAAAATCAAAGAAAAGAAAGAAAGCATCTAATCCAAAAAGCAATCCTCCTACGAAGAAATTCAATGAAAATTGCTTCAATTATGGTAAACATGGTCATAGGGCTACTGAATGCCGGGGTCCTAAGAAGGACAAGAAAAAGAAGGATCAAGCAAACTTGGCTGAATCCAAAGAAGAAATGGACGATCTCTGTGCAATGCTTTCAGAATGTAACTTGGTTGGAAATCCAAGAGAATGGTGGATAGATTCTAGTGCCTCATGCCATGTTTGTGCCAACAAAGAATTATTTTCATCATATACTCCAGCACTTATAGATGAGAAGTTGTTTATGGCAAACTCCGTTGTTGCAAAGGTGGAAGGAACTGGCAAAGTCCTATTAAAGATGACATCACGCAAGGTGGTGACTTTGAATAGAGTCTCATATGTTCCAGAATTGAGAAAGAATTTAGTTTCAATTCCAGTTCTGACCAAGAATGGATTTAAATGTGTATTTATTTCTGATAATGTAGCAGTAAGCAAAAATGATATGTATGTAGGAAAAGGCTACCTTAGTGATGGCCTTTTTAAACTCAATGTAATTGCAGTTGATATGAATAAAGATTTTTCTTCTTCTTACTTTCTTGAGTCTAAATGTTTATGGCATGAACGTTTGGGACATGTTAATAACAAAACTTTGCGAAAACTGATTAACTTAAATATTTTGCCAAAATTTGAGTGCAATAAATCAAAATGTCAAATTTGTGTTGAATCTAAGTATGCTAAGCATCCTTATAAATCTGTTGAAAGAAATTCGAATCCTTTAGAATTGATTCACACTGATATTTGTGACATGAAGTCAACACCAACACGTGGTGGGAAAATGTATTTCATAAATTTTATTGACGATTGCACTAGATATTGTTATGTCTATTTGCTAAATGGTAAAGATGAAGCAATAGATGTATTTAGGCAATATAAAACTGAAGTTGAAAATCAGTTAGATAAAAAGATTAAAATGATCAGAAGTGATAGAGGTGGAGAATATGAATCTCCATTTGTAGAAATATGTTTAGAAAATGGAATAATCCATCAAACTACTGCTCCCTATACTCCTCAGTCTAATGAAATTGTAGAAAGGAAAAACCGAACTTTAAAAGAAATGACGAATGCATTACTTATAAGTTCAGGTTTACCACAGAACTTGTGGGGGGAAGCTATCCTTAACAGAGTGTCTCACTCAAAGACAAATGTAATTCCATATGAGAAATGGAAAGGTAGAAAACCAAACTTGAAATATTTCAAAGTGTGGGGGTGTCTAGACAAAGTCCAAGTTCCTATACCTAAGAGGGTAAAAATAGGCCCTAAGACTGTGGATTGTGTATTCATTGGATATGCCACAAACAGTAAGGCATGTCGATTTTTGGTTCATAAGTCCGAACATTCGGATATTCATGATAATACAGTAATGGAATCAGATAGTGCTGAAATTTTTTGAACATATCTATCCGTATAAAACTAGACTTGATTCATCTAGTGGGGGATCTAAACAACCCATAGAAGAACCAAAAGAGAATGAACATGATGAAGAAAGTCCAAGACGCAGTAAATGTCAAAGGACATCTACTTCATTTGGATCAGATTTTGTAATATTTCTTCTTGAAAGTAAGCCTCAAACATTCGAGGAAGCAATGTTGTCTAGCGACTCAACCTCTTGGAAGGAGGCTGTTAATAGTGAAATTGAATCAATCTTAAGCAATCATACTTGGGAGTTGGTTGATCTTCCTCCAGGGAACAAACCCTTGGGTTCAAAATGGATCTTTAAAAGGAAGATGAAATATGATGGAACTATTGACAAATATAAGCAAGACTTGTTGTCAAAGGTTTTAGAAAAAAAGAAGGTCTTGATTATTTTGACACATACTCGCCAGTGACTAGGATTACATCAATTCGGATGTTAATTGCGCTAGCTGCGGTATACGGTCTTGAAATTCATCAAATGGATGTGAAAATAGTCTTCTTAAATGGAGAGCTGGAAGAAGAAATTTACATAGAACAACCTGAGGGTTTAGTAGTTTCTGATAAAGAAAAGAAAGTGTGCAAACTTATTAAGTCACTTTATGGACTAAAACAAGCACCAAAACAATGGCATGCAAACTTTGATCAAACCATGTTGTCAAATGGATTTAAGATCAATGAATGTGATAAATGTGTTTACATTAAAGATACTCCAAATCAGGAAGTCATTTTATGTCTATATGTAGATGACATGCTTATAATGAGCAAAGACATTGCTAATATAAAAGCTACAAAGCGTATGCTCGCTAGTAAGTTTGATATGAAAGTTTTAGGAGTTGCTGATGTGATATTAGGAATTAAAATTCTTAAAACTCCTAACGGTCTAGCATTGTCTCAAACTCATTATATTCAAAAGATACTTGAAAAATTTAAATTTTTGAATTTTAAATGGGCAAAGACTCCAATTGATGTAAACCTTCATCTTGCAAAGAATAAAGGTGAAAGTCAGTCTCAATTGAACTATGCTAGCATATTGGGAAGCTTAATGTATGTCATGAATTGTACACGACTAGACATAGCTTGCGCTATCAGGAAACGAGTCGATACACAAGTAATCCTAATCAAATTCATTGGTTGGAAATGAAGAGAGTTTTGGGATACTTAGATGACTCTCAAAACTATGCTTTACATTACAACAAATATTCAGTCGTTCTTGAAGGATATAGTGATGCAAATTGGATTACTGGGTCAACTGAAACAAAATCCACAAGTGGATACGTTTTTACTATTGGTGGAGGAGCAATATCTTGGAAATCATCCAAACAAACATGTATAGCTCGCTCTACAGTGGAGCCTGAATTCATTGCTTTAGACAAGGCAGGTGAAGAAGCTGAATGGCTCCAAAATTTCGTAGAAGATATTCCATTTTGGCCCAAACCAATGGCCCCTATATGCATACACTGTGATAGTCAAGCTGCAATAGGAAGGGCTGGAAGCATTATGTATAACGACAAGTCTCGTCATATAAGACGAACACATAACTGTGTGAGACAACTACTCTCTAGTGGAATTATCACAATTGACTATGTGAAGTCAAAAGATAATGTGTCGAATCCACTTACAAAAGGCCTAAATAGAGAGGGAGTTGAGAAATCATCGACGGGAATGGGACTATGACCGAGAACAAGTCATCGTGGCGGTAACTCTACCTAGAAGACTGGAGATCCCAAGATCTAGGTTCAAGGAGATAAAACAAAGCTATTGATGACGGTTCAACATTGTCAAGGAAAAAAAATTATTATTATTTTATGGTTCATTCTAATGATGAGACAATGTTTAGTTACCAGGATAAATACATAAGGATTTTTTAATGGTTTCTAAGTTTGATACAGGGAGTATCAAATGGTGTATCTATGAGATAGCACATTTAAAATCACCTATGTAAGTGTGAAGTGTAAGTCGCTTCAAGGAGAATCCGGTAAGGCCAGTTCTTTAAGCACTTACTATCCAAGATGTGTTCATGGCTGAAACGAACAAAACAATGAGAACTAAGAACAATTCAAGGGTTGATTGTGTGACATATGTTGTCTAGGTATACACCAAAGCTCGACGGTTCAAAGATATCAAATCTATCGATTGACCGAGTATATCCGATATATGTTCACTACGGAAAGTTTAAAGGGAAACCTACTTATCCAGATGTGATTAACCTTTACCTACAAGACACACAAGCTTTTTCATACATATGTTTTAACAATAGCCTAGCCATTCATGTGGAGGATTGTTGGGTTTAGCAAGTGTGAATGGGAAAAGAAAAGAGAGAATATGAAAAGTGAGGGAACTATTTTGAGGGAAAATGAAAAATCATTTGCAAAGTGCAACTGAAAAGTCATTTCTCCCATATCGGCAAAAGAAAGAGAAATTGTTGTCCTTATATAAGGAAACACTTCCATTACTTCTTAAAGAGCTAAGAAGAAGATGCCCCCTCGCGCCATCGTCGTCGCTCGGCTTCGGCTTTCGGCTTCAGCTTCGGCAAATGATGTGATTGATTAATAAATTTTTTGGACAAAATTTATTTAATCAGTTTTTGTTAAATCAAATAAATCTATCTCTTATAAATTTTCGGGTAACGATAACATTCCAAAAAGTTGTTACTCTTTTCGAAAAGTTGTTACTTTTCGCAAAGCCATTATTTTCCTAACAGACACATTTTTCTAAAAAGTTGTTATTTTTTTCCAAAAGACACAACTTTCTGGATAAAACGGGTCTGAACAGAAACATTTCTTGCTGAAAATGGCTATAAAAGGAAGTCAATTTTTGATTTTTCAAACACTGAAATTTTCCTTTTCTGCATATATTTTTTTCTCTCAAATAAATCAAAGTTTCGATCGACTGAGTCTATGTGACTTGTTGTTGTTCTAAAGTTTGCTGTAAGAAATTTGAGGTACCGCTATTTCTTTAACAGGTTTAAATCCGTTTTATCTTGGAAGAAATTAATTCATAACCTTGGGTACAGTGAGGGGATTAAATTTCTTAAGGATACACGATAGTTTCTGTAGACTCGGATTACTTCTTGTATTTTCTTTTTCATCTTATTTCTGAATCTGTTTATTGGTTAACCTTATAAATACAGGTTAATATAACAAATAGAAATGCAACACAAAGAACCATCCCAATACCTAGCATTAATAAGTAATCGAGCATCTAATCAAAATAAGAGTACAAGACGTTTATAAATATAAAGTAAGTACAAGATAAACATTAACCCTATCCAAACATAGACGGAAACCGACAACTCCGAATGGCAAGAGCTCATCCTAATCTAGATTCCAAGTTGCTCTGCACGAATCCAAATCCATGAAGACAACTTAAACTATGACATGTAGGGAGAGAAGTGTAGTACAATTACCAAAAATTGTACTCAATAGGCAACCGACCGACTGTTTTCAAAAGATAACACAAACATAAAAACAAGTAATAATGAATGCATAGCACATGTAACTGAACATGAGATAATAAGGTAGAAAACAATGAGGAACAAAAACATGATACTGGGGAAAAGAAGTCGAGTCAAGAACGCACCTAAAACGCAAGTCAATAACCTATTCTCAAGCAACTAAGATACCAAATCAACTACCAAGGGTAAGGATGACCCGCAACCAGTTCTAACGTAAGATTCTATCATCTAACAAGAAAACAATAACAGAGGACAAAATATAGTCAAACAATATCCTATCTGGACCCCCATAATCCAGAAAGATACAAACGACCAATATTACTCAACCAGCCTCCATAATTTGGATGGTGCAATCAACAAACAAATATACTGGAGATAAGAAATTCATATGAATGCAGGGTGAGCGGCATGACCGTCTGACATCTCTTACACAAGTACCCAGTTATGGAGCCACCTAGCCAGTAATATTTTTATGGTATTAGTACTTTTAAAATTTATAATCTAAAAATACAGTAGTATTTATATGACTGTTAAAGTTTGTTATTGAAAAATTAATTCTAGAACCTATTATTTATATGACTGTAAGAGTTTGTTATTAAAAATTTAATTTTAAAGCCATTTCTTTCTTTTTTTTCGAGAAAACTAGTGAGAAAATCACACAAAAGAAATTAGGACATAGGGAATATATAGAGTAACAAGTTGGTTTTGGAGAAATTTATATATCTATGTAAAGCTGAATGTAAAGAAGGTGATGTGGCACCTCTCTAAGATTAGCATTTCTATTTATCATTTATCTTTTTTTTGCATTTTGTTTTATACTTTATATAAAAACTGAAACTATTATGTATTCAATTACTAAATGGAAGATAAAAGGCCAGAAAACTGAAAGTATTAACAATATACATTAAGATCTATACGCATTCAATTACTAAGTGGAACATGAAAAGACAAAACTGCTTATTTTGGCTTATAAAATAGAAGGGTTAGGAAATATGCAACCAAGTGCTCCTTCGATTTACTTTTTTTCCTTATGAGATGTGCATATTTCTTTAAGAACAAAGATATATAATCTCAAAGTCCTTTCTCATTGTGTTAGAGAAATTTATATGAAAAGTAAAGAGAGTGTAAAAAGGCAAGAAGAATTATTTGTGGAAAGTATCAATTTATTTGTGCAACTTATATCACATTCAGAGGAGATAATATATCATATTGAAGGAAAGAATTTAAGAGAAAAAAATTAGAGCAGAATAGAAAAGAAAAAGGAAAAACAAAGTTTGGCAGAATAGCACTCTGACATTTAAGGAATTGAAATTAGTTACGACGTTATTAATTACTTTCAATTGCTTTATTATGCTAATTTCGTTAGTCCTCTATTTTTCTGTTTTGTTTTTCCTCTGTATTTTTAATTAAAGTTAATATTCTGAAATTATATAGCATTATACAAAAAAAGAAAAATATATCATACATCAATATTTCTAGGTGAAAAAAAAGGGTTAAAATTTAGGTGAAAGATGTTATATTATTTATTTATAATTGACATGTATATTTAAATTCTTCGGAAAAAAAAAATTTTGTAATTATTTTAATTTATATATAAATAATGTAAATTATATCTTAATTGTTTGTCTCTTTTTCAGTTTAGTCCAAAAATCATTGTCATTAATTTAGTGATTTAATGATAATTTATTATGCAATAAATAATATTATTGAACAATTTCTATCAATATATAAAGTAAGCATAAATTAGGCTGACATCTCTTTAAACATTCTTTTACTTTCTTTTTGCTTATCTTTTGATCCGTTTTTTGATTTATTGTTTTGTAATTTTAAAAAGCAACGGAAATTATTATATGATAATGAATAGTGAAACATAATAAAGAATTTGTTTTTCATGAATTTATTTATTAACAAACATTCATCATTTCAGTACTACTACTACTTTTTGAGTAAGATATATTGAAGAAAATAAAAATAATACAGATTTGATTTTATATTTTAATTTTTTAAAATAATATTAATAACAATAACAATAATATTTCCTCAAAAAATAAAGCTACTCTTCGAAAAAAAATGTTCCTCACGTTTATTTTATTTTTGATATTATTTCTGATTTGAATGGACTTTGATTTTATCTTAAAATTTTATAAAATATAAAAAATGATTATATTTAATTCCTATTATCATTACTACTTTTAAATTGTTTTACTTCATTGCCTTAATCTCATCATTAATGTTATTGATATTATTTCTTTTAATCATTTTTTTCCATTCTTTATTTTTGTTTATTATTTATTTATCCTACAAATAAGCTATCATCACTTAATAAGAATTGAAATACAAATTCTACAGTATTTGAGTTACCTCTTCTTTTTTTCTTTTTCTTTTTTGAATAATAATAATTATAATATAATAATAAAAATAATGATAATGATAATAATTCCTCAAAAGCTCCTCTTCAAAACAAAAGTTATGCCTCACTTTTAATTTATTTTTAATGTTATTTCTGATTTTAATAGGCTGAATTATAAAATATAAAATAATATTTAATCCATATCATCATGAGCTATAAATTTCTTTTACTTTCTTATCTTAATCTCATCACTAATGTTATTTATATTGTTTCTTTAAATCACTTACTTTCCTTATTTTTTTATTTTTCTTTCTTTTATTTATGTATTTTTAGAAATAAAGTAATTCTAATTTAGTAGGAACTGCAATTTTCTTTAGCATAATTAGATTTTCGTTTTTTTAAAAAAATAAAGTCAATACTTACATAGTATATAATAATACTAATTAATAATATTATTATTATAATAATAAAAGTAATAAAGTTGAAATAAAGAAGTGATGTGACACTCTTTTTAATTAGTCCAGCATTGATATTTTTATTTTTTTATATGATTTCTCTTATATGTTTCTTACACTAATTGTACAAAAAATAAAGTTAATTTATCAATTTTTCAAAAATAATTGTTTACATTTAATATTGTTCAATTAAAAGGGAGATTATATAGAGAGACCAAGCAAAATATTTATTTAATTCTAAGTTTTTTAATTTTTTTCTTGCATTATAATTAAAAGTCCGTTGTATTCTAGATTTAAAAGAAATTACTTCATTACATTTTCAATATTTAAGGCTATAATTACGACGTATTTCAAAATTTAATGCTATAATTGTTTCTTACCTTATATGTACCATTATCTCCTTAATTGCATCATTAAAGGGGGGAACCAATACTAATTGTTTGGAGTGGTGTTTGAAAATTAACTTATTTTAAGTTTTTTTAGCTTTTAAATTCTCTAATTTTGAAAATGTTTGTGATTTAAAAAACGTGTTTAACTGGAAAAAAATAATCAAAAGCCAAAAATTAAGGGTTTTCAATTTTTGTCGTTCATTTATAAATCACTTAAGAAATCTATCTAAACACTCTCTTATACTTAAAAAGGCCAGAACCTTTGTTGAAATTAACGAACAATATTTGAAAATTATATAGAAGTTCTATTTTTCAATGGTTATTATGGTGCCATATTCTTTCCCAATATTTATATTTCTTTTTATTTTTTAAATTACGTCTTTACTTTCTTTTTATAATATTGATTTTGAATTATTGTGTAATGGTGATCTTTCATAGGCTATATATTGTTTAAAACGAAATTAAATTGATTGGCGTGATAGCAAATAAGAAGAAGAAAGAATGTAACGAGCAAAGATGATACAAAATATTATTCTTATAAATTCTTTATCCAAGATGTAATTTT
The DNA here is from genome assembly GCA_027704765.1 of Solanum habrochaites. Taxonomy (NCBI): domain Eukaryota; kingdom Viridiplantae; phylum Streptophyta; class Magnoliopsida; order Solanales; family Solanaceae; genus Solanum; species Solanum habrochaites. Next base: position 45,306,361 of record JAKWJA010002492.1, read on the forward strand.
GAATAAGCAAAGTCTATTCACAATTTCAACATTCCTAATATAACTTTTTTCATATTTTAAGTAGACATTCGTACATAAATTTTTTTAAAGTAATGTTATTTGATTTTTAGAAAGATTGAAACGTGTTTTGTTATACTTATAATTATTGCAAATAGTATTTGAAATAATGTTCATACTTGAATTTACTTAATTAAATATATTTTCAAAAGTGAAAAATGAAATAGAAAAAATGATTTCAAACTTGAAACACAACTTAAAGATGGAAAGTTGTATTTGAAAATTTCACTATCACATATCGAGTTTTAAATAAAACAAAAAATTATTCCAATCCAATGGGATAATGTCAATATTAATGTGTCCATCAATTTATAAGTTTAGCTAGAGAAAAATATTTCTAATAGTAACTTTTTTTTAATCATATAGAGGTATCAAATATGGTAGCATTATCATTTAGGTGCTCCATTGTTCTGATTATGATTATATACAATTGAGGATTAAAATTAAGCTTAACAATATCCGTTGGTGGATAATATAGAGAATATTATTCATATGTCAAAATTATAAAGAGAATTACTGTGTTCAACTATATATTTTATCTTTAATTTTATTTGAAAATTTTAAATTAACTACATGTCAAGGAATTGAAATTTATATAGTATCTAATTTTGTTTCTTTTGTTTTCAAAAGTTAGTTCGAATAAAAGAAGATTACTTTGATAATGGGTCATCAATTATACTATTTCATTGAACTCATCATTTTAAATAAATTAATCTTGATTTAATTTAGTATGTATGACAAGTCTAGATGTCCATAGTAAAATCAATATCACAAAAATAGGGTCATGGTCCTATTTTTATTTTGACCAGACAAGATAAAGATATGGTCAAGCATAAATAGGTCAAGTAATATTCAAGGTTTTATAGATTCATGTCATGTGTACTATATAATAACTTATGATTGAGATCTGTTTAAATTATATAATCATCTTAATAATAAAAACAACAAAGTCATCAATTTTTTTTTTAAAACTATCAAATAAAACAATTAAGTGTATCCTACCTAATATTTTCAAGAAAAAAAATAAGACTAACGAAAATATGCGGACTTCCCGACTTTTTTACCTGCCAAACCTCATACATGTATTGAATTTTTTAAATTATACTAATTTTAAGAAACCCAACACTTTTTAAGAATCCGAATAAATATATTTTTACAATTATTTGAAAACCTCCAAATAAGTTTTTTTTTAAAAAAAATAATTGTTTTATCATTTTCTTTAGTTGAATGTTTATTTAGAACTCAATGATGTTTTAAAGTTTGATTTATTTTTGGAGATTGCTTCAGAATTTGAAGAAAGCATGTCTGAAATACTCCTGAAGAAGTTTCGTGGGTAAAAATTCATGAAGTTTGCTTATTCCCGTCAATCTCAATTTTTTTCTTGAAAATATTAGTTTGGATACATTTAATTACTTTATTTGATAATTTTAAAAAAATAAAAAAGTAGAAATGTTTTTACTATTGTAATAATGAGTATATAATTTAAATAAATCTCAACCATAAATTATTTATATTACACATGACATGAATATATAAAACCATTCAACATTACTTGACTCGATCTTTAATCACAAATCTAAACTAAATGATAGTTATTACTTTTTGATTTATTTTTAATAGCGTTTCAAGTTAACTTGATAATTCATTTTGTTGATATATAAAAAGAATTGTGGTTCAAAGCAAACTAAATTCTCTATTTGTCTCAATTTAATTTATTAAAAAATATTTTTTAATTTTTCTAACATACTGTGCGAAGAGCGATTGAGTTTACTAGTTATAGTATAATTTATGGACTTATTTTAGCCATAGATATTGTCAAAAATATTTGACAAAGAACTTGAGAGATATTATTATTTGGTTATATATTGTTTCTATTTGACAAATATTTTTGACAAGCAATCCAAATTCTCAAATAATAAAAAGGAAAAATCACATACTTAATGTATTTAAGACATCAAAATACAATCCATAAGTATACTTCTTTTATTTACAACACACGATTTTAAGTTACAAAACATAGCCATTTAGGTAATCACGATTTTGTCCTAAAAATATACTCTCTTCGTATATTTTTAATTGTTATCGTTTCTATTTTTAGAGTCAAATTATAAGAACTTTGACTAACATTTTAAGGTATATTTTTTCATCCTATTGAAATGTAAGAAATTTCAATTTATAGTACTTTTCATATAATTTTTGAATATCTAAATTTTTTATTTAAAATATCAAATTAATTTAATCTAATTTAATTTTAAAATTCAAAAAGCACAACATGACAAATAAAAATGAACAAAAAGAATACCCATTTGGGCTGATTTTTAGGGAGTGTGATTAATGAACTAACTTTTGGTATTTGTTCTACTTATTCATTCATCGAATTTTTCAAAGAAAAAAAAATCGAATCTCTCTCTTTAATTGTTTCTCTCTCTTCAGCCATCTTTCAAATATTTTATTTGGCCTCTCTCTTTAGAACTATTTTCACCATTTATTTGGCATCTCTCTTCACAGTTCTTTTCACCATTGTTAATCCAACGTCGAAGATTAAGAATATTGGAAGAGCTATTCAATATCGCTATTATAATGAATAATAATTTTTTAATTGAGAAAACACTATTAACTTCATATTTTAATCTCGAGTTGAACGTTTAGAGTTTCAATCAAATAGATTTTAGGAAATTATGGATTGAAGTGTCATTTTTTTCATTCAATCCTTCCAATTCTCAACTAAGTTGCATGTAAAATATTGAGATGTTTGTATGATTCACGTATAAATTTTGTATATGTTAGCAATGAAAGTTTTACTTAATACTAACATGTATATTTTGTTGAGATTAACACAGAACAACATACTGAACTGTGCTCTCAATCCATAAGGATGAGAAAAGAAGACCTGAGTAATTTGGGAGAAAATTCATTATCTTACTTCTGCACAAGTATATGTATTTATACAATGAGGAGTAACTAATGAACAACTACTTTACAGCTGACATTCAGCTTCTAGAATCTTCAATCACTAACATAAATAACCAACTAATCCTAGCTAACTAATAATAAGATTAAGTTAACTAATCTAATCTCAACAACCCCCTCCCCCCTTAAGTTGGAGGTGTGGAGAACACTGACAACTTGTGGAGTGCTGCAGTATGTTTAATCCCAGTCAATGCCTTTGTCAAGATGTCTGCTAGTTGATTTTCAAAACCTATGTGATGCAATGAAATAAGGTCTGCTTGTAGAAGATTTCACACAAAGTGACAATCAACTTCAATATACTTTGTTCTCTCGTGAAATACATGATTTCTCGCAATGTGGAGGGCTGATTGACTATCACAATAGACATCAAAAGGAGTTGGTGTTGGTACTGTGAGTTCCTCTAATAATCTGTTGAGCCAAACCAATTCACCTACAACCTTTCTTAAAGTCATGTACTCTACCTCAGCTGAAGAAAGTGATATGGTCTCTTGTTTCTTTGATTTCCAACTCAAAGGACTGTTACCTAGCAATACAATGTAACCACTTACTAAGTTCCTCGAATCACGTCAAGCAACCTAGTCAGAATCAAAATAAGCTCTGACATTATAAGATTGATCATGTGACATGAAGATCCCTAAAATAGGATCTGTTTTGAGATACCTCAAGAGGTGAAATGATGCCTTCAAGTGAGGTTCCGTGGGGTCTTGCATGAATTGACTAAGATATTTTACACTACAGGATATATCCATCCTAGTGTTAGCTAGGAAATTCAATTTTCCAACAAGCTTTCTGTAAAACGCAAGATCTGAAAGTGGAGGCCTTTCCTTAGCTTGGAGCTTTATTGTAGGATCTAGGGGAGAATTGTAGTTGCTCATACTGGAAATGTTATAGTTCTTTAGTAGATCAAGGACAAATTTCCTTTGGGAAATAGTGAGACCATCATCTTTGTAAAGTGCCTCCATTCCAAGAAAGTAGTGGAGTCTTCCCAAATCTTTAATTTTGAACTTGTCATGTAAGAAGGCCTTAAGTTTCTTTATTTCAATCATATTTGTACCAGTCAAAAGAACAATCTACATAAACAGTTATAAAAATAGTGGAATCTGCAGTCTTTTGGTGGAAAAGTGAATAATCATTCACTGAGTGATCGTAGACTCTAGAATATAGAACCTCAGCTAGCTTAGCATACTACTGTCAACTAGCTTGCATCAACCCATATAATGACTTGTTCAATTTACAGACTAATCCTGACCTGTCCACTGCCAAACCTAGGGGAATTTTCATATACACTTCCTCATGCAACTCTCAATGAAGGAAGGCATTATTTACATCAAGTTGATAAATGTTCCAGCCATACTTTACTGTTGTAGCTAGAAAATCTCTCACAGTAGTCATCTTAATCACTGGTGAGAAAGTCTCAGTGTAATCAATTCCAGTTTGTTGAGTGTACCCCTTCACTACAAGTCTTGCTTGGAACCTTTCAATGGTCCCATCAGCCTTGTGTTTCACCTGATACACCCACTTGAAACCTATTGCCCTTTTACCATTTGGAAAATTTACCAAGTTCCAAATATGATTTAAATTAAGTGTCTCAAATTTCTATGTCATGGCTAACTTCCAGGAAGGATTCATAGCAGATTCTTCATATGAAGAAGGTTCATCATCATTGCTAATGCTTCTAACAAGAGTTTGACTCTCAATTTCCAAAACTCAGGTGGCATATGATGATATTTTGAAAAAGCAGCATTTAGGAAAATATCAGTATTTGGAGAAATATTTTCAGGTTTGGTTATTGTTTTGGGCAAAATGTAGTCATGAAGATAAGCATGTAATCTATTTGATGTTTGAGGTCTGGTAGGAACTACAATTGACTTACTATTAGGAGGAACAATAGAAGGTGGTTGAGGGAAAGGTTAAAGAGGAGTAGATGAGAAGTCAACTAGGGCAGATGGCAAGTCAACTAATTGGGGTATGTTTCTTGCATCAAGTACATTATTATCAACATGTGGTACATTATGTGAACCAATTTCAGTATTAATAGAATCAATGAAAGGCACTGAGTTTAAAACAAAAGGAGCAGAAGATGTATACCAGAGACAACAACAAAAGGAAATACATTTTCTTTAACAACTACATCTCTAGAAATGTGTATTTTTCTTGCTGTCAGACGGAGAACGTTGTATACCTTTGATCCAAATGGGTACCCTATAAAGATATTAGGTGTGGTCTTAGCTTGGAATTTATCTCTTTGACACTTTGGGATAGTAGGGTAGCACAAACATCTAAATGATCTCATATGGGAGTAGGGTGGTTTGAAACTGTACAACAACTCATAAGGAGATTTTCCTTTGATGTGGAAAGTAAGGAGTCTATTAATGATATATGTGGCACATATAATGCACTCTCCCCATTATTTGAGTGCTAGTTTGAATTGGAAAAGGAGTGCTCTAGCAGTTTCTAGTAAATATATATGTTTTCTTTCCACCAAACTATTTTGTTGTGGTGTGTAGGGACCGGTTCTCTCATGAATAATCCCTTTGGATTTAAGAAAGAATGATGTTTTTGGTTAATGAACTCAATTTCATTATCATTTCTTATGGACTTTATTTTGGTGTCAAACTGATTTTCAATCATTGATATAAAAGTCTTGAATACTACTGGGGTATTACTTTTACATGACAATAGTTGAGTCCAAGTACATCTGTTGCATCATCAACTAAGGTAAGAAAATATTTATGATTGTCATGAGTCACGGTATGATAGGGACCCAAAGATCAACATGCAGTAGTTGAAATATTTTGGTGGAAACATTGGTCCTGTGGTGAAATGACAACCTTGCTTGTCTTGCCATTTGACAAATATTGCATAAAAAAGGTTGTTTACAGGAAAAGTTATTAGGTATGGATTTTATTTTGCTCATTTGTACAAAGGGTACAAGTCCAAGTCTGTTATGCCACAACACATTCATATCACAAGTAAGATACATACAATAAGTTAAAACATAAGATTGGTTCATGTCTATTGGTATAGAATTCTGCATGTAAACACTTATTCTTCCTAGATATGATGTCTATATTTGAAAGATGATTATATTGAGTAGCAATACAAGAATTCAAATTGTAAGTAGGAACACTTGAAGCAGCATGAGCAGGAACATCACACTTCACAGCAGAATGATTGTTATTCTTCACACATTTGGGACAGAGAAAATACAATCCATTTCTGGCTTCACCAATTTCCAGAGGCCTCCTCATTGAAGGGGCTTGTTGAATGCATGAAATGATGAATCACAAAATTACCGATCGACTTGAACCAGGCTCTGATATCATGTTGAGATTAGCACATAGAACAACATATTGAATTGTGTTCTTAATCCATAAGGGAGAAAAGAATAGCTGAGTAATTTGGGGAAAAAATTATTATCTTACTACTGCACAAGTGTATGTATTTATACAATGAGTAGTAACTAATCAACAACTACTTTACAACTGGCATTCAGCTTCTAGAATCTTCAGTTAGAACTAACCAACTAATCCTAGCTAACTAATAACAAGATTAAGTTAATTTAATCTCAATATATTTAATGTGTAAAAAAGTTTATTTATTTTCACTACGTATTATATGAAAAGGATATATAATATGGTATATAAACTAGTTTACTTAATATATATATAGAAAATGGCATGTACATTTAAGACTAGACATATATAGATATATAGATTGTCTCGGAAAATAAAAAACTAGTCAAAATATATAATGAGTCAACTCTAGATGCCACTAAGCTAACCCTTAGGGTGTGTTTGTATGAAAATGTTTTTCAATTATCTCATTTTTGGTTAGCTTAAATGTGTTTGAAAATGTTTTCCAAATCAACTTATTTTTCTAAAATTAAGGAAAATGACTTCCCTTAAAAAGATAAGAAAAACAATTTCCTAACCATCCCTCAGACCCCATCGCCCCAACCTAACCGAAATTAAAATTTTTAAAAAATGTTTTTGAAATATACTTTTAATTTTAAAATTTTAGTTTGTTTTCTAAAATTATTTCAAATTTTAAAATTTACATTCTTTTACTTCACCTCTACCCCTCTGACCAACCCTCGAAAAAACTTTTTTTTAAAAAAATATTTTAAATTCTAAAATTTTCATTTTTTATACCCCCCCCCCCCCCCCCCCCGCTAAAAAAACATTAGTTTTGAAGAATATTTTAAACTCCTTCCAACCCCTCCACCCCGCCCAAAAAAAAAAAACATTGGTTATGAAAAAATTTAAATTTTAAAATTGTTATTTTTTACCCCACCCTTACTCCGACCCCACTACCACCCCATTGCCCCCCCTCCCCTTCCCCACCAAAAAAAATAATTATTTATGTTTGAAAATGTTTAAATTATAAAATTTTAATTCTTTTCCCCCCACCCCGATCAGCAAACCCTACCTCCCCCACCCCTCCCCCCAAAAATTAAAAGTTGTTTTAAAAAAGATTTTTGGGTTGTCGATGTTGGGTTCAAGATCAGGTGTCGAGGGTTAGGTCCTGGGTTGAATATCGATTGGATGTCTAATTGGTTCTCTGGGTTGTGTCTAGGTTTGGGTGCTTGGCTTAGGTCTAAGCTCAAATGTTGCGTCTTGAGTCGGAAGTCAGGGTCAAGTCCTAGGTCAGATCTCAAGGTTGGATTTCAAAAAATTGGTCGTCGGGGTCAAGACCATTATCAGGATTGATTTCCAAATCAGAAACTATTTTCTTAAAAGACATTTTCTACTCTCTAGCAAAAAAAAAGATAGTTTTTTGAAAATATATTTTTATTCACCAACCAAACACTAAAAAATCTCTTTTCAGAGAATATTTTCTACTCATTAACTAAACATGAGAAAATAAGTTAGAAATTTACTTATTTTTCAAGAAAATATTTTCTAGATAAACAACCGTTAAGTAAATCATAAATCACATAAAGAGAATCTAAAAAGAATACCAAGGTAATTCAATCTAACCAAAATCTAACCGACCATAATAATACCAAAAGGTGCATAAAAGAGGCAAGATAAAAAAGTAAACTCGACCGGACCCTATAAACTCGATAAGTACACATAAGAACTAACACTAACAATGAATAACAACAAGAAAAAGCATGAAGCACCAATCGGAACTCAAACATGGGTTGTCCTAAAATTTGACGTAGGTATAGTTACAAAGAACTAAGAAGGTATAACTCATCCTGGAATCTTACATCAGGATAGCTATATAAAATTTACCCTCCCTTTGAACTTTATGTCGGGATAGACATACTATACATAGAATCTCTCAGAATCTTACATCTAAGTATCTACAACAAGACTAGCATCACCCAAAATCTTACATCGGGTCAGCCATAGAGAAACCTAACTTCTCTTAGAATTTTTAATCGGGATAATTGCAACATGACCCGATTCTTTCCAGAATCTTACTTTAGATGACCTAACCACACAAAGATAAACCAAAAAATCTAGTACAATACTAAACACCTAATACACTATAATTTTCTCAAAGCTGATACTAAAGGGGTTTCCAAAGGTCACTCTAACCCTAGTTTGATCTAAGACAAGCCTAAGCCATACGACACACCAAGTCTAAAGCCTAATGCATACACTAATCAACCCTATGCTATGTCAATAACTAAGCGATAACAATCCATACATAAACCATGAAAACGAGAACAAAAATATAGATAAGAGCAAGTAGCGTATTTTTTAAAATAATCAAAATAAGGATAAACGAATACTACAAGGATATCAAAAATGATCATAGTAGAAACCAACCCACATACAAGCATAAAATCATTCTAAAACAACCAACGAGCCAAGTCTAAGATTAGTAAGTCATAGTATTACAAACACGTGCTATGAATATACTAAAACGTGGCATTTCCTTTCTTGGCAGCCTCTGAACGAGTCAATCCTATCAAATTAGTGATCGATACATCAACACGAGAAAATCAATACCCACAATGCAATAAAGAACTTTGAGCCCAATGTCAGGTCAATAATGGGCTCATGGGACCCACGCGTGAAATCACCAAATTGACACCGCCAATAGGTTATATATATCTTAAGAAACTTCTGCATAAAAGTTAGGTACATTCTGAGATCAAACAAAGCACAAAAAATGCGAGGGCATTTTTGGTCTTTTTGATGAAAAATAAGTAAGTGGTGGCCTTAAGGTATGTCGGGTCAAGGAAGTGTGGTACCCATGTTCTGATAATTCTAACAGAGTGGAACATCGAACTTAGTCAGAGTACATACTTGATATGTGTGCACAAGATTTCGAATGAATCTCGAGGTTCCATTTGGAGAATTTTTAGTCTTGATGTTTATGTTGTTGCTACTATCTGGTTTTCCCCTTCGCATTCGTGGAACCTTGCGTTTGGCTTTCTAATCATCATGCTAGCAGGGTCTTGAATGAGTTCTCAAAGAGTTCTTTGGATTGGCCTTCACGTTCACGCCCAGTGGGTCACGTTCACGAAAAGCATTTTTGGGCAGCTCCAGGTTTATTCTTTGCAAACGTTTCGAGTAGGTCACGTTCGTGTGGAAGAAAGGACCTGGGCAAAATATCTTATTTTCCAAACATATGATTTCTTCCCTTTTCTCTCTTGTTGATTTTGAGAGCTCACTTAAGGTGATTCCAAAGGTAGTTTTCAAGACAAATCTTTTGAGCAAGTAATTTTTAACACCAATACTTCATTAGACATTCTTTATCTATTGATTCTAACACACAAAATTTATGATTTCAAATCAAAATTGGAGGGGGGGGGGGTGTTTACCCATGGACATGAGTCTTACCACTTTTGATGTTTGGGGATTATATGAGTTTCAAAATTATTGGGTAACATGTTTTCCAATAAAAAATAAGTTTCCTTAGCCTTTGAGAGTTAATAACTGTGATGGTCACTCAACTATCAATTGTTTTGTAGAGCCACTCAATTTTTATTTTCAGCTCAAAAGTCACTTAACTTATTTAATTATTTTTTCATTAAAATTTAGTGATATGAATTTTTTTTCATTAACCAAAATTTTAAAAATTAAATATATATTCATTTAATGACCCGTTCATTTAGCTCGACTTGCTAAAAATATAATATCGAATATTTTATTTTATCACTAATTAGTTAAATCATTCTCTCTTGTCTCCCCTACTCTTTCCCTCTACTTCTTCTCTTTTCTTTCCAAACCTCTCAAAAGCTAAAAGTGGTTCTTGATCCTCTGTCCGTTCAGGGGTATCCCTTTGTTCCAAGTAAATCTCATCTGAAGCACACCTCTACAAGATCTCTAAGACAGATATTCCAAGCAATGTCTGCAACTGAGGAACGATCGTCTTGAGGTATACGTTGCCTGGATTTGTCTTCAGCTCTTCATACTCAGCACTTCCCGCTTCTGGCATGAACTTTCGACTTAATGTAGGGCAATTAACAAGGTAACCACCATAAGGGTATTGCCCAAAATTGACGGTTGCTTGAAGTGCTAAAGCAGTCCATATTATAATCTATGAGTTCTTGCACAGTGTGTATTATAAGCCACCAGGGGGCTCATCTTTCTTGTCACCGTGTCCTTCACGAATTCGCTTCCACCGTCTTTCTGTACTGCCTAATCTGATTTGTAATAGAAGTTGCAATAGAGGAAAAGAATGGGGGAGACAAGGAAGAACCATTTAGGAAATTATTTGTAAAATAAAATGTTTCATATTATATTTTTAGTGGGTCGAGTTATATGAATATATATTTGATTTTAAAATTTTGGTTAATAATTAAAATTTTATGTAACTAAATTGTAACTAAAAAATAATTAAATAGTTTGAATGACTTTTGAATTGAAAATAGTTGAGTAACCATCAAGTTATTAATTCCAACCTTTGGGTTTGACTTTTTGGGGGTGTTATTATTCATCTTTTTCTCATTCTTAAATCATAATTGAATAGATTGTGGGGATTCTATGGATCGGTGCATGGGAAAGGCTGAAACTCGACCCATTCTTATACTTGTTTAAGTAATCACTGTATATTGTTCCCGTGAATGATGTTGTTGATCTATTGAGTGAAATTGTCACCCTCTCATTATGCATATATACCATCTTAGATACTTGTAATTGTGATGAAACTCTGATATGAAATGACATTATGAGAAATTCAAGAAGTTATCTGAAAAGAGGATGTGACTTAGAGGGACATGCCCCGCACCGAGGATGAATACAGATATGAATTCGAGCCATGTTCTCTTCGCGGGGGTATATGTATGGACTTATATGTCCCACTTGGGTTCCGACTATCCTCTGAGCAGCGAGTGTGTATCGATAGGACAGACATGCAATATTCTCTATGACATTTGCATTGCAATTGCACCTCATTATCATATGATTGTTGTCTGTGAGTGATTTACGGTCAACATTGATAGATTTCTTCTTGTAAGTATTACCTGAGTTCCCCTTTCTCCGTTAGTGTAGTTGTTGGAAATCAGATGGTGGTTACTTATTCGCTGAGTTATTTCTATTGTGCTTTATAACTGTTGTATTCGCTGGGATGGATTGAATTCTGATTTCTATGTAGGTTGTCGTATTTTGGAGGTTCGGATGATGTGTTAGGGTTAGGGTGTTCATCATCACTTTTTTGGGTCAGGGATACTTGTTGAGTGCCTTTGTTTTTAATGTACTCACTCCTTTGCTTTTCTGCACTTGTGTACGTTACGAGCCAGTTTATCCTGATTGCTTCCTACATTCCGAGGCTTGTACTTAGGAGTACGCGAGGTAGTTACTAGTTGCTTCAGCAGATGTCACACATTCTTTTAAATTATGTCTTTATTCTATCCTAGGACTAAAGACGTTCAGACTTAGCTTGAACTTTCATGAATATGTATTATTATGTAGTGACTTATATACGTGACACCAGATTTTGGAGAATGGTATATTTATATTTATAGATTCTGAGTAGTGTTTCTTAGTTCTCTGATTTCTTTCTTATTTCCACAAAGGCTAACCTCTCTAGGTGGGATAAGATAGGTGTCGTCACACCCGATTTTTCAATTGTGACATGAGAAAAAAGCATGTGCTTTGCTGCGAAATTTTGTATCACTGGGTATTCGTAAAAAAATATAATAGAAAATATTCGATATATAGGGCAGAAAAACCAAAATACCCCATTAAAAATGAAGGTAACCACACATGTACTTAGTACCTATCAGAAACTTGTGGCAGAAAAAACATGAAAACATCATCCTTACAAACATTGGTCCCAATTTCAACTAGTAACAAAATAAGGTAAATTCCCCTTTGCTTTGAGGTAAAATCAGACTGCTAAATTATTATGCATTCTCATTCTCCTTCTTCATTCATATTGTGACGACGAGCGAGGAGATTATTGAATTCTAGCCAAAATGTTCATTCAACCTCCTTTCAAGATCTTAGAGATCAATGTGATTTCTGCCCAAGACCTTCCTCCCGTCTCGAAAATGTTACGTACTTTTGCAGTTGCATATATACATAATAATGATCATAGATTAACAACTAGGGTGGATCATCAAGGTAAAACGAACCCTACATGGAATTATAAGATGATTTTTCGTGTGGATGACAAGTTTCTTAATTCAGAATCTCCTTCTGTAATGTTTGAGATCTACAACGTTGCATGGTTACGCGATCTCCCTATTGGCACAACACAACTTATGATAAATAGTTTTTTTCCTCCTCTTTCATCCAATAATCCAACCATGAGATCAACTACGCTTCATATTCGTCGTCCAAGTGGTCATTTACAAGGGCTCCTTCATGTTAGTGTTCAATTAATTGACACTAACCCTCCAGAAATCCTCTGTTTGGAAAGTGAATTGAGCAACTCAACATGTACAACCGACGTTTCATCATCAAAAGATGAAAGAAGAAATAATTGTTATGATGAAAAGAATGACAATACCTCGATTATTTGTGACACGCTATATGAAGAAGAAATTACCAAGAATACTCATGATAGGGGAATGTTACAACGTTTGCGTAGTAAACGTTTAATGTCTAATAGCAATTCAGGTTTATTATCTCCAAATGAAAAGATGAGAAGGACATCAACAGCAGTGTCATTTTGCTCAGGGGTGCAACCAATACCATCATTAGTGGCAGAGGATATGAAGAAAGGATTGTACCAAACAGGGGAAGGAATAGATTATGGAAGTTGTATATTTGAAAATTGGACTATACAAGGTGAAAAAGATGATGAAATCCAATCGATGCGATCAAAAAGCTTGACATGGGGCTCAGATGATCAAGTTCACGTGCAAGAACTCGTTGAGATTAAAAAGAAACCGCGAAGAAGAAGACATGATACGGAAAGAGGAGGATTATTTTCATGTTTTGGCAAAGCATATGGTTTTGAATTCAAACTTATTTGCGGATCAAAAAGCCCCAAAAAGAAGAAAGACAAGAAACATGAACGCCATAAGAGCCTTCCTTATAATAATAATAATAACCATTATGATGATAACTTACACAGGTTTTACATATAATTATTCATTTTTTTAAATTTTTGTTTAGAGTAATTCTGATTCTTATGGCAATGTCAAAATGGTTTAGAGTATTCACAAATTGTACCAACATATAATAGAAGGAATGAAGTAAAAGTCTCTCTAGACATAATACCCATACATATATATATATATATATATATATATATATATATATATATATATATTAGTTTGTTTATAGGTTACAATTTATAATATAGAATTCGATGATGAATTATTTTACCATAAATAGTGAGATCTTTGCATTTCTACTAGCATACAAAGCTCTTTATACTTTTATCTCCTTTTCCCCTTTCCTTAATTTAATCCTTAAAACATTATAACACATGTTAGTGTAGGCATTTTAATATTTAAAAAATAAATAAAATAATATAAAATAATCCATATATTGAATTGTCACATTGACAATTTTTATTCTGACCGTTCAATTTGTCTCTAAGGCATTACTGCCTCTATTCATTGCTGCCAATGGTGGTCAATATCTTTACTGCCTCTTTATTGGCAGTTAGAGAGTGCAACATTGACTTTTGTCCGTTAAGTAGCACTTGCATGTTGAGGGGCGTTTGTTGCTTACATTATTTTTCACTCTTAATTTCTCTATTATACCTTTTAATCTATCTAATTTCTAAGGTCATTATCTTCACTATTTACTATACAATTTATCTTTCTCTTAATTACTAAAAAAATTTCTTATTGTATAAATAGTAGTGGTCTTCCTTTGGTTTGTATACACAACATACAAGAAAATATAGAGTGCATAAAATGTTAGTCTAAAAAGAGAATTCTTATTAGTTAAAGGGAAGTGCTCTTTTTGTGAAGTTTTGGACTCAATTTTTGTCCAGAGTTGTTGAGTTATATTTTGTGAAGGTTATTGTATCCTGGAGGGGACAAGTCAAAGAGGACTATTGCTGGACCGGTGAAAACATTTATTGCAGTAGGCTTGAATCTCCTTAAAGAGAGCGAGATATCTATACCTCAGCCTGAAGAGATTTTATTTCTTCATTTCATTTTAATTTATGACCTTGTATTTTTGTTATCTTAGTTTTCACTAAAAATTTTAAGGAGATTCATTAATGGCTACAATTAAAAAAATTGCGTATGTCAAGATGGGAGACTTTAACAAGTCATTTCGATTCAATGATAATCATTTCAAGAAATGGAAGGGTAAAATATTTTCTATTTAAGTCTTCGCAATGTTTCTTATGTGTTAAATGAGAAGAATCCTAATAAAGAAGACATCACCTCTATGAATGATGATGAAACTATTTCTCATCTAGAGAAAGTGGAAAAGTATGATGGTGATTCCTATAAGTGTTGGTTTTATATTTTTAATTATTTGTCTGATAATTTTTATGATTATAATGATAGAACTTACTCTAGTGCAAAGAAAATTTGGAAAATATTGCAGAGTAAGTATGATACCGAAGAGGCAGGAGCTAAAAAATATGCGTCTAGTAGAATTTTTCGTTTTCAAATGGTGGACAACAAATCAGCGGTAGATCAAGCTCAAGACTTCGTAATGATTGTTGGAGAGCTTAGGTCCGAAGAGGTTAAAATTAGAGATAACCTTGTTGTTTGTTGCATAGTAGATAAATATTCACCTTCTTGGAAGAAATTTCAAAAAACTATGCGCCACAAACAAAAGAAAACTTCTCTTGAAACCTTGATAGTGAAAATCTGCATGGAAGAAGAAGCAAGGGGCCAAGATGCACTTTTATAAACAGAAGAGAACAACATCACAATGAAGGTAAATTTAATTACTTCGAATAATGCTACTCTTGAAACTCACAAAAATACTTCTTTGAGCCTAAAAATAAAAAATTCAAGAAAAATAATGACAGACCTCCCAAGCAAAATAACAGTGAAAATAACCAAGCACAAAATCACCAAATTTAAGAAAGGGGATTATGCTTTGTTTATGTCAAGAGTGGACATATTGCTCGATTTTACAAATTCCAAAAACGTGGTCCTAACCGTCAAGCTAACGTTATCGAAGAGCCTTTTATGGTGGTGATTACCGACATAAATATGGTTGAGAATGTTGATGGATGGTGGGCTGATTTTGGTGCAAACTGTCATGTCTGTTATGACAAAGACTGGTTTAAAAATATGCTCATTTTGAGAATCCCAAAACCATCATACTTGGTGATGCTCACACTACTCAAGTGCTTGGGAAGGAAGATATCGAATTGTGTTTTCTTCTGGAAGGGTATTAACTTTGAAAGATGTACTTTATACTCCTTCTATGAGAAAAAAATTTGATGTCTACTTTTCTTCTGAATAAAGTAGGCTTTAAATAGAGTATTATTGAATCTGATCAATTTGTAACAGTGAAGAAGGGTATTTTTGTAGGTAAGGGGTATGCATGTGATGGGATGTTTAAGTTGAATGTAGTGATGAATAAAACTTCTATTTCTGTTTATATGATTTCTTCTATCAATTTTTGGCATGCTCGTTTGTGCCATATTAATGATCGTTATGTTGGAATCATGAGTAGTTTAGGATTGATCTCAATGGTTAAAAAGAATTTTAAAAAGTGTGAGACTTGTAGTAAAGTCAAGATCACTAAAAGGCCTCATTTTCAAGTTGAAAGAAAAACTGATTTGTTAGAATTAGTTCATACTGATATTTATGAACTTGGTGGAATTTTAACTCGTGGAGGTAATAGATATTTTATCACTTTCATTAATGATTTTTCTAAGTTTACATATGTTTACTTGATGAAAAATAAAAGTGATGTTTTTGAAAATTTCAAAACTTATCTCCATAATGTTGAAAATCAGTTTGGAAGAAAAACAAAAAGAATTAGAAGTGATAGAGGCCGTGTATATGAATCAAATGAGTTTAGTTCTTTTGTTAGATCATTGAAAATAATTTTATGAAACTACTCCTCCTTACTCTCCTTCATCTAATGGAGTAGCAGAAAGGAAAAGTAGAACTTTGGTTGAATTGACTAATGTTATGCTTATTGAGTCACATGCACCTTTAAATTTTGGGGTGATGCTATTTTAACTTCTTGATATGTGTTGAATCATGTTCCTCATAAAAAGTCAAAAATAACACCTTTTGAAGTGTGGAAAGGTTACAAGCCAAGTTTGGAATATCTTAGAGTTTGGGTTGTCTAGCCTTTGTGAGGCTAATAGATCCCAAGATTACAAAGTTGGGTAAGAAAGTAATTACTTGTGCTTTTCTTGGTTATGCTTCAAATAGTACAACCTATAAATTTTTTAATCTTAAAGATAATATTGTGATAGAATCTGGTGATGCTATTTTTAATGAAAATAAATTTCCTTTTTATTCTAAAAATAGTAGGGGTCAAAGGATTGAACAAAATATTTTGTCACTACCTAGTTCTTCTACTTCTAATTTGAAAAATAAAGAAGTTGATGATTTTGAGTTAACAAGAAGTAAAAGAACTAGAGTAGAAAAAGATTTTGGTTCTGATTTTTATATGTTTAATGTTGAAGATGACCCTCTAACTTTGAAAGAAGCATTATCTTCACGTGATTCTATTTTTTGGAAAGAGGCTGTAAATGATGAAATGAAGTCTCTAATTTCTAATAAGACTTGGAAGTTAGTTGATTTACCACTGGGTTGTAAAACTATTGGTTGTAAATGGGTCTTACGAAAAAAAATTGAAACCGGATGGATCTATTAATAAATATAAGGCTAGATTAGTTGCAAAAGATTTTAAGCAGCTAGAAGGCCTAGAATTTTTTGATATTTTTTCTCCGTTAACAAGAATTACATCCATTAGACTTTTAATTGCTATGTCTGCAATTTTTTATTTGCAAAGTCATCAAATGGATGTAAAAACTGGTTTTCTAAATGGAGACCTAAACGAAGAAATTTATATGGATTAATTCGAGTGTTTTGTTGAAGCAAACCAACAAAGCAAAGTATGTAAACTTACTAAATCTCTATATGGCTTGAAACAGGCACCAACGCAATGACATGAAAAGTTTGATTCCTGCATGATTGAAAATGGTTCTAAAACAAATGAGTGTGACAAGTGCATATATCATAAATCTTGAAATAATTTAGATGTTATTATTTGCCTATATGTTGATGATTTGTTGATCTTTGCTTCTAACATGAATGAAGCCATTTTGATATGAAAGATCATGGTGAGGCAAATTTTATTCTTGGAATAAAAATAACAAGAACATGTGAGGGAGTTTTCCTTGACCAGTCACATTATGTTGAGAAAATTTTAAAAAAATATAACTTTCATGATTGCAAGAATGTTGCTACTTCTTTTGATTCAATTTTTCACTTATTTTCCGTTGAAAGTTAAAGTGATGTAATAAATCAAAAGGAATATGCTAGCATAATCAGAAGTTTGAGATATGTGTGACTGATTGCACTAGTCCTGATATTGCATATGCAGTAGGAGCATTTGACAGGTTTACAACCAAGCAGGTAATGAACATTGACATGTTGTAACAAAAGTTATGAGATATTTAATTGGAACAAAAAATTGTGATTTGTTCTTTAAAGAATATCCTGCTGTACTTGAAGGCTTTTGTGATGCAGATTGAAATACTTTATCAGGTGATTCCTGTTCTACCACTAGTTATGTCTTTACTTTAGGTGGTGGTGCTGTTTGTTGGAGATCAAAACAAGCAAACTATAATTGTTAACTCTACCATTGAGGGTGAACTAATTGTTTTAGCTTCAGCTAGTGAGGAAGCGAATTGGTTAAGAGATTTATTGTTTCAAATTCTTTTTTTAAAAAAATCAATTCCTCCTATTTTAATTCATTGTGATAGCACTGCTACAATTGGTAGAGTTTAAAATTGTTATTACAACAGTAAATCCAGACCTATAAAAAGGAAACACAGTAATGTAAGATCGTATTTGACAAATGGTACCATTAATGTTGATTATGTCAAATCTTGTGATAATCTTGCAGATCCTCTTACTAAGGCCTTAACAAGAGAAAAGGTCTGGAGCACATCGAGGGGGATGAGATTGAAGCCTGCAAATTTTTGAGTCATATATGAAGAAACCCAACCTAGGGACTAGAGATCATATAACCAGATTCAAAGGAAAAAACTAATCATATGATGATTTGTTGTGAAAAATGCACTATTTTTTATTCCCTCCTTATGATGTGAGTGCATTGTTTCCTGTAGTTTGTGAAGGTTGAGTCAATAAAATTCTTAATCAATATCTGTAGCCCATATGGGTGGAGTGTTAAGCTTACAGGAGCACTCTCGACAGATTTCACCTATGTGATGTGTGGAAGTAGGCCGCTTCCTATGAGAATTGGGCTTATTCTCAAATGCACTCATGAAACCGGGATAGCACATGGCCAGAACGTGATGACTTTAAAGCTCATGTCAACACCTTGATTATTATGTGTGAGCAGTGACATTTTATTTTCCTTAAGCAGACATAGTTCAAGTCTGAGACCACTACGACTCTGGAGTAAAAATTACTGCTTCACTAAGTGGAGGTTCAATGCAGCGCACACCTTCATTATGCATAGTATTCTTCCTTCAACTGATAGATTCTCTTAACTAATATTAATATAAGTGGGGGATTGTTAATGTAGGCATTTTAATATTAAAAAATAAATAAAATAATATAAAATAATCCATATATTGAATTGTCACATTGACAATTTTTATTCTGACCGATCTAGTTGTCTCTAAGACATTACTGCCTCTATTCATTGCTGTCAATGGTGGACAATATCTTTAATGCCTCTTTATTGGCAGCTAGAAAGTGCAATATTGACTTTTTTCCATTGAGTTGCACTTCCACGTTGAGGGGCATTTGTTGCCCACATTATGTTTCAACTCTTAATTTCTCTATTATACCTTGTAACCTATGTAACTTTTAAGATCACTATCTTCACTATTTATTATACCATTTATTTTCCTTTTAATTGCTAGAAAAATTTCTTTTAGTATAAATAGTGGTGATCTTCCTTTGGTTCGTACACACAACATACAAGAAAATATAGAGTGCATAAAGTGTTAGTCTAAAAAAAGAGTTTTTATTAGTTGAAGGGAGACATTCTTTTTTGTGGAACTTTGGACTCAAATCATGTCCAGAGTTGTTGAGTTATATTTTGTGAAGGTTGTTGTATCCTGGATGGGACAAGTCAAAGAGGACTACTGCTGGACCGATGATAACATTTGTTGCAGTGGGTTTGAATCTCCTTAAAGAGAACGAGATATCCGCGCCTCAGCCTGAAGAGATTTTATTTATTCATTTCATTTTCAGTTGTAATCTTGTATTTTTGTTATCTTGTAAGTTTTCACTAACAACACACAAAATTGCTTTCTGAAATAGAGTCCATTTGAGTTTCAACATTTTTCAAGTGTCACGAACCGAAAACTCGAGTCGTGATGACACTTAGCAAAACCCAACAATAGATAATAAGCTAACCCATATCTCGAACGACAAGTAATGAGCATATTGGGCAGAAACCTTAAAATAGCGGAAACATAAATAACATAATTGAAGAATAACTGAAAATGAAAAATAACATAATATAAACAATAGAACAAGATTTGATTCCATGACCTGGTGGATAAAGGTACAAGCTGCTAAAATGAGTAGAATTTTGAAAATAACCAATATAAGTATAGACTTGTCTTGAGTACAATTGACTAGCCAAAAATTATAAACATAAGGAGATGAATCAAACTAGGATGCCATCAGCTTACCCCAGTCTCCAGGAGTCCACATTGAAGCGTGGAATCACCCCTGTCGAAATGCACTCGTATCTACATAAAGAAACCAGATCAGAGTGTAGCATGAGTATCGAAAAATAGGTACCCAATAGGCACGATAGGCCGAATGAACATGAAAAGCAAATAAATAAAGAAAAACAAGGAAATAAACTGCAAATAGAGGTCAGATAAATGGAACAAAAACATAAAGCCTAACTCTATGTACATCTCACGAATATAGAAGGAAAGAAGCGAGAGAGTAAACAAGACATGCTACCAGACTCAAGTATGCTACATCAGTAGTTTACAGGGAGCTAGAATCATTTGAAGCTACACCGGGGGATTCCTAGGGCATAACAGCTCTAAAATGGCAGTTATTATACGCAAACCACTAGCCTATATTGATAGAAATCATGTCTTAGCCCTAAGATGTGTAGCCTCAAACCAACCAACCAGAGAGCACTGTATAAGGCCTTAAATGGACCATCTAAAAACTCGAGTGGTAGTTGTCATTATACGCAAACTCTAGCCTTTAAAATCAAATACACAGGCCAGCAACATATCATCCAAAACTTGAATAAAACGTTCTAACTATCCATCGGTTTGTGGATGAAAGGTTGTGTTAAGGTGAACTCGGGTACTCAAGTACTCCTTTTGAAAAATCCTCTAAGCTAGAAGTGAACTGAGAACCCCCTATCTCAGATAATAGACAAAATCACACCTTGGAGACAAACTACCTCCCGAATATAAACAAGATCTAGCCTCTTGACACTAAAATAAATGTAAAAAGGTAGAAAGTGAGCTGACTTGGTCAATTATTCCCTGATGACCCAAATACCATCGACAACTATAAAAGTCTGAGGCAACCACAAGACAAAATCCATGGTGATACGCTCCCATTTTTGCTCCGAAATGGGCGATCTCTAGAATGCATTATGTGGCCTCAAATACTCGAACTTCACCTGATGGCAACACAAGAAATGGGACACATAGTCCTCAATGTGTCCCCTTAGACCACTCCATAGTAATTCTTCCTCAAGTCGTGATACATTTTCGCTATGCCTAAGTCGAGTTCAAAACCTTTGCTCTGAGTTAACATCAATATGAATTTGGAGTAAAATATTATGACTGTTTTACTAGAGACACTCCCAATATACCAGAACTAACTTTTTCAATTCAACTTTATGGTCTGTGAAACAAAGTACGACCCCTAATTCAAGCTCATGAAATCAACTTCTGAAACTGAAATTTTGGTTGGATTCTCATGGACCCAACAACGGGAATATTTTGGGCCCATATAATTCTTGAAAATGTTTGCATGCCTAAATTTCATGGATTCAAACTATCGCTCATAAATCAAACCACCGGTCATGATTAGGGATCGTACAATGAACTTCAAAGGCTTAATTCAAGGAAGGAATCCACAAGCTGTAGATCCAACCATGGTCCGTTGTTAGGCCTCGTGAAAAGTTCCGAAAACTTTTTATTGGAGTTATTTCAATATTTTCCCATTCTCCTATTCCTAAACCTCCATATTTTAGTACCTATTTGGAGATTATATCATAGTATTACCTGTAAAAACTCTCATATCTTTACCCAAGCTTAGAGCAAGAGTCAAGAAGAATAAATCTAAGGTTTCAAATTTCTCGAGCTTTCTCCAAGAACTCTTGTTCTCTACGATATGTAAGTCTCACGGAGATTAAGTTCTTCCTTACATCCTAAATCCATGGTTTCAACTAGTAAGATCAAAACTAGGGTATTTACCCCCAAAGTTCAATATATTCAAAATTCTCTCTATATTCCATTTATTGATTCTTGATTTCATTATAAAATTTCATTACTTTATATTAATAATTATCTTTGATTATTAGTCATACTTAATATACCACATGAATCATTTTTGGCTGGGAGTTATCTGAAAACCTTGACATACTATCTCGTATGAATTTTTTTCATGAGTAAAGTGAATTTCATATTTTAAAGCCTTATTTTCAAAAAGAGTTTCAAGAAAGCATGGATTTCTTCATGTGCATTGTTTTCAAAAAGAAAAGCAAATTTAATTTTAGAGAAATCATATCTTAGTCTGGGGAAGGTACCAGTGGTTTTTCATAAAAGAATAGTCTTTTAAAGGAAGTTCAGTAAAATTATCAAGAAACTTTTTAGTATTAACTCAAGATATTGATTATCAGTTTTTCCCTGAAGTGAGACTTTTACATAAATGGGACATCATATAGTTGTTGAGCAATATTATTACATTATTTTTTGAATAGTATTGAGCAATGAGTGAGGTAAGGGTTAGATAATCTAAATCCCATAATTGTATCGCCAGCGTAGGATAGGATTGTGTCTTTGATTCGGGTAACTCCTCATAAAGCATTTGTTAAGGGCACAACGATCAAATCCATTAGTTAAGTTCTTCATTTACCCTAACAACGTGTAGGATGACTCTTGCAGCGTGGGCAAGATATTGTATCATCTTGAGATCATGTGATAGTTGTCAGTTAAAGAAACTCCCCAAAAAAAGTAAATTATATTATTTTCAGTATTTTCTACTAATGCACTCATATTTTTAGTTGTAAATCTCAGTTTATAAAATAAACATGCATGTTTTACTTTTCAATTGAGTACTATTTATAATCTACCTTCAGGCTTACTCTTTCAATTCAGTTTAATTGTTGTTTCATTAAGCTATTTTGCATACCTTACACTCCATGTACTAACGTCATTTGGCGTTGCATTTTGAAACGGTGTAGATTCAACTATTTAGGATCGGCAACAGACATTTCACTAGAATCTATTTCCATCAATATCCGGTGAGACCTCCTTGCTTTTGAAGGGTCTAGTTTAACTAATATATTCAATACTTAGCTAGTAGAGTATGGTTTTTTTCCTGCCACCTACCCTTACGTTATTAACGGATTAATAGACAAGTTAGTCGAGTCGTGCTTTTTAGAACTTTCTAAATTTAGTCATTATTATTATTATTTTCACTTTTTTGGAGTTTTAGATAAAGTTTTTGAGATGATCTATGTTTGTTTAAATGAATATGATGTTCATCTTTTGTATAGCTTCCGCATAAGTTATCCAGTCTTCTAGTTTAGCAATATGTAAGGTCAAGGGTTCACTTGGGATAAGAAATGGATCTAGGTGTCGGCCAAGATATAAGTTCGGTGCGTGTTAAATTTGATATCAGAGAATATATTTTAAGTGTCCTAAGATGTCTATAATGTCATGTCTAGTAGAGTCCACATCGGCTATAGGATGTTAGGAAATACTACCATTCTTTTATATTCTAGTTTGTGCGATAGAGTTTAACTCCAAATAATTTTCTTCTTATAACTCAGTGTGATCCCATATTTTAAATTATGCCTCCAAAGTGTACCATCATTTAAAGAAATTACACAAGTACTAAGGTTCCCTCTAAATTGATGCAACTAATCTGTCTCCTTGATTTTGGAGGTCTCCAATAAGTAATTTGACTCAAGGCATGATAGAAACTCATTGGACTTTCAAGTCGTGTGGGAGGGTTGCATGAACTGAGAAGGGTTTTGGGTATGTATGGCCTCACCTTTGAAAACGTTCTCGGTAAAGTCACTAGGTATGCATTTGTGATGGAGTTTCATGTTTGTGAAGAGTTACTAGTACCTGGACAAAATTAAATCTCATTTTGATCTTACACTTCTTATTTCAATTTTCGGAGGTTTTATAAACTATTTTTATATTTCTTTGCTAGGTTAGTATTCTCACTTTTTACTTGATGTTTCCCGTTGATTTTTAACTTATTTAATCGTGCATGAGAAACATAATTTGAGAATTTTAGGGGGGTTCAAACTCTTTTTTGGAGAAATTTCAATTTTGAATCCCTTACCTTATAGGTAGAGTGATTTCGAAAACAAATTTCAGTTTGACCTTTAAGGTTTGGAGTTGACGTTTTGACTTAAATTTTCGTTCAAACTTTTATATTGCAATATGGGTATGTGTGAATTCATATTGTAACGTTGTGTATGATTTTTATCGTTTGGGAGCCTAATAATATTATTTGAGAGGGAAAAGTTATTGATAAGGGTTCATGACGCATTTGCCCAACATTTCAGGCAGGTTATGTATTGCTCTTTTAGACTTGTCTTGGGCAATAAGTTATGCTATAAATCATGTTTGGGTTGGTATTTAATATTGGTGGGACTAGATATTTAGAGTAATGAATCATTCTCGTAAAATCTAGTTTAGAATATAAATGATAGATATTATTTTTATGTAAAAGGAGTACTTGTTGTGTTTTACTCATTTTTCTTGGGTTACATAATAAGAGTTGATGGTATATCAGAATAATTTTAAAAGCAATCTTTTGTGATCATACATATATACTCATTCTCATGGATCATAAGGTTGGTACTATGAAAACACCGATTGAAGTACACTTATTTGTCATAGGAAATGGTTTTGATGGATTTGATTATTAAAAATATATTAGGATAAATAGATATTATTTTCCATGAAAAATAT
This sequence comes from Solanum habrochaites, assembly GCA_027704765.1. Lineage (NCBI taxonomy): Eukaryota > Viridiplantae > Streptophyta > Magnoliopsida > Solanales > Solanaceae > Solanum > Solanum habrochaites. The sequence continues at coordinate 45,331,102 of JAKWJA010002492.1, forward strand.
ATTAGGATAAATATAAGGTTGGTACTATGAAAACACCGATTGAAGAACACTTGTTTGTCATAGGAAATGGTTTTGATGGATTTGATTATTAAAAATATATTAGGATAAATAGATATTATTTTCCATGAAAAATGAATTATGGAGCGATATATGAGCCTAGCCAGTGAGCACCTCCACAAGCTCCACCTTCAACCATGCCACTTTGGAGGAAGGCGTATAAAGGTATGATTATTGGCTATTGCTTTGTAGTGCATATGATTTCTTTGTTTTGCTTTATATTTCTTAATATTAATATTTATTGTGCTTTAGTTTTACTTAATATATGATTCTGGTTAGTTTATTATATTTTTAACATTTAAAATTATTTGGTTGTTACATTGACTTGATGATTCTTAACATAGTTCTTATGATATACGACCTCCGTCCACAATTAATGGTCATAATTTTCATTTTTAAAGTTAAATTAATAAAATTTTGATTAATATTTTACGATATACAATAAAACCTCTATAAATTAATTGATGAATTAATAATCTCTCGAAAATAATATTTTTCTCTGGTCCCGACTTGGGCCAATGAAAAAAATTATCAGTTCCGATAAGATAATAAGATAATATATTTCCAAAAGACCTCTATGTAACTATGGTCCCATTAATATCATAAATTAATAATTTTTTTAAAGTACAAATACATTTAACACAATTTACTAAAATATAATTTTATTGTGTTCTATTTTTCTTAAAATTTAAATCTAGCTTAAGTCTCACTAATTTTCTTATTGCAACTAAGAGCTCCGGTGTTGTCATTTCAAATACTATAAAATTGTGAAAATTTCTAGTTACGTAAGTGTTTTCCTACGCGTAACTGGTTCTGAATGTATAATATTATTTTCAACTTCATCATCAACGTTGGTTCTTTTCCGTCGTATCCACTATATTCTGGACCTCTTACATGCTTTCACCTTGATAATCCAACAAGTTATTGACATCTATTTTATAGTGGTAACTGAGATCATAATCAATGACATCAAGTTCATTAATGACATTTTCACAAGAAGTTCACTCAAATTCTCTGAAATTGCATTCCCCGAACGAATTTTACAATGTCAAATACAATTTGTTGTTATCTCTTGCCAAACTTTTTTTGGTCCAAAAAGGGATTGCGTAATTGACAACTTCAAAAATATTAATCTTAACTGGATCAATTTGTCGCACTTCACAGTTTTCTAATATCCTACGATAAAATTTATTTGATAATATTTATTGAAAAATCTTATTATCCCAATATCACAAGATTGAAATTAGTAAGATACAATGATTTTGATGTATTCGTTGTACTTTATGTATAATAATTTTTTATGTGAAATCAATAAATATGATACATATATTACTAAGACACAATGATTTTGATATATTCAAAATTAACCTTCATTAAATTTCAAACCTTTCTTTAAATTAATAAATATTATTTTATCGATTAAATAATATCTCTATAAAATAATTAAATTTCATGGTTCCAACTATATTAATTTATAGAGGTTTTACTGTACTTTTTCCATCATATTGATATTTAAAAAATTGTAATGTATAGTACTTTTCGTATAGTTTTTGAATATCTTAATCTTTTGTTTAAATTATTGAATTAATGTAATCTAATTTAACTTTAAAAATTAGTCAAATTTACTTTTGAAAAACATAACATAACAAATAAAAATAAACGAAGGAAGTAGTAATTAATTCGTATTCCGTCAACTTATGATACCTATTGATTCTGATTATTGCTAGTCATTGTCAACAGCACTAGTGTAAGCCACCTGATAGAACGTCAAATGCTTTCAATGGCTAAGTTATGTTCACTATAATTTAAATTAAATGATTACTAAAATAAACTATGTTGTTCATTGAAGACAAACTACCGTCAAAGAGAGATTTTCCAATCAAATTTAAATGATTTCAATGAGATTGGATGGAGAGGAGAAAAATAAAGGGAGCAATCTTAAAAGTGTGAACTCGTGATTTTTTCGAAGGGTTGTGATTTTATCGAAAGGTTGTGACTTTTTCTAATAAGATGTGATTTTTTTTGGAAGGATTAGGTTTTATAATAAAACACTATTAACACATATTCATACAATCGTTTGTTAGTGGTAAATAAGAGGAATTTCCTATCATTTTTTAACTCCAAATTTTTGAAGTTTTCCAATCTTCTTCTTCTTAAAAAATCTCAAGTGTAATTTGCATCAGTTTAATAAGTTCGAAATTTGATGTATCACTACAAGAAAGAATTGGTGAACAAACTGTAACAAATTATTCATCAATTCGCACATGTATTTTCCTCCACCGATTTTCATCATATATATACTTCAATATTGTTTATATCATTTTAAATCATTATACTAAAATTGACATCCGTGGTCAAATCCATCGGTAGCCTTCTAATGTTGGCAACAAGTTTCACTTAGACACCCCAACTAAGCAATGTTAGACCCCTCATGTAAGGTCCCATTATATTATTTTGACATTTTTCTAACAATAAGCAAAAAACTAAAGAAGAGTGTAATACACTCGTTGATGACATGACAAACAATCAATTAAATGATTACATGTGTTATTTTTAGTTAAAAATTATTTTAAAAATCTATTTATTAAATAAATTAAAAATGTTATCTAAAGAAATATCTTTTTCATTTCACACAATTTCTTTTTTTTAATTATTCTTTTCTTTTATGATTTGTCACATTTATTCTTCTTCTTTCTTTTTAATTTTGTTTTTAGGAAGAAAAGAGGGAGAGGAAGAAAGAAAAAATAAAGAAAGAGGAAATAAATATAAAATATGGGTGTTGGTATCCATTTTTCCGATAAAATAAAAGAGAAAATAAAATAAAAATTGACTAAACTAAATCTTTCACGCGCTGTTGTTGAATTTATTCCACTCACTTTGACATGTCAATAAAAGTGTCAAATGACACAACAGAACCCCACATAATGTGTCTAAAATGAATATCGCCTAGTTAGTGTAACATCTCGCAAGTTGAAAGAGCTAAGAATAATCTAATAAACTAAAATAATCCTTTTGAAAAAAAAGGGAAAATCTAGAAAAAAATTCCAAGTTTAGAAAGTGAGTTTTGGTCATTTCGAAATAGCCATTTTAACTTTTAGCTCGGATGAGTTAGAGGTGCTTCTGGATATGGGTGGAAAGATCTTTGAATAATCTTTCCAACCCCGCCAAGTTTGCGTGATTTTTATATTGTATGAGTGACTTATGCCTTTCTGAAGTTGGGCTGTTGGATTAAAGAAAATTCTAATCCGAATTTACAGAAAGGCAAACTAGTCTTTTCACCAATTAATTTTCTATTTATTTTTACGGGTTTATTGGGGTAAAAAAATGTCTTAATTCGGTTTTGAAAAATTAGAACTACGCTTAGGGCTTGGAGAAGAGAGAAAAGAAGAAGAGGGTAGAGAGAATTCATCAATTTCGCCAAGAACGTCAAGATTGCGAGTGGAATTCGTCGGGGGTGATACCTATTAAAGTATGTGAGGTCATTTAGTGTTGGTTCAGTTCACACACACCAAACTTGTTTTAATTTAATGACTAGTGAGTTGTTTACATATTAATATGTGAAGTTCTTGAAGAATATGGTCGAATTCTTGTTGGTTATGCCTATTTTTAATTTGATTCGTGTTTTTGGGTTATTTTCTATTTAAATATATTCTCTATTGAGGGTACTTGTGTTTCTATGTGTTTGGGGAAAGAACCATGGAAGTTTAGAGGGTTTAGAGATGAAAAAAGAAGGAGAAAAGTCGAGAACACTTGGGTACATGGGTTGGGGTGTCGCGCCTCCCATAGCCCCAAAGGACAATCTTTGTCCGTAGGGCCTTGGGGTGTCGCTCCAGCCAGAGCGCCCCAACTTGGTCACTGAAGTTGAATTTTGGGACCTTGCGCCCCATGCTTCTCAGAGCGCCAAGGACGTCAATCCACCACATTCTTTCCCCACCTTTTCGTACTAGTTCCTAAGTGATGTACCTATATTTTTTAATTGATTCCAAACACTCTAGGGTGCATCTAAACATCATGAAATCAACCATAAACATGAGATCATAAACCTTGAATTCATACTCTGTTCAAGAAAAGCTAAGATGAAAGTCAAAGAAGTTAAAGTCAAGTCTAAAAGTTAAGAATCAAGTTAAAGTAAGTTGTTAAAGATTTCAAGACTTTAACAAATGTTTTAACTTTGTTTTGAGGCTCAAGTTACAAGTTAAGAAAAGATTAAATAGTTGAGTTCATTTATCAAAAGGGATATAAGTATTCCCTAAGATTTACAAATGTTTTCACATTTTGAGCAAGAAAGGAAGCTGAGACTTTCAACAGAGTCTTTGGGCTAGTTTTACTAAAGAGGAAACTATAATTTCCAATAGAGATTTTAAAGCTAAGTTTGAGTAATTACCTCAAACCAGAGAAGAAGTTATTTTAAAACATATGAGCTATTATTTTTGGGAGTAGTATTGACTACCGATATGGGGACGCGAGTTCATATTAACCCAAGCCCCCATAAACCATGTAGCCAACATGGACAAAATAAGGGTCATACTTTTTGGATGATTTCTTATGGTTTTTAGTATAGACTAGTGGATCCACTTAATAGTTCATGTTCTATACTGATGGCAAGGTATAAGACGGTCCTCTTGCAACGTGAGGTAAGATGTTGTACCATCACTTAGACTCATAGTGATGATTGTCGGTTAGAGAATCTCCCAGAAACTATATTACTTCATATATAAGTAAAGTAGAGCTTGTTATTGCATTTCTTTAACAAACTAAGTGTTTTCATTGTAATACAAGCTTTTATATATTGCATGTGTATTATTGCTTTATATTAAGTCATGTTATTCATGAGTTGATCAGAGTAAAGGTAAGTGTTCCTTCTTACTCTTTTTAAAGCTTAAGTTGTTGTTAGTATTCCAACTTGCATACTTGTACATTCAATGTATTGATTCAAGTTAGCCTGCATTGTTTTATGATGCATATGCAGGTAACAAGGATCGTCATCATCCAGCGCCTCGTTGATCCAGTTGAGCACTCGGAGTCAATGGTGAGCGTTCTTGCATTCTGGAGGACATCTTTATCATTGAGTTCTTGTCTTTAGTTTTCAATTGTTAGGATGATCGGGGTCTTGTTTGTTACGACCCGCATGTACACCCTAGAAGTTAGGGCATTCTTAGGTCACAACATGGCGTACTTGACCTCTCGAATCTCTTGTACGATCCCTTGAACATCATTCATTGCATATATATGAAAAGCACACGAAATTAAAATATTTATTTCAAAACGTAATGTAGAAGTCATTTCATGAAACGTCTAACATATGTCTCAAAAACCATCTATGAAAATCATGAGTACAATAGTCTTGGGTCACATCCCATAAAAGTCTAAACATGAAAGAATATAAAATACAGCGTAATAGTGATGTCCTCGAACTCTATGTGGACTCACCAATATTCTTTGTTTGCAAACCTTGGAAACTCTACCCTTGAAATCGACTCAATATCCTTTAGACCCTACATGAACAACATGTAGGCAATATGCGTTAGTACGATATGTACTAAGTATGGAAACTATCATCCAAAACATAAGATATTTCAAAGGGTTAGTTAATAATAAACATAATCATAAGAAATAAAAGCATAAGCATAACATGAATAACATAATCATAATAAAGCATCATAAAGCATATAAGAGTTCATACTTAAACCATTGTCCTTCTTACTCAAATGAACTACTCACAAGCCACCTCCAAGTAGGGGTGTACAAAATCAAACCAAAAATCGAACCAAACAGCAAACCGAGTCAAGCCAAAAAAAAATCCGACTAGTGATTTGGTTTGACTTGGTTTGATATTGGAAAAAAAAGTTTGACTATATTTGGGTTGGTTTGGTTTCAACGAGGAAAAACCAAGTCGAGACCAAACCAACCCGACATTATATATGTAGTTTTAAAATTTTATTTTATACATAAAAATATTTACTTTGATATCATTTTAAAATATTTTTTATATTATTTCATAGTTTTTATCTTTTGATATATTCTTTCAAGTTTAAAACTTAGAATACGGAATGATCCAATAAAGATTATAGTTCGTAGACGTTGATAATTATAATAAAACTTAAATCAAAATCAAATTAATAGTAATGCAAGAAGAAAATCAATTCAACACGAAGAGTGACAATAGTATTGAATATTTGTTCTTTAGTTAAAATTAAAATACATAATCTAAATTTAATTTTCCTTAGATATTTAGTAATCTAACTATACTTATTAAACTTATTTTAGAATGATTTAGTACTTTTAAATTATTATTATTTTCATTATGACTTTACAATATTTATTTTATATGATGATTTCATTTTTATTTTTTATTGAATACTTTTGTGTTATCAATACTCATATAATATTTTGTATTATTTTTTAAAAATACCTTAGATAATTGTATTTTGGTTGGACTAAAGAAATATTTCGAGCACAAGTTAATTGTATGTTTGTATGCAAACTTTACCAAAAAGAACCAAAAGACTGGAAAAAAACAAAGTTTATTAATTTTGTTTGATTTATAAATTTAAAAATTTCACACAATGGTTGGTTTGGTATTTGAAAAACCCGAATCAACCCGAGGTTGAAAAACCCGAAAAATTCTGAATTTTATTAGTTTGGTTTTGTTTATAAATTTAAATTTTTACACGAATGGTTTGGTTTGATATTTGAAAAACCCGAGCCAACCCGGTCATGTACACCCCTACCTCCAAGTATACTAGTGTAAGGCGAAGGTAGCATCCCATACTATTACCAAAGTTAAGTACATCTGTTTGGTCATTCTTGATCATATTCCACTTTCATAATTAAGACCTAAGTTCATCATATCATATGAGAACTATACCCCTAGGCAACCCCAAAGCATACTTGTGCAATGCATGTGAAGCATCCTATACTACTTCACACACTAAGCATATCTTTAAGTCATCTTATCTTGGTTCATGTCATCTTAGGATTCATCTAATAGACCTACTTCATATTGACAAGGAACTATAATCTTAAGTCTATCACGTAATGGATGGAAACGATAGCACTATCCAAGCTAACATACATCATGTCGTGGTCATGCGATAGGTAGATTCAAGTCATACTTTGCCATGTATGTATAGCATCCCATACTACCATCCATACTAAGTACTCCTCTAGACTATCCTACTCCAAGCTAACTTGTCTTGTAACCTTGTCTATTAAGCTCAACATACTACCATAATAGACCTACTACCATGGAATGCATCTCAACATACTAACCAAGCAAACTAAAGGAAGGATACAACCATCCTAACCACCATGCAACCAATCATGTAGATGCAAGCTAATCATAGGGGAGCATGAATCCTCAACCCTAAGCTACCATGAGAAAATAATCTCAAAATATGACATGAAATGCACCTTGCATGCAAATCAAGCTACCATGAAATGCACCTTGCATGAAAGTCAAGCTAACATTAGGAGAGTATAGGTCTTTCTCCTAAAGCTACCTTGAAATGGTTTTGTCCTAACCAAGTCAAGCAAACATGATAAAGTATCCTTAAAACACAAGACCAAACTAATCATAGGAGAGATTGCTTCCTCCATCCCAATCTAACATGAGAACCACCATTCGCAATCTTCCATGATCAAGCATCCTTGCAACACAAGACCAAACTAATCATAGGAGAGGTTGCTTCCTCCATCCAAAGCTAACATGAGAACCACCATTCGCAATCTGCCATGATCAAGCATCCTTGCAACACATGACCAAGCTAAACATGAGAGAGATTACTTCCTCCATATCAAGCTACCATGAAGTTCATCACCTCTAGCTACCATGAGTAATTCAACTCAAGCTTCCATGATACTCAACATCTCAAGCTACCATGAGTATTTCAACTCAATCCTCCTAAAGATTTACTATCTCAAGCTACCCTTGAGACCTACCATCTCAAGCTATCATGAGATCACCATCTCAGGCTATCATGAGAATGCATATATCACGCTAACATAAGATTCACATCTCAAGCTATCATGATAATTCATATCTCAAGCTATCATGTGATTCACATATCAAGCTAACATGTCTTGGTATTATCTCACAAAGTCTCTTACTCATGAAGTGATCATACAACTCATCTTCAAGCTAATCTTAGTCAACCATGTATTGATCCATTTTAGGTTCTTAAGTAAACCTACGGTTTGTGTATGTGAGAGAACTTGCTTTTCCTAATCATGTTCATGTCTAGGTGTAGAAAAGAAAGGAACCATCACCACAATCATCCTCATCATGACTCTATCCCCCAAAGACCTAACATCAATGGCATAATAACCCATAAACAATTACTACCTTTAACTCATTATGATCTATGTTCAATTTCATACTTTCTTCATCCTATTATATTATTAGAAGGTAATTCTAGGTATACATGATCACATAGGTTCAATTCAATCTTTACAAGTCAACACCAACCTAGATCAGTTAATCCTAGTTCAATTCATATATAGGTGATTCAATCATGATAAAATAGCATACAATACAATTGAATTAAGAAGATTAATATAAAACTTCATCTAGCCTCTAATGGCCTAAAATCACTATGATCACCTTCAAATTTAATTACCATAATTCACCATGAAAACACCATGAAAACAGAATATAATCATCACATAAACATAAGTAAATGTTACCCACTCTATTGGGATCACAAACACACCTTACCCATAATGCAATCACGACCCTCACTAGATTGGGGTTCTTTGGATTCAATTGAAGGGATACTAGGGGAGCTTCATGGATGGAAGAATCCATGAATGAATAATCTTCACATACCTTAGATTAGAGCCTTAATCTTAGATTTAATCCTTGGAGAAATCGTCCTAAGATGTTGCTCCCAATTCTTCTTCTCCTCTAATGGTGTTCTTGAGAGTTCTAATGTGAGAGAGAGGTTTTGATTTGGAGTCTAGAGTCTAGGAGGATATTTTATTGTTTAAATAATCCTCAAATACCTAAAAGCACCTAATTTAACCTCCCATGCATTTATTTAGACGTGGGGTGAATTTGCCAATTCACCCTTTCACTTAATAGTGAACTGTGTGAAATGCAGGCTGCATCGACGGAAGGCCACCTACGGGACGTCAACCAGACGACGGACCGTACTGGCAACCATCATCTTGGTCAAAGTCTACTCCAAGGAGCCTATCGCTCATGAGTTTAAGTGTCAACCTACGCCCTCCATCGACGCGGCGTCAACCAACATACGATGCGTCGATTGCCTCTTCGATTGACACTGCCCAGGCAGTGTCTAGGTCATGGTTGGGGTCCTCTTTGAGGGAATTTTGCGGGTCCCTTGGGGAGTCGTGCCTTGACATCTCTACCCAAATTACATCCTTCTAGATTCTAGGAAGTATCTGTATCAATTTGAGCTCTAAAACTGCATAAATCCTCATGAAACTATTAAGGCATGCTAGCACGTCTCAAGGTTATCTTTCAAACGTCACCGAGCGTTCTTAGATGTTTCACCTTCAAACTCTCTCAAGCTCTGTATACTGCCTCTAAAGACCATAATTTACCATTTTAGGACCTTATAACCTCATGACACACATGTTAGGATCTAACTACACCTAAATCTCATTTGAGGTGTTACAATATCCCCCACTAGGGAAACATTATCCTTGAATGACACCCTCTTAAACACTTCTTTAAAGGACCTATTCTAGACTAGCAGCACATCTTATATGCATTATACCTAAATGCACGTACTCAAATCAAGGAAACAATTCAATTCCAAGCTAATCATCACTACACATAATCATATAAAGGCCTATGAAAAGGGCTCCTTATCCCCCACTTGGGAACAAGCCACACATGTCTTTATAACATCAACCCATCATAATGAAACACCAAAATCTACAAAGCAAGTCATAATCATAAGAAATTCTGGAAATTTTCATAATTTAATAAAGAAGCACATACCGGAAAGGAACAGGAGGAGATCACTCTTGATCACCCTTGGATTTGAGAGCAAGGAACCTAGCCTTGGCTTTAGGAACATCTTCCTCACTATTGGTAGCAATTATCTTGCCTTCCCTCACATTAGTTCTTGCCTTAGGGAAATCCCTCATCATATGATCACTCACCATATCCATAGAAAGCATTACTACCAGTCAAACACCTACCCTCATGCTTCTTACCACACCTAGGGAAAATAGGTTGGGAATACTCATTCCTCTCTTGAGGTCTAGGGTTAGACACCCTTTCATCCTCATAAGTAGAAGCACTAAAATGACCTTGTGCAGAAAACTTTTGTCGATTCTTAGAACAAGAATGACCATCGAAACTCTCCTTGTCCATGCTATTTTTTTCTCCTTTCTAATCTTGGACTGTTCTATTTGTTGAGAAAACACCATAAGTCGAGATATATCCATATCATAAACAATCATGGCCATACAACATTATTCTTCTACTAGTTCGGACACCCCTGTCATGAACCTATTCATCAAGTCTCTAGGATTTGCCACCAAACTTGGAGCATACTTAGAAAAAAGAGTGAAATTCAAAGCTCCTTGACACTCAAACTACCTTGCTTGAGGTTTATGAACTACTCCAACTTAGCCTCTCTCAGTTCCCTAGGAAAGAACCTATCAAGGAAAGTCAACTTAAAAGTCTCCCACTCTATAGGCCGGCTCTTAAAGGTCTACTATATTTTTATTGCTCATACCAAAGTTGGGTAACATCTTTCAATTGATAGGCAGCCAACTCCGCCTTTTCAATGGAATACACTCCCATGATTGCAATAACCTTATACACCTCATCAATAAACCCATTCGAATCTTCCTCAACTTTGAAGCCATGGAACTTTGGTAGATTCATTCTCAAGAACTTCCTTACTCTAGTAGCACTCATTTATCCTATAGGATTTGCCATATCCACCTCACATCTATTATCTTGGGCCTTTAAGGCTTGAGCCAACAAAGTCATAGAAGCCCTATATTTCTCAAGCATAGCATTCCCTATTGGAGGGTCATTAGGAACTTGAGGAGGAACTTGTTCTTGCACTAGGGTAGGCACATGCCCTTACACTTGGGGAGGAATCTCTTGCTCCCCATTCCCTTCTAGAATTAGACCTAGTGTTAGCCATAACCTATAAAATCATAGGCAAACATTAAAAGAAGGGCTTACTCAAGCCAAACTCCATGGCACGACTTTAAGAATAAAGAATTGAAACTTTCCTTAGCATCCCACAGCCTCATACTCATAGAAGTTTCGCGACTCACACCCATGAATAAGACTCTACTAGACGTGGTTTTGAAACATCCTAAGACCATTTCATAACATTTTGCTTTGATACCAAGTTTGTCACAACCCGCATGTACACCCTAGAAGTTAGGTCATTCTTAGGTCACAATATGGCGTACTTGACCTCTCGGAGGTCTTGTACAAGTCCTTGAACATCATTCATTGCATATATATGAAAAGTAAATGGAATTAAACTTTTCTTTCAACATATAATGAGGAAGTCATTTCATAAAACATCTAACATATGTCTCAAAAACCATCTATGACATCATGAGTACAATAGTCTTGTGTCACTGCCCATAAAATTCTAAGCATGAAAAAATATAAAAGACAACGTAGTAGTGATGTCCTCAGATACTAGGAGGACTCACCAATCTTCTTTCCTTTCAAGCCTCAAAAACTCTACCGTTGAAATCAACCCAATATCCTCAAGACCCTACATGAACAACATGTAGGCAATATATGTTAGTACGATATGTACTAAGTATGGAAACTATCATTAAAAACATAAGATATCTCAAAGGGTTAGTAAATAATAGACATAATCTTAACAGATAAAATCATAAGCATGACATGAATAACATAAGAATAATAAAGAATCATAAAGTATATAAGATTTTATATTTAAATCATTGTCCTTCTTACTTAAATGAACTACTCACAATCCACCTCCAAGTATACTAGTGCAAGACTAAGGTAGCATCTCATACTACTACCAAAGCTAGTACATCTCTTTGGTCATTTTTTTTATCATAGTCCACTTCCATAATTAATACCTAAGTTCATCATATAATATAAGAACAATGTCCCTAGGTCACCCCAAAGCATACTTGTGCAATACATGTGAAGCATCCCATACTACCTCACACACTAAGCATATCTCGAAGTCACCCTATCTTGATTCATATCATCTTAGGATTCATCTAATAGACCTGCTTAATATTGACAAGTAACTATTATCTTAAGTTAATCATGTCATGGAAAGTAACAATAGCGCTATTCTACCTACGCATACATCATGTAGGGGTAATGTCATAGGTAACTTCAACGCATACTTGTGTAATGTATGGATGGCATCCCTTATTACCATCCATACTAACTACTCCTCTAGACTATCTTACTCCAATCTAACTTGTCTTGTAACTTTGTCCATTAAGCTCAACATACTACCATAATAGACCTACTACCATGGAAATCATCTCGACATACTAACCAAGCTAACTAAAAGAAGTATACAACCATTATAACCACCATGCAACCAATCATGTAGATGCAAGCTAATCATAGGGGAGCATGAATACTTAACCCTAAGCTACCATGAGAAACTAATCTCAAGATATGACATGAAATTCACCTTGCATGCAAATCAAGCTACCATGAAATGCACCTTGAATGCAAGTCAAGCTAATATTAGGAGAGTATAGGCCTTTCCCTTAAAGCTACCATCAAATGATTTTGGCCTAACCAAGTCAAGATAACAAGATCAAGTAAAATTACAACATAAGACCAAGCTAATAATGGGAGAGCTTGCTTCCTCCATCCCAAGCTAACATGAGAACCACCATTCCCAAGCTACCATGATCAAGCATCCTTCCAACACATGGCCAAGCTAAACATGAGAGAGCTTACTTCATCCATATCAAGCTACCATGAATTTCATCACCTCAAGCTACCATGAGGTAATTCAACTCAAGCTTCCATGAGACTCAACATCTCAAGCTACCATGAGTATTTCAACTCAAGCCTCTTTGAGATTTACCATCTAAAGCTACCCTTTAGACCTACCATCTGAAGCTATCATGAGACGACCATCTCAATATATCATGAGAATTCACATCTCATGTTATCATGAGAATTTATATCTCAAACTATCATGAGATTCACATCTCAAGTTATCGTGAGAATTCACATCTCAAGCTATCGTGAGAATTTATATCTCAAGCTATCATGAGATTCACATCTCAAGCTATCATGCCTTGGTCTTGTCTGACCAAGTCTTTTACTCATGAAGTGATCATATAACTCATGTTCAAGATAATCTTAGTCAACCATGCAATGATTCATTTTAGGTTCTTAAGTCAACCTAGGGTTCATCCATGTGACATATTTGCTTCTCCTAATCATGTTCATGACTAGGTGTAGAAGAGAAAGGAAATATCACCACAATCATCCTCATCATGACTTTAACCTAAAAGCCCTAACATCAACGGCATAACAGCCCATAAACTATTACTACCTTTAATTCATTATGATCTATATTCAGTTTCATACTTTGTTCATTCAATTAGATTATTAAAAGGTAATTCTAGGTATACATGATCACATAGGTTCAATTCAATCTTTACAAGTCAAGACCAACCTAGATCAATTAAGCCTAGTTCGATTCATATCTAGGTGATTCAATCATGATCAAATAACATAGAATACAATTGAATTAAGAAGATTAACATAAAACCTTCATCTAGTCTCTAATAGCCTAAAATCACCATGATAACCTTCAAATTCAATTACCATAATTCACCATGAAAACAACATATAATAATCATATAAACATAAGTGAATGTTATCCAGTATGTTGGGATCACTAACATACCTTACCCAGAATGCAATCGCAACCCTCACTAGATTGGGTTTCTTTCAATTCACAATTGATGGGAAACTAGGGGGCTTCATGGATGGAAGAATCCATGAATGAATAAGTTTCACATACCTTAGATTAAAGCCTTTATCTTAGATTGAATCGTTGGATATATCGTCCAAAGATGTTGCTCCCAATTCTTCTTCTTCTCTAATGGTGTTCTTGACAATTCTAATGTGAGAGAGAGGTTTGGATTTTGAGTCTAGAGTCTAGGAGGGTCTTTTATTGTTGAAGTACTCCTAAAATACATAAAAGCACCTAATTTAACCGCCCATGCATTTATTTGGACATGGAGTGAATTTCCCAATTCACCCCTTCACTTAACAGTAAATTGTGTGAAATACGGGTTGCATCGACGAAGGGGCGTTGACCAACCGACGGACAGTACTGGAAACTGTTGTCTTGATCAGAGACTTATCCAAGGAGCCTCTCGCTCAGGAGGTTACGTGTCAACCTACACCCCTCCATCGACGGGGCGTCAACCAACACACGAGACGTCGATTGACACTGCCCAGGCATTGTTTAGGCCATGGTTGGGGTCCTCTTTGAGGGCCTTTTTCCGGGCTGATATACCGTAGTTTCACGATATTATTAATACTTTTTCCTTAAGTTTAGTGTGTCCAAAAGCCTTTTTGTGCTAATTTTTATATAAGTTTCTCTTTATTTTGCAGGAAATCTGTCCAAAGATGAATACGGAGATTTTGAGCGAAGAAATGCAGAAGAGACCACCTACGGAACTTATGACGGTCCGTCGTGCTTGTGACGGTCCGTAGGTGGCAGCGTAGTGCAGCTGCTGAAGGAAGATGGGGAAGTCGGACCAAGTGTGGGGCTACGGAGTTCATGACATTCCATCGTGTCTATGACGATCCGTCCTGCAGGTTCGTCATGAAGTTCAGAGAAGTAGTCCCAGTACCCATATTCCAAGAGTTCAAGTGTTTTGAAACGAAGACCCTCGACGGACCGTTGTGCCTATGACGGTATGTCATACCTGCCGTCGAGGGTAATGAAGAGAGCAACAGAAGAAATTGCATTAGTATGGGACGACGGAGTCCATGACGGTCCGTCGTGACCATGACGATCCGTCGCGAGTTCCATCGACCCAGCCGCGTTTTGACAGATATCCAGCAAATAGAGTCCTTGTTTAATTAGGTTTTTATTTTTTATAAATAGTTCGAAAAATCTCATTTTTGAGGTTAGACTCTGGATCATTATTAGACTCTGTATTGTTAGACACCTTTTGATTATCATTAGACTTTTTGTGAGATTTTTTATTACTTTGAGATTCTTGCAAGTGATTTTTTGTGATTAATCAAGCAAACTTTCGGATTTTACTCTTTCTCATTGAAGTAAGTATATGAATTCTTATTTATTATATTTGAATATTGTGATTATGACTATGAGTAACTAAACTCCATAACTAGGGTTGTGGGAACCATAGGCAAATAATGAGATAAAACCTAACTAAAATAACGATTCTAGAGTAGTGTCTTGCATGTATTAATAATTCTTTCTCTTAGAAGTCTTTTTTAACGGATGGCCAACATTAGAACTCGCCTTAATTATACTTGTCGGACCAAGGAGGTATATAATAGGAAAAGAATTATCAACATAGATTTAGTGTATACTATCTAATAGGCTAGTATTGATTGATACGAGGTAATAACTTAGTCAAATATTGAATACGATGCTTAATATGAGGTAAAGATAAGGGTTAGGATAGCAACACACGTAGCCGGATCAAGGTGCGGAGTGAGATTTTCTAGATGCCGGACCAGGGATTTAGAAATACATAACTTATCACTTTGCATGCAAGATACTAGGAAAGAATTGTTATAGTTAGAATTATCAAGTTATGAACCTGTGGGGAACACGTAAACCCTAGTTACTTTGATTAATTGATTAAAATCCAACATTCAAAGCTATTAAGTGTCTCTTTCAATTGCGTTAGTTATTTTCATTCATTTAGAAATAGAAACCCCCTTTTATTGTTTTACTTCCAAGGAAGTCATTGACTGAACAATAGTAATAATAGATTGAAGTTAAGTCTAGACTATTTTCCTCCTGGGAATGATCCCAACCTCACTAGTTGGGTTATTTACTTGATACGACCGCTTTACTTCTTATTTGAGAAGTAAGTTTGAGCATATCAAATTTTGGCGCCGCTGCCGGGGAATATAGCTTTTAGATTAACTTGAACTTATTACTATAGTTTAGTTGTTATTTTCTTGATTTTACTTTTTTTTTATTATTTTTAATTTTTTTTTCAGAACTATCCTCCTTGTATGCTAAATACACTGAGAGGAAGAGAACCCTTGTTTCCCTATTATCACGAATTAGAGCGTACACTGCGCAATATGAGTCAAAACTTGGGAATAAATGATGATGATCCGAACAAAAACATCCCAGCTCCGGTTGATGTTCATGGTCAGTTGTTACCCGATGCTCCGGGTGAACACCAACAGAGGGGATAAAATCCCGCTCCACGGCCCCAATCATACTACAGAGGCAATGATAACATAGCAGACTTTGATGGGCCACTGGTTTTGCCTCCTCTGCCCACAGGCCATACTTTTGTGGTAACTAGTAGCCTGATGCAAATGCTCACTGCTAGAGGTTTGTTTTCAGGGCTACCTTCTGAGGGATCCACATACCCATATGGTTAAGGTAAGGTCAGTGTGTAACAGTTGTGTAGGGAGTCCTAATTTGGATTTAGATGTAATAGGTCTCAGAGTGTTTCCTCTCTCACTGACGATAGAGGCTGCTATGTGGTTCACTGAGCTCCCATACAACTCAATCTTCACTTGGAACCAACTAAGGGATGTCTTCTTAGCACGCTACTATTCGGACTCCAAGAAACTAAACCACAAAGACAGAGTGAATAACTTTGTGGCACTACCAGGAGAGTCAGTTAGTAGTTCTTGGGATAGATTTACCTCATTCTTGAGAAGTGTTCCAAATCACCGTATAGATGATGAGTCACTGAAGGAATACTTCTATCGGGGACAGGATGATAATAACAAAACGGTGTTGGACACTATAGCAGGTGGATCTTATGGGGAATGTCCTTATGCTGAGATTGCCAAAAAATTAGAGAAAATCTCCCAAAATAATAAAGTTTGGAGTACTAGGAAGTCTGATACAGGGAGAAACACCTTCGCAGTGCAGTCCACTCACAACCCAGCCACAGATGAGATTCGTGAAGAAATGGCTCAGATGAGAACTGAGCTTGGGTTGGTACTAAAACATGTCACTGGGGTGCAGAAAAAATAAATGCAGTCAACTACTTGGCTAAACCACCACATCCTAATGATGAATGCTATTATGCGGAGGACACTTATGCAGTAAATGAGCAGACGGGGGGTTTCTGACCAAGCGCCCAAGGCTCAAATAAGGATAATTGGCGCCAATGTCAAGGGAACCAAGGTCGGAACTATGGTAACTATAACTGTGAGGGTCATTATGTCCGAGATGGAAACTACAACCGCGACAACAACTTTAACAGGGGTAACTACGGTAACAGAAATGATAGGAATGGGCCCTATGTCCCTCCTCAAAATCGTGAAGTTACTCCTAGGGATGGTGGAGATAGTATGGCACGAGTTGAGGATATGTTGCACAAAATGATGAGGAGGTTCAATGCTAGTGATGAGCACATTAAAGAGTTAAGGTGTGATTTAGCTAGTATTGGGCAAAAAGTTGATACACATGCAATATCGATTAAATAGATCGACTTGCAAATGGCCCAATTATCTGCGACAGTGAACACACGACAACCAGGCACTCTTCCTAGCAACACTGTCCAAAATCCAAAAAATGATACGCACTGTATGGCGATCACTACTCGGGGTGGTAAGCAAACCAGTGACCCACCTATGCCGTCTGATGAGGAAAATAAGAGAAAAGATGTTGATAAAGTGGTAAAGGGTAGTGCTGAGGAAGAAAAGAGCAATGGAAAAGATGTAGAAGTCCCTATGAAGGTAATTCCCATGCCTAGACCACCACCACCCTTACCTCAGAGATTAGTGAAAAAGACCGAGGATGGTAAATATCGGCGTTTTATAACAATGCTAAAGCAACTCTCTATTAATGTCCCTTTGGTAGAAGCTCTAGAACAAATGCCCGGTTATGCCAAGTTTATGAAAGATCTGGTCACAAAGAAAAGATCGGTCACTTTTGAGGATGATGATAGACTGCAGCATTGTAGTGCTATTGCTACAAGATCCCTCGTACAAAAGAAAGAAGATCCGGGTGCGTTCACTATTCCTTGTACAGTTGGGTCATTACATTTTGCGAAAGCATTATGTGATCTGGGGGCAAGCATAAATCTCATGCCCCTCTCGATCTACAAGAAGTTGGGTTTGGGTGACCCAAAACCCACTGCGATGCGGCTACTGATGGCTGATCGGACAGTGAAACGGCCTATAGGGATACTCTATGATGTGCTAGTAAAAGTGGAGTCATTCATTTTTCCGGATGATTTTGTTATTCTTGATTGTGAAGTCGATTTTGAAGTGCCTATTATTCTTGGGAGGCCATTCCTTGCTACAGGTAGAGCCTTAGTTGATATGGAAAAGGGGCAGATGAAATTTCGGTTGAACAATGAAGAAGCGACCTTCAACGTGTGTAGGACTATGAGGCAGAGTGGTGAGCTCCAATCAGTATCCGCCATATCCCACAAAGAAAAGATGAAGAAGGAGAATGAACAAAAAAGTGCAAAACAAGAGTTTAGGGTTGGGGATTTGGTGCTTGTAGACAGTTCTGGGTCGCCTTGTCTTCCGGGCAAGCTCAAGTCCAAATGGACTGGCCCTTACTTGATTACCCAAGTATTCCCTCATGGAGCAGTTGAGTTAAAAGCCAAGGAGGGAGTGCGGTTTAAGATGAATAGAGATCGAATAAAACTCTATTTTGGGCATAAAGCATCGGGGAATGAAGTGATAGAGGCATACCATCTTGATGAAGTCTGAGTAATCAAGTGTCCCCAGTCGTGCCGCGACATTAAATCAGGCGCTTGTTGGGAGGCAACCCAATACTTATAGTCTTTTTAGTAATGGTAGCATTTTTCTACTAATGGGTTTTTAAATTTGCAGGCACATCACCAGGAAATTCTGCAGAAAATTACTCTGCAGCAGTCACTGACGGATACATCGACAGACCGTTGCGCCTGCGACGGACCGTCGTATGCCTCCGTCGTACCAGGTACGTCTTTCTGTTATTCTCAAACTAGGGCACACACAACGGACCCAACGACGGATCATCACAACTGAGACGGACCGTCGTCGGGGAGTCGTTGCGTCATTAATGAGTCGTACCTGACCCGACCCGGCTGGAGTCTTTTTCAAAATCAGACCGTTTAAACCCCCCAACCCCTCATTTCACCCCCATTCCTTCACTACTCCCCCTATTTCCCTCTCTTTTCAACTTCCACAATCTCTCCCTCTATCAACCGATCATTGTCCCCCCCAAAATTCTCCAAAGCCCTAAAAGATATAATCTACTAGTCGGAGTTGTTGCTGTGGGTGTCTCGTTGGTCACCGAGTACTTGTCCATCTTGCTTTTCTCCAATTCTAAGGTATGTGTCTCTAATTTCTACTCATTTATCCTGCATTTTTGTTTATTAATTAGTATTAGCCTAGTTCTTCATGATATGTTTGTTTCTTTAATATAAGATTCTGTCTAACCTAGGTTAAAAATGTTCGAAATTGCCGTGTTTACAAACCTAGACATAGGTGCTTTTGCATTTCTAGTTTCCTAGGTAGTTGGGTTAGACAAATGTAGGTCCAAAATACTACAAGTTCGATTTGGGTTCATCGGGGATGATTGGGATACCCCCAGTTCTGCCACTGATCTACAGAATGAGACCCCGATGACGGACCGTCGTACCCACGACGGACCGTCATAGGGTCTGTTCCAATAGCCCTAACACCCCACTGTCCAATTTTTTTTAAGTGTCCTTCAACGGACCCTTGCAACGGACCGTCGTCTTTACGACGGTTCGTCCTGCACAACCGTTCTGGTTGTCAGAGACCCTGTTCCTGAGGGTCTCTCATTGTTTTTCTAAGTGTCCCCCAACGGACACACGTGACGGACCGTCGTCTTTACGACGGTCTGTCCTGCACAACCGTTCTGGTTGTCAGAGACCCTGTTCCTGAGGGTCTCTTATTTTCTTCTAAATTCCCCCAACAGACACATGTGACGGACCGTCGTCCCCACGACGGTTCGTCCTGCACAACCGTTCTGGTTGTCAGAGACCCTCTTTCTGAGGGTCTCTCACTTTTTCTAAGTGTCCTTAGACGGACACATGTGACGGACTGTCGTACCCACGACGGTCCATCCTGCATGACCGTTATGACGGTCTGAGACCCCTCTCCTAAGGGTCTCTCATTTTTTTCTAAGTGTCCTCTGATGGACACCTACGACGGACCGTCGTACCTGTGACGGTCCGTCCTGCACATACCATCATACTAGTCAGAGACTTTCTTTCAGGGTTCTCCATATATACATAGTCCAATTAAGACACGACGGACCCCATGACGGTCCGTCATAGTCACGACGAGTCGTCACCAATTCCGTCGTGTGTCACTGTTACCATAGAAATGACATACTGTTTTAATTTTTTTGTGTGGTTTTGCTTGTCTTCTTTGCCACTTCTCGTACTAATATTGATCCTCTACAGGTACTATCTACTATGGCACCCAAGCAAGATCGAATCTACGCACGCAGGCGATCAAAGTCTGTCACCCCGTCTGCCCGCATGGTCATTGGCTCTGATGATGAGCGTGACCCCGAGTATGTGCCCCC
Organism: Solanum habrochaites; assembly: GCA_027704765.1. NCBI lineage: Eukaryota > Viridiplantae > Streptophyta > Magnoliopsida > Solanales > Solanaceae > Solanum > Solanum habrochaites. Next base: position 45,351,888 of record JAKWJA010002492.1, read on the forward strand.
GGGCACTTCCACCCCTGCCCGTGCTGCACGTGCTCCCAGAGCCACACCCGAAAAGGTGGCGTCCGGCATAGTCACTGCCTCTCAGTCTGATGAGGAGCGCACACTGAACGGCACACCCTATGGGTCAGCCACAAATGAAGAAGGAGCGTCTGGCTCCTTAGGAGTTTCCTGGTCGGAGGAAGCCTCCGGCTCTGCTGAGGTTCCCACACCCGCACCCGCCGCCGCTGCAGCGTCGGCCTCGTCTGATGAGGATGACAGTTTGGAATCCACATAAGGTTCACCAGCTCAGGCCCCCACCCCAGCTACTGACCATCCCAACCGGTGGTGTGTCGATGGGCAATTTCAAGTCTACTCCGACGCCAAGTTCCTGACTGACAAAGGAGTGATGACTCGAACACTCACCTTGGAGAGGAGGGTCCTTACAGGGAGTCTCCCGACGATGCCTGAGATCCACAATCTCTTCACCAGGCATCGCCTGGAGTGGACAACACGTCAATTGGGACGTTACAGTGAAGAAATGGTTCGAGAGTTCTACGCCTCCTATGTAGTGAGTCTCCGATCACAGATAGATAGGCGGTTTGCCCCACTGGAGAAGGTCCGAGTACGGGGCGTGCAGTTTGACATTTCCCTGCCTTCCATCTGCCGGTTTCTATACGGCGAGGGTGTTGATACTACTCGGACCCCTCTCACTACCGAGTTTGACTACAGATGGCAGCTTGTTAAAGATGGTCAGTTCCTGCGCGAGCCATCGCTGAGAGATACCACCAAGAGGTGGATGGCCCTTCACCATTCAGTTGATGGAGAGGGTGCCGACTAGGTGACCGAGCCAAAGGGGGCCATCAAGAAGGCCAGCCTAACTTTCACGGCGAAGTTCTTGTGGATGATTGTTCGCCACTACCTTTCCCCCACAGCTGCTGATAATATCGTTACATGGGATCGAGCAGTGTTGATAGCGGCAATGATAGCTGGGTTCGAGGTGGATTTCGCGTGGCTTCTACAGGCATTCATGCACGAGAGGGCTTTCAAGGTCACAACTACTTACCCTTTCCCGTGCATGATCTTTTCTCTCTGCAGGTCCGCAGGTGTGCCTATATGGAACGTAGATCAGCTCAAGACCCCTATGGGCACTGTTGACGTCGGCCTCATCAAAGATGAGGCCAATGAGTTGGACCCACGCAGAGGGCCCCGTTAAGAAATGCGCCAACTTGCTGACGATCTTGCTGATACGGTAGCCCAGGCCCGCACGGCTACGCAAGCGGCGTCCACTGACACTACCCCGGTCTAGTCTATCCCGGGTAGTAGCACTGCCCCGAGATCCTCTCGCACAGCCCCTCTACCGGCGCTAGTCCCGCTTGATAGGGTCCAAAAATTAGAGGCGCAAATAGCTACACTTCTGCATCATATCCAGCCGTGGATGCATAAGTCTATTACTGAGTCATAAGAGCGCCTAGAGCGGAAAATGGTCTGGTATACAGAGCGGAAGATCGCTGAGGTTCACCTGCGCTTGGACGCCTTTGAGTTGCGGGTGCTAGCCTGGCCAGCCCCTCCAGTGGATGTGTCGACTCTTCAAGCTGCGGTCGACAGCCTTAGCGCAGATATTGACACGATCTTAGAGGCTAGGGTGTTGGAGTCTGAGGCCCCTTCTGTCGAGCCTGTTGAAGACACAGTGTTGGCGGCCCTATTCGCCACTTCAGAGATTCCACCACCTCTCCCTCGAGAGCATTCCAAGAGGCGTAGGGGTCGAGCAGAGGACGAGGCGCGAGCACGAAAAAAGGAGCGCCGAGAGATGGAGGTTGCGAGGAGAGCCTCACTTGCTGAGGAAGAGGCGCACCAGATGAGAGCATCAGAGTTAGCGGATGGGGCGTCTAGCTCCCGAACTGTGGAGATAGCAGAAGGCACTACTGATAGTGAGGTTGTTGCTGAGGACACCACTGAGGGTGTCCAGATTGCAGAGGACGTGGGTTCCGTGGAACCAGACCCACCAGCTTGCTGATCGACGGCGCTTTGCGCCACAGGTTTGCTTCACCAACCACTCTAGTATTTAAATTTTTATGCATTGGGGACAATTGCATGTTTTTTTGTTGGGGGTGGGGTAAATGGACAGTAAGTGTTAGGGTGAAGTCTGAGTAGCCCAATTCACTATCCTCTTTTGGGGTTTTCTTGCCTGTGTTCTTTTTCCCCAAAAGACTGATTACTTTTTCTGTTGAACCGGCATGTCTATATCTTTCGTACATAGTTTAATTCTGGAGCATGATGGCTAAAATGATATCCTGATAAATTGGAAAATGATGCATGACTAGGTATAGTAACTGATAAATGTGTGGCTCTAAGCATGACATAGAGGTACACCATTGCCTTACCCTAATTCTAAAATTCGAACTAGGTGTCTGATAATCTGGTAGAGTGATGAGATGTCAAGTGAGTGTGAGGAAGATTTGAATAGTCCACTATATGTACTGAGCTAGAACTTGCCTGGTTAGTCCTGCTAAAAGTAAGTTGTAATAGACAATTAGGAAAGGATCATAGGCCCTTATTCAATATAGCCCATTTTTAGCCTAAATAAAAGAGAACCAAATGAAATTTATCCTTCTTTGATCCAAATGATCTGAGCTTAAATTAGACCTTTCTTTTTCACCCCAACTGTTCTTTTCTGGGAATAATGTGTTGGCCCTGGTCCCTCCTTGGACATGTGCACCTCAGCTTATGCCAAAAGCATAAGTTGATGGTGGTTCATGCAGTAAACAACCTTCGTTATGGCCCTGACCCAACTTTGGGTATTGTGTACCTTGACTCATGGCAAAGCCATGAGTTGAGGGTGGCTATTATGAGGAATGCTCTGGAAAGTGGGGTTGAAAGAACAAAGTGAGAGAAAGAACAAAAGTAAAGTGACTCAAGAATTAGTTGAAAGAGAAGTAAAGAAAAAGAAAAATATATAAGAAATGCAAGCAAGAAAAGAAGAGAGTAACTTACACAAATGAAAAAAGAAGAGAAAATAGCAAGGTGAAAGAATATGAGAAACTGGGCGAGATAAAATGATAGAAAGTGGAAGGTTTAGTCGATATGTCAATGAGGGCAAAAAGTAACTAAAGTATACCTAAATATACCCTACCTGACCCTGAGCCTATGTTACAAGCTAAGAAAGTCCTATCGTGATCCTAAGGGTTGTATAGCGAACTTAAGGCAGTGAAAATAAGGGCAAGCTTATGGCAATAGGTATGAATGAGTGTGAATTTTCTCTGAGAGCGAGTGTTGAAAAGTAATCATTATACTCAAACTTAAACCATTGTGTGAAAAATGAGGATTTTGTTTTAAAGTGAGGACACTAGTTGCAATACCAGAATTGTTAGCACCTCGGTAAGAAATTAAAGAGGATAGGTGTTAGCCCATGGTGAGTCTGTGTCATGTTCTGATCCCACATAATTCAAGCCTAATAGTGATAGCATGCATAGATTTTGATTAGATTAATCGGGATTGATAGCCAAATGATTGCAAAGGATGAAACATGGATACTATTGTACAAAGATTTTGTATTGAGTCATAGTGCGTCGCTTGAGGACAAACAACGAATTTAAGTTGAGGGTGTTGATATACCGTGGTTTCACGATATTATTAATACTTTTTCCTTAAGTTTAGTGTGTCCAAAAGCCTTTTTGTGATAATTTTTATATAAGTTTCTCTTTATTTTGCAGGAAATCTGTCCAAAGATGAATGCGGAGATTTTGAGCGAAGAAATGCAGAAGAGACCACCTACGGAGCAGCGAAGGTGAGTTAGTGACGGTCCGTCGTAGGTGGGACGCGTAGTGCAGAAGATAGGCAGCAGCTGAAGGAAGATGGGGAATTCTGACCAAGTGTGGGGCTACGGAGTTCATGACGGTCCATCGTGTCTATGACGGTCCGTCCTGCAGGTTCGTCATGAAGTTCAGAGAAGTAGTCCCAGTACCCATATTCCAAGAGTTCAAGTGTTTTGAAACGAAGACCCTCGACGGACCGTTGTGCCTATGACGGTCCGTCATACCTGCCGTCGAGGGTAATGAAGAGAGCAACAGAAGAAATTGCATAAGTATGGGACGACGGAGTCCATGACGGTCCGTCGTGACCATGACGATCCGTCGCGAGTTCCATCGACCCAGCCGCGTTTTGACAGATTTCCAGCAAGTAGAGTCCTTGTTTAATTAGGTTTTTATTTTTTATAAATAGTTCAAAAAAATCTCGTTTTTGAGGTTAGGCTCTGGATCATTATTAGACTCTGTATTGTTAGACACCTTTTGATTATCATTAGACTTTTTGTGAGATTTTTTATTACTTTGAGATTCTTGCAAGTGATTTTTGGTGATTAATCAAGCAAACTTTTGGATTTTACTCTTTCTCATTGAAGTAAGTACATGAATTCTTATTTAATATATTTGAATATTGTGATTATGACTATGAGTAACTAAACTCCATTACTAGGGTTGTGGGAACCATAGGCAAATAATGAGATAAAACCTAACTAAAATAACGATTCTAGAATAGTGTCTTGCATATATTAATAATTCTTTCACTTAGAAGTCTTTATTAACGGATGGCCAACATTAGAACTCGCCTTAATTCTACTTGCTGGACCAAGGAGGTAGATAATAGGAAAAGAATTATCAACATAGATTTAGTGTATACTATCTAATAGGCTAGTATTGATTGGTACGAGGTAATAACTTAGTCAAATATCGAATACGATGCTTAATATGAGGTAAAGATAAGGGTTAGGATAGCAACACACATAGCCGGATCAAGGTGCGGAGTGAGATTTTCTAGATGCGCAAGATACTAGGAAAGAATTGTTATAGTTAGAATTATTAAGTTATGAACCTGTGGGGAACACGTAAACCCTAGTTACTTTGATTAATTGATTAAAATCCAACATTTAAAGTTGTTAAGTGTCTCTTTCAATTGCGTTAGTTATTTTCATTCATTTAGAAATAGAAACCCCCCTTTTATTGTTTTTACTTTCCAAGGAAGTCATTGACTGAACAATAGTAATAAAAGATTGAAGTTAAGTCTAGACTATTTTCCTCGTGGGAACGATCCCAACCTCACTAGTTGGGTTATTTACTTGACACGACCGCTTTACTTCTTATTTGAGAAGTAAGTTTGAGCATATCACGGGCCCTTGGGGAGTCGTACCTTGACGTATCAACCCCAATTACGCTCGTCTAGATGTTAGGAACTATCCCTATCAATTGAGCTAAAACACTACCTAAACCTCATGAAACATACTAAGGCACGCTAGCACGTCTCAAGGCTATCTTTCAAATGTCACCAGACGTTCTTCGACGTTTCACCTCCAAACTCTCTCAAACTCCTATGTATTGCCTCTAAACACCATAATTGACCATTTTAGGACCTTATAATCTCATGACACTCATGTTAGGCTCTAGCTATAGCTAAATCTCATTTGAGGTGTTACACTATCCCAACATACCTCTTTATTGTAGAGGCTTTATAGACTATCATATAGTTAGTTTTCAGTCTCTCATCTTTGTATTCAGATATTTTGTTATGAGACTTAGTTCCATTTTGCCCAACTTATTATTCTTTCAGTTATTAAATGCGAATGTTTTATTGAGTTAAGTCTTCCGCTGAGTTAAGTAAGCCAGAGGGTCCATCCGAGGCCAGCATTGGTCTTCGAGTGCCAGCCATATCAAGGGTGTAGGCTTGGGGCGTGACAGTTAAGGTATCTAAGTGAAATTTGCTACCAATTTTTTAGGAGGTCTTTGGCCTAAAATATAGGCTTTAGTCATCTACGGCCTCCTAAAGTTATCCGCATATTTCATTTAGACATCTTAACTTAAGCTAGTACCTATTGAACACCTAAGTTGTTCAAAATGTGTACCTATTAAACACAAAATGTTGATATGACAAAAAAAAAAATAGCTTCACCCACTTTTAGCGCGTGAAGAAATCTGAATTAAAAAAAATACTCTTTTTCTTCTTCCATTCAGAGTTGACATTATAAATAATTAAAATAATTTTTTAAATATTTTAGAAAAACAATAAGTTTTAATCCAAAAAAAAAAAAACCACCCCGCTCCCTTTTCCCTGCTTTTAGTCTTCTCCTTCCCCACCTAATTTATTTCAAAAACTACATTTTGTATCGATTTTTAAAAAAAAAAAAAATCAACTAATTGGATTTGCAAAAAGAAAGAAGAAAGAAGATTTTTGGACATCGGAGTCAACAATATGGACGACGATCCGTTCAGCTCCATATCTGACAACCTCCAAACAAACATTACTACTCAAATTAAAATATAATCTATTTAATTTATAAAAAGTAATATCAGAGAATTCCATAAAATTAATCCGAATCTTTTCGTTCCCTTTTACAATTGATTGTGAAATGGTTATCTATGAACAAACTCCGCTTCTTCATCACTCTTGTACGATTCTCTCTTTATATCTTTCTCTCATGTATTAGGTATGAAAAATATGTTGTTAAAGAAAAAGAATCTATAAATAATTTGATTAAGATATCAAATTTTGTGATATTTGGAAAAAAATAATACAAAGAAGAAAAGAAGGTCGGGGGGGGGGGGGGTTAGCATGGGCTGGTAGTAGAATCGGTAGAAAATACATTTGAAAATTGAAACAATTTTTTTTAATTAAAATTATTTTCTATAATTTTTAGGGTCCACTAGTCACATACCATTTTTCGTTGATCATTTTGTGATGTTATAGAAAAAACATATCACATACACTTTATATTTTTTTATTATTATCAAAAAATATCTAATAGAAATAAATTTTTTATATAAATAAAAGTGTCCAATAAGTAATAATTTTAATTAAGATATCTAAATGAATTGTGTGGAAAAAATTTTAAGTGATCGTGAATGACTTAGGTACAACACATGTTTATGAACTAGTATACATTGATGAATAGATATTTGTTTTTCTTGATAAGTACAAAGAAAGTGAACTAAAGACATGTTATAAAAGTAAAAAATAAATAAATAAGTTAAATCTCCCACCGATCCCCCAGGGACCCAAACCTGGCTACAGCCACCTCCTTTGAGGTACAAAAGCAAATGTCAAACAATGTCAAGTAGAACAACTTTACTTTTTCTCATTATATTATTGTTAATATAATATGATAAAAGGAGCAGCACCAGCCCCTAACTTGTAAATATATACTTTAATCTCTTCTTACTCAACCTCTTCACCAGAAATAATTCTCTCTTTCTTGTTTTCTTTGTCAAACAATTTGATTTTCATTTGACTGCTATATCGACCAACCCCATCTGCCAACTATCATTTTTATGTGTAGTTGATAAGCTGTGATCAAATTCTTGATAATATTTTTGTGGGTTGTCAATTTTTCGTGTTGTAATTGGGAAAAAAATGTTAGGGAGGGAGTGTTGGTGTTGGGATAATTTATGTGATTATTACCCTGTTGTTGAATCAAAGAAATTTTCTTTGCCTTCACCCCTTCCTAAATGGCCTCAAGGTATGTCTTCTTCAAATTTTGTTGTTTTTTTGTATTTTTTATCAATTTTTGTTGTTCTCTTTCATAAAATCCCTGTTTTTCAGTATTGATCTTTGTGTCTGTCTGCAGTGCATGTTGAATATGATGAAAGATCAGTTGTTATTTGAATAAGACATAAATATATATAGTTCTAATTTCTTTAGTTGAACTCAATTCTTGTGTAGTTATTTCTGTTATGGTTATTTATGATCAAAGGGTCAACAAAATGAAATTACTACTTCCTCTTAAAATCCTTATTGGGAAGAAGAATTTTGGACAAAAGATTATTGTTTTGGAATTTCCTGCTGACTTTTTGTTTCAAGACTTGGTCAAATATGGTGTTCTATTCTTGAAAATTCATTAACTTGGTCAATTGTTTGGCTAGGAATGGGAGATGTGACTTGTTTCACTGTTTTAGATTTTCTGAGAGCTTTCACATTTGACTAAATTTAGATAACTTTGATAGAGCTATTTCGATTTCTGTTTCTATGTATTGTTCCTCGGACATTGCTTATCATTATTGTGTGGTAGTTACTGTTTCTTATTCAGAATGTTGTGTCTTGTTTGTGGGACGTATGTGAATTGAGAAAAAGAGAAGCTCAGTTTGCTAATGGGGCATATTTTGTTTTTGTAGGCAAAGGATTTGGAACAGGAAGAATATGTTTAGGGGAAATTGAAGTTGTTCAAATCACCAAATTTAAGAAAATTTGGGGTTGCGGCTCATCGTTTGGAAAATCGGACTGTGTTTCGTTTTATAAGCCGGATGGAATTCCAGAAGGATATTATATCCTTGGTCACTACTGTCAGCCAGATGGTGAGCATATAACCGGTTATGTTCTTGTTGCCAAAGACTTATCTAATGTCCAAGATTCAGCTTCAAAGCTCCCGGCTCTTCAAAAGCCTCTGAATTACACTTTAATTTGGAGGTCGGACTCGCAATACAATGGAGGTGGTTATATTTGGATGCCAAATGCACCGGTTGGTTATAAATCGATAGGATGTTTGGCTTCTGTTGAGCCTAATGAACCTGATCCTGATGAAGTTAGATGTGTCCGAGCTGACCTGACGGAAAATTGTGAGGCCTCTGAAATGATGTTTAGTTCAGATTCCTTTTTCCAAAGGAAACAATTTCAAGTTTGGAAAACTAGACCGTGCAAAAGGGGCATGCTTTGTGCAGGGGTTTCTGCTGGGACGTTCTTCGGTAGTACAAGCTTCAGTTCTGGAGATGAGCTTGATATTGCATGCTTGAAAAATCTCGACTCCTCTCTACACGCAATGCCCAATCTGGAGCAGATCCATGCCCTCATCAAGCACTATGGACCAACAATGTATCTCCATCCAGATGAAATTTATTTGCCTTCCTCAGTTCCATGGTTCTTCATGAATGGAGCTCTCCTTTACAAAGATGGAAGGAATAATGGTACAGTCATCAACTCAAAAGGCTCAAACTTGCCTGCAGGAGGGTTAAACGATGGTCAATATTGGCTTGATTTGCCAAATAAAGATGATGCAAATAGAACCAGTGTCAAATGTGGGAATATCGAGAGTGCAGAGCTCTATGTTCATGTCAAACCATCGATAGGAGGAATCTTCACAGATATTGCAATGTGGATATTCTGTCCTTTCAATGGACCGGCTACTGTCAAGATTGGATTATTGAGTTTTACTTTGAATAAAGTAGGAGAGCATGTCGGTGATTGGGAGCACTACACACTCCGTATCAGCAACTTTTCTGGTGAGCTCTGGAGTGTGTATTTCTCAGAACATAGTGGTGGTGAATGGGTAGATGCCTGCAAACTGGAGTTCATACAGGGTAACAAGCCAATTGTATATGCATCGAAATATGGCCACGCGAGTTTCCCACATCCTGGCTGCTATCTTCAAGGCTCTTCTAAACTCGGTTTTGGACTGAGAAACGATTGTGCCTGTAGCAAGTACTATGTGGACTCTAGCAGCAAATATGAAATTGTAGCTGCCGAGTACCTTGGAGAGGGAGTTGTTGCAGAACCACCATGGTTGCAGTATATGAGAGAATGGGGTCCAACCATCATATACGACGGACGATCAGAAGTGGAAAAAATAATCAAGCATCTTCCTTTTTTCATGAGATTTTCAGTGGAAAGTTTCATTGAGCTATTTCCAACTGAACTTTATGGTGAAGCAGGGCCAACAGGACCAAAGGAAAAGGACAATTGGTTGGGGGATGAAAGATGGTAGGTGGTTTGACATAGCTGCTCATGTCCAAAATGCACTTGGCAACCATTTGATGTACACTGCAGTAGGGGGGTTCAAATGAAAACCTTTCTTTTGCATCTGTATCCAATTCTACGTAATAAATTGTATAAACAATCATAAATTTTTCATGATAGACAGTATCAACGAATTAGGACTTGTTTGGTAGAACATAGAAGAATATGATAAATAGTGTTCTTATGCTTTGATATATTAAAAGTAGTGTGCAGTATTGTATGATTTTCATTTAAAATATTTTTATACAGAGATACCCTCTACAAATCTGATGAAAAAGATGTAAAAACAAAATAAAATTGAGATAATAATGCTTGTATTAAATCCTCTTTGCACTACTAATACCATGAACTTTCATGTGTTAGTAGTATATCCCTCGATACATGATGGATAGTGTATAAAATAATCATAGGAAAAAAAAATGTACCAAATAAGATACTACTAATACATAAATGTGTTTAAAATAATCATAGGAAAAAAAAATGTACCAAATAAGATACTACTAATACATAAATGTGTTTAGCCAATGCATACATTATTTCTTCTAATACCCTCTACCAAACAACCCCCAAGAGACAATCTTTCGAGTCACCTCTCAAGATTTATTTTAACATAAACCAGCAATACTGAAATTTTTGTATTAAAAAAATATGCACAACTAATCAGATAGTATGTTGTGGATGCAATTAAAGATAAATTAGTCAACAATAACCGAATAGTAAATCTTGGACAGAATATGATTGGCATCCGGCAGAAAAAAGAGGGATTTCCTTCTTTGCAATATATGATGTAGCAGTTCAGACAAAAGAGATATCCCTCTGCATTTTTCAAAATACAAATGATAACAGTTTCACTTAACAAAGAGCCAAATCTCAGAACATTTCCATCTCCCTTACCCAAAATGAGTATATTGTTTTCTCAAAGTCATGGCTGAAACCTAAAACTGAATGTTTACCAAGTCCCTCACAGTGTATTGAATCGCCCCAAAAAAGGCTGAACTATAATATAAATACATAAATGGCATCACTTTGCTGATCTAACACCCTCCCACTTGATCTCTTGAGCACACTCCCCGCAAACGGTGCTGCAACCCCACTTTGTGCCTTGACTTCTAAGAGTAAGCAAATGTGATAGCTTTGTGCACTTCCTATGCACCAAACGGCATCTAGAACTCCCCACTGAAAATACAAGATTACGGTCCGCTGGCGGAAAAACGGTGGCCCTGGGAACAAATGGCTTTTGCTTTGACAATGATTCAATGGTAGAGATATGCTGCTGTTCAACAGGTTCATCAGGCGAAACTCGCCTCTCTTCCCATTCAATAGATCTCCGATACACTTCCCACGCCATTTCCTGCTCTTCTTTTGATAGCTTTTCATCTTCATTCTCTTGCAGGAGAGTTTCATGTTCATGATAATTCGCAATCCACCTGAAGAAATTACTAAATTCTTAGAAACATTGTTCTTCTATTGATAAAGTAAATAATAATTTAACTACTAAAATGAGTTTCCACAACAGACTAAGACTCTGTTTGGATCGGCTTTTGACTTGTAAGCCAGTCATAAGTTAGATATCCTAACTTATAACTTGGGCTTATTTTATCATTTTAGCTTAAAAACCAAGCGCTTACAAGCACTTCTATAATTTATCCAAACACTCTGAAGTGCTTAAAAGTCTAACTTATGGCTTATTTTTATCATTTTAGCTTCAAACCAAGTGCTTATAAGAACAACTTTAATTTACCCAAAATACTCCAGAAGTGCTTAAAAGCTATTTAGGCTTAAAAGCACTTTCAATAAGCCAATCCAAACAGGCTCCAAGCACACCCAGAAAAAAATCTAAGCTTGAATGAGTTGCTAAAAAAACATCCAGACAAATACATAAGCAGGGATGTCTTCTAACCCAAAAGACACTGCAGGTTATGGTTTTAACTACTAATCACTAGATTATTAAAAAGAGAACACCTAAAGAAAGTAAAAAACGGAAAAGAGGAGAAGAATCAACACATCATATTAACACAAATAAAAAAAAAATAGTCATTCTAAGATAGAGCTAATACTTGGATTAATAGGTGGTATACTTGGTTCTAAAGGAAATATAGAGTCAACTTGTCAGCATCAGTACATAAGGAAGAACTGCAAAAATCAGTATGGAAATAATAGAAGTAAAATATGGAGAATCGCTGAAAACAAAAGGCATTTGCTCGAAAACTTCTAGAGCATTATGAGCTCAAAATATGAGAAGTAGGTGCTCCGTAGAATTGTTCATTTCTTTTTCATAGGTTAAGCAGGGGCACCAATGCCCGGATAACTTACATATCACACGAGATCTTAAGGTATGCAGGGGTTTATCAGACACTAAAAAAGGAATAAGTGATCCAGGTCAACCAAGAAATCAGCTGGTAGATACTTTCACTCTGGAAAGATGGATATATCATAACAAGGTTTCTAGAAGTGATGACAGTAATATCATCTAACTCCAGCTGGTCGATTGTTTTTGTTTAGTTCGTGACTCAGCTGGTGCAAGACTGACATCAGACAACAACCGACTTGAGAACAGAAACAACCAGTCTCATTCAGCATTGACAGATCAACAAGGTGATTTTAAGAACAATGAAGGAAGCTATGAAAGAACTTACAGACACCCTTTTTTTTAAGCGAATAATAACTATGCAGAGAAAGAAACAGGAACAGAGTTTTTTTGGTTTTTTTTTTTTTTCGAAGGGAAAAAAGTACTTCGTTACTGTTTCTTTCTGCATAATTCTTTAAATATCAACACACGTATTCACTTAGAGAAAGGAACCGAGCATACTTAAACTGACCTAGACAAATAAAAACAATTGGGTTTTTCCGATTATAGCAAATCAGTCACCCCCACAGGTTCTGGATATTTTCTCCTATGAAGTCTAAAGCACGCAAACTATTACACTATTAATTAGAACACTCAGCTATATATAGTTTAATGAAAATGTATAATTGAAAAATCTCAGAACACAAACTGATTGCACAAGACTTCCAAAACACATTGAAAACAACAGAAGTTATGTTCTGAAGAAATTATTGAACACAACAAAGCAAGAAAAGAACATCGTACCGCGGATGATGCCTGTCAATCAAACTTTGCATTAGCTTGTCAGAAGAAGAACTTCCATTTGGAAAGGTTAATTTTTGTTTCTCAACACTTCCAACATTTACATTTGTGTTCGCTTCACCAGCATGTTCTCTAACTTGCTTCAATTCCAGAGGTATATCACAGCTTTCGTCATCTCCGAATTCAAAAAGGTGCAACATTTCCTCTTTAGATATAGTTCTATGTACTTGTTGCCTATCAACCACCCGTGCTGCAAGACCTTCCTTTGTTACCTGCTTAAATCATCCACTTAAATAATTCGAGAAATAAAAGCTATTCTGACATGAGCTGATTCGGGATTCTTTCTTTTACCTGGCGCTTGTATATCTTTTCCTCCATCGTTCCATGTGCCAGTAAACGGTAAGCAAAAACAGGTTTCGTTTGACCATACCTAGAATCATACAAAGCATTCAGGCTAAATAAATATTCTAATGGAACCTGGGTGTTTGTTAATGAGCAAATTTGGAAGACACACCTCCAAGCTCGGTATATAGCTTGAAGATCATGAGTTGGATTCCAAGAGCCATCAACTATAATTACACGGTTGGCAGCATAAAGATTGATACCAAGAGATCCAGCTCTAGTAGATATCAGTACGCACTTAACCCTTCTATTCAATGGACTGTTAAAACAGTCAACAAGTTTCTGCCTTTCAGATGATTCTGTTCTTCCATCAATCCTATTATCCAAAATTGGAGACCAAAAACTCTCAATAACACAGTTAGTGAAAGCAAGAAAATGAAGACAAACCACATCAGCAGAAACAATTGAGCAAAATAGCATTCACCACTATATCCCCTTATCGTAATTTCTTTTGACAATTTGTACTATTGTATTCCTCAGCATTAAGGAACGCTTGCCACTTCCGAAAATATTTTACACAAAGGAGTAAGTCAGAATCTAGATTTACAAGGCACCTAAGAAGTCTACAAGTTCATCTACTTCCCCTTATTGTAACCTTCTCTCTTTCCAAAAAGAGTGACGATATAGGGCTTCCTGACCATCAAAACTGGAAAAACTTTTGACTAAGATGTAGTACAAAATCTGGTGTAATATTTGATGACAAATGGACCTTGGGTCTAACTCGTGCCCAAAAATTATGCTGTGAATACGAGAATTGACTAATGCTATATAAGGAAATAATCAATTCCCTCCACGAATGTGGGACGCTCAACATCCCCAACATGTCAAAGACTGGATTTCTAGAGCATGGACAACAGAATATGAGTTCGATCTATTATAAGAAATGGACCTTGTGCCTAACTCAACCCCAAAAACTAGCTAATGATACGAGGACTAACCAAAACCATATAAGGAGACAACAAGTGGAACACTCTATTCTAATCATTTTTAAATCTTCTGTGGTATAGTGCGAGGAAAGAAGAAATGTTGGCAATTTTAGTTTAGATGGAATTTTGAGGATAGTTTCAATAAGACAACTTTTAAAATAAATTTACTTATTTATTAATTCAGTTCACCAATTATTTTTTGTGTTCCATTTTACCATAACCAGAAGGAAGAGATCCGTCCCTAAAGAGCTCATGTGATGAATAAGAAAAGCTAAACTAATACGTAAAACTAACAAGATTAGTAGACAACTATACATACTTTTTTGAGAGTACGCTTGGATAGCTAGTAATTATAACGACAATCTCTGAAATATGAGAAGTGTGTGCCGCATAATATGTGAATAAGTGGGCTTGTTTTCTTTCCATTGTTGGGAAATATTACTTTTTTTCTTTGACTAGATGATTGGAATCACTCTAAAAATAGGTCAAATGTTCTTATGAAGACGATGAAATTTGCAAGAATTGTATCTTTCAAATGATATATTGTGAGATATTCATAAGAAGTGCAACAACAAAGATGGTTCCCGCACCAAGGTTGTTAGAAGATACTTCTGGTAAATAAATGTGTGCTCCCTCTAACATGTCAAGCTTTTAGATAAGATGAAGACACTTTACCATAATATTATAGCAGGATGAGATCCTAGTCTTGGTATTGGACAATCCTACATCATGAGTTGAATTAGAGGCAGAACCTTTCATATTATTGTATTCCTAATGTTGGACTTCATATTATGTTATCCAAGCTCCAGATCACAGGCATTCGTATACAATATGATGTTAAATTGCCCCACATTGATTGGAGAGTGGACATTTGTCTCTTTAAACGTTCTTGGGCAATCCTCACCACATGAACTGGCTTTTGAGGATGGTTAAGCTTAAGGTCCACTTTTTCAATGTGATATACAAACAGGCAAATATCAAGAGTTCGAGTTCCACCTCCACCCATCAATAAAAATTAAAGTCTTGTATTTGAAAGGACGTGTTGAAAACATAGTAAGCAAATATAAGTGTGCTTATAATAGCTCCAAGTGTTAAAATGAGATGTTCACACACTTCAACATGGTACAAGAGTAGGCTGAGGTCTTGGGTAAAAATCTCACCACCACCCTTCGTTAGAAGATATTCACAAGTATGGCCCATCAGAAAAAGGGAACAAGGCTCTTATGCAAGGTAACATGTTGAATCACACAGTTCAACAAATGCTAAAGAGAAACAGTAAAAACATGTACTCAAGTATTAACAATAGCAACAATGAGGTAATTTTCTTCATCATCCAAAATAGTTTATTTTTTGAGAAAGATCAATGTCCAAAATAATTTAAACAGGGTATACACACCTGTACCAGTCTTTCCGCCGTTTCCAGTACTTCCCCTTTTTCCCTGGGCGCGTTAGTTTTGAAAGATATTGTTCAATGAGATCTAGGGTTGACAAGCTCTGACTAAACACGAGTGCTTTGTCACCAACATTAGAGCTCATTGTCAGGATGTCGAGTAGCAAAACCATTTTGCCACTATAATCAACTTCTTTGCAATTATTATCTAGAAGATCACTCCACCAATCCTGCAAAACAGAAACAGTGAGCTGGGAAACTAATGACACTTCAAAAAAAAAAAAAGGAACAATCACCACGTATAACATGAATTGTAGAATGTAACAAAAGAAGTGTATCTACTACAGATAGATGGCAAGAGTTCCCTGCACATCCATCAATTAACCATACCAGCAAAATTACAAAAGTTAGCAAATTGGAGCAAGAGTATACCCCATGGAGGAAGCCATTATGATTTTTTTTGAGAGCTTCATTGTTGCTATTCGTCTTCTCTGCAGAAACTGACAAACAGATATTTATATGTGATAATGAAAATAGGCTAGTTGTCATTTCAATAACATATTAATGGAAACGCTTAATACAAACCAATGTTATTTATTATCCTGAACTCACTTAAATCAGGCCACAGAAAAAATGGTTATAGAAGCCAGACATGGCTCCTGGCATCAGAACAGGAGCAGGTGAAATATTTCCACAAGTGTTGATCACTTGCAGACACTACGCGAATTCAATACATCATGCAGTTGATATACTTAATAAACACCACTAAAACATCATAGAGAGACTAATATGCAATATATAGGATCAGGAAATACATCCAACTACATGTAAGCTCCACTCAAAGATTCCTCTGGATGCCTCAAAAGGCAGATCTATATCAATATGCTATAGGCTCAAAAATTAAATCCTTCTAATGAATCTGTAACTACCAAAAGAAACTAATTGCTGGCTGGTACGTTATATCCAGAGTGAAGGAAAACAAAAAAAGTACCTCCAGAAACCACATTATAGTATGTGTTCTCATCACTTGAGCAATCATCTGCAAGAAGGATCTCAACAGGATCTTCAGGACGACTAGAGATTTTGTTTTCTCGCGTCAATTGCAAAATCCCAGGATGGTTCCATATCTATAATCAACAACACTTCTTGTTAGCATATATCTATTGTTATATACACATATATGGAAGAGCCACTGTAAAAATGTTAAGTAATAAAAACACCAAAAACTTTAATTTTCCAACGAACTCTGCATTATTCATTTTACAAAAATGAAGGATGTTTTCATCCAGGCTTCAGAAAACAAAATTTCTAATTATTTCCTTTGCTTTTTATAAAAAAACTATTCATAAAGAAAATGAACCAGAAAACAGGATGACCGTGGCTAAAAAGCAACGATCAATTAACTAAAGCTCAACCCAAAACAGTTGAGGTTGGCTATATTAATACAAGGTATTCCTTTGCTTTATCCAGCTCAAACCACTTGCTCAATTTTCAGAGTAATCACCACGGTAAAGAAATTTTCATGTTGATTGTCCAGTTATTACAAGAACCAAGGAGAAGAAAGAGAAACTTCTATATATTTCATTTTCTTTTTCATAGCTCAATCCCAAAATAGTTTTGTCCTTCCCCTGAACTGGAGACGGAACTCCCCCCCCGAATTTTCAGAGAATTCACCATATTATTAAACAAGTTTCATGTTGATATTCCACTTACCAAAACTATCCCGTTATCCGAGCTGGGCAGTAGCCATACTTTTCAAAGTTCACATAGGAACAATCTATATCCAATATTATATTAAAAGCACGAAGATCCTTAATATTGTTCTTTTTTAACCTATAAAAATGCATTTCATACTAGAGAAAATAGTCATTTAGGTATTTCTTAATATCTAGTACTTAGAAATCATCTAAAAATTTGCTTATTAATTCTCTCCTTATTTGAATCATGTAAGAAGCCCTAATTTTCCAAACTTTAAAATAATTATTATTTTACTTTATTCAAATTCTTTCAGATATCATCCCTTTTGAGATCCAAAGTTACCCGTAATGTATGCACTTTTTTAGTCGAATTCTAATTTCTACTACTAATATATAGGCTAATTTAGTTTAACAAAGAACAATTAAAATAGAATTTCAAACAACCACAGTTGCCATGATGTGGACTGGACAAGGATGGAATCTATATCTAAGGAGATATCTGAATGATTGGGAGATTGGGAGAGATAACAGAATTCTATAACTCAGTAGCAAGTTTCAACAATCTGACTGACGAAGTGGACAGACTAGAATGGAACACAAACAGTAAAGGAATTTTTTCTGTCAAATCTGCATATAGGGAGCTAAATGTAGAAGTGGCGAAGGAAAGAAATTGGCCTTGGAAGATGATATGGAAACCACAAATTCCCTACAAAGTTAACTGTTTCATCTGGTTCTTCCCAAAGAAGCAGTGTTAACTCATGATAACCTGAACAAAAGGGGTCACCAACTAACCGCTGGCTGTTTTTTATGTGGGGAACAAGCTGAGACAATCAACCACCTTTTTTTTGCACGGCAAATGGACAGATCAGCTTTGGAGGATGTTCATCAGTTGGAAAGGGATTAGTTGGGTGAAACCTGGAAGCATTGCAGACGTCCTAAGATGCAGGAATATGGATGGTAATGTGAGTAAGAAGGACGAAAAATGGAAGACCGTCCCAGCACGTATTTGGTGGTCA
Organism: Solanum habrochaites; assembly: GCA_027704765.1. Taxonomy (NCBI): domain Eukaryota; kingdom Viridiplantae; phylum Streptophyta; class Magnoliopsida; order Solanales; family Solanaceae; genus Solanum; species Solanum habrochaites. The sequence goes on from JAKWJA010002492.1 coordinate 45,370,154, forward strand.
ATTTGGAATGAGAGGAACAAAAGGTGCTTTGAGGGGACTCAAAACAACGTTCAGAATCTTAAAATGTATTGTTTAGGTCTTTATTATTTTTGGTGTGAGCAAAAACTACTAGCTCAAACAGAAGATATTTGTGATGTCTTTAACTTTTTATAAGGCACATAACTGAATTACAAGTTGTAAGTTGTAATACTTTTGAAGGGGTACTACACTATGGTTGTAGTATACCTGTGGATATATAAGTAAAGTTACCATTATCAAAAAAAGAGAATTTCAAACAAATACTTCTTCTGGATTTTGGTAGATATAGAAATTGAATAAGAAATTGCGTTGAATCATAGGTGAAAAAACCATCACAAACTCAAGAAATAAATAAGCAAAATTAGTAATGAGATCAATATGGACCAACACAATATCATTGGGCTGTAAAAAAAATTGAAGATCAACTATGAAATACATATATTATTTGCAATACAGGTGTGTACTTTCATCTCTACTTTACACTTCTCTTATAACTTTAGTTTGGTGTTTTATGTTGCGCATTCATCAATATTTACATTGACATAATATTTTATCTTGATTTCTCATCATTTCAAATAATTTGTTTGTTTTTAAGTAGTATTTGTTTTCATTCTTTACATTTTAAGGTCTAAAATATAAGTACACTATGTATTGCAAATCAATGTCTTGGCTATTTGAAGCATTGATCTTCTCAAGTAGAATTAAATATTTTAACTCAACAAGATGCCCAAAAAAGTAATCTCTTTGATGTCACAAGAAACTTGAAAAGTTTGTTTATAATATGTTTGTGGTAACATAAATACGGGAAATAGGCACTGGGTGTTTACACCTAACTAAATGATTACCTTTAGAATCAACAAATCAAAATAATTATGTACACTTAACCACGATTAACCGTTAAAAAGTGTTTATGCAAAATATGCCTCACATTCATTGTCCTAGTATAAACACACTATAAGAATACCTCCTTCGATGCTTTAAAGTTTTAAACCACTCACTTTGGGACTCGGTATATTTTGAGGTTGAAGTTGTACGGAAAATATTAGGAAAACAAAATAACTTTATTTTGGAGGTTTCACTGATTGAAGTTCAAGAATGCACCAATCGTTTCCCCACCATTAGTTCCTGATATTCCAATCTGCATAATGCATCGAAAAGGGACATTTTCTGTGAAGTCTTGTTATTGGAGCTTAGACTCAAATAATGGATATGGAATGGCATTGGAAACTAATTTGGAAAGAAAAATGCCACCAAAATATTTCTTAATAATTTGCATGTATTTTCTTTAAGTATTCCTTGCATACATACTAAGCATTTAAGTAAATTTAAATAACTAATTCAACCAAATTATTTTTTTGACAAACTAATTTAACCAAATTATTAAACGCTACAGGTTTAGAAGATATCTAATTATATTAAATTCCACTATCGTTTCAATGGAATTACATCTCTTTTAATGTATATTTATATTTACATAATTTGTATTCCTTAAATAAAAAATTGAATTAATTGACGCAACATCCACTTCACTTTTTTTACATAAATTTTAGAGTTTATTTTGGATCTTGAGAAATTGAAATTTGTCTTAATATTTTAAATATTAATTTGCAAAAAAAACATAAAGGAATATTTATGAATAAAACACCATCTATCTATATTTAAATAAATGATATATTTATTTATCTATCTATACAATACATTTTCATATTAAATTTGAACTACTTTCATATTATATTAAAAGTGAAAAGACCCTTAGCGAAATATCGTTCACCCTTTAAGAAATAGATTTCTCACCAAACAAACTAGTCATTAATTATTTTTCTAACATTCCAGATATTACATTAACTAAAGTTTTGTGAAGTTACGTTAGGAAACTTTTACACTTTTGATTGGAAAAGCATTGGAGAAAATATTATTGGATTTTGTATCTACATTATTACATTGAGACCCTATTTATAGACACTACATTAGTCTCCTTTCTCAACTAGAACACTACATAACAATCCTTTTTCAAATAGACCTCTATATATTATTCATTCATATTTTTATTCCTATTTCTATTCTAAGTAAGACTTTATATACTATCCTTGTTCTTATTCCTGTTCTAACCCTCTCCCCCGGTGCAAATAGAAATATGTACTTAACTTGTTCTAAATGTAATTAATACGAGGATCAGTGAAGGGCTTGGTGAAGATATTTTCAAGTTGACAACTCACTTCACAAAATTGACAATCAAACTCAAAGTGCTTAGCCTTCTCATTAAATACTGAATTTAATGAAAAATGTGATGAATCACAAATGATTAGCTCCATTATTAGTCATGCCAAATTCCTAAATTATTGTGATGAGCTTTTCAAATCAAGCTCAAGAATTGCAGTCCATAGAGTAACTTGCATAATCGAGATACAAGGCTACGAGCAACAAAACTAGGTGGTTGAACGATTGCTAAACAGTAAATCAATCTAGTATTTATAATATAGGAATCATCTTAAAATCAATAAATGAGTCGATATTAAACAAGAAAGTCGTTAGAAATTGGCCCAAATATGCTCATAGGTTGGAGTATTAGATTCGATAGTTGAAAGTGCTAACAATCTGAGAAATAAAATTATATTGGTAGGGACGGAATGATGGTACGACCCTAAACATATAAGAAAGTAGAAGGTGGCATGGTACTAAGCATATCGCATATGAAAAAATTAGTCACCGGAAAGATGGCATAGTGCTCTACATAAATGAGATATGAGAAAGTGGTCACCGGAATGATGCACATTGCAACACAAATCAGATATAAGGTAATCCAAAAAAGTGCATGGTACTATGCAAATTAAAAATGAAAAAAGCAGTTACTGGAAAGATGCACGATGCTACGCAAATTAGATATGAGAAAATAGTCACCAGAAAGATACACGATGACCCAACTTTTTCTAATATAATCGTCAGGCCGATAAGAAGAATTATATGGGTAATAGCCCCCTCTACCAAGATCGTAGAGGCTCTAAAACCAAGTGAGAAATATAGGATAACAATATTATTGAATTGTGTATCTATATTATTACATTAACCCTATTTATAGACACTTCATTAGACTCCTTGCCCAACTAGGGCACTACATTATAATCCTATTCTCAAGTAGGATTCTACATATTATTTCTATTCATATTCCTATTCTAAGTAGAATTGTATATACTATCCTTGTTTCTATTCCTATTCTAACAAATGCCTTTTAGGCATAGGAATCTATATGTCATTAAAACCTTTCACAATTCATTGGCAATAAGAAACACAAAGATTATTTTTAACTTTTTTCAGATTTGGGAAACCTTTATATACAAAAAAAATTAATACATTCGTATTGCGGGAAAGGAAAGTTTGGTAACCATAAAAGCTTGTAATTTAATTACTTTCCACATATTTAAAACTTTATTTAATTATTTTCCACATATTTAAAACTTTAAAATCAACTGAAGTTTTTGTGATACAAAAGCACAAAATCTCTTAGCAAAAAAACGTTCAACTTATTTAGCTCAAACATAAATCAGAATGAGGCCTTTTTATGAAAGGAGGTAATTGTTTACTAATCACAATCAATAAAAAAGTGTGTTTGAAAGCTTGGTGTAATCATTAGGAGAAATAAATAACTAAGATTATACTTATATGGATCATACTAATATTCCAGAATGAGAAGCCTACAACCATTCTAGAACGTACATTTCTAGCAATAGGTGGAAGGTGTAATTTTGAATACTACATCCGTTGATCCTTGTTGCACCACCTATAGATAGAGGTGGTCATTTGAGTAGTATGTGCACTCAAATAAATAGTGTATGCACAAGTAAAGAGCAACTGCTCAAGTGAGCAAGAAGCCAGTGATCAAGTGAAAATATAATAGAGCAACAAATAAAGTTGATAAAAGTGTTAGGGAAAGAAAATAGTGTGTAAAGAGTTAGGCCGAAGTTGGTACTCACTGTGAATGAGAGAGTAGTCACCAAAAAAAATGCACGGTGCTATGCAAATTGAATATGCGAAAGTAATCATTGAAAAGATGGCATGGTGCTACTTGAACAGTGACGATCGCCGTAAATTGACACATGATGACATGTTTGACTCGGTTTTCTTCTCCTGGATATGGGGTTCATGCATATATCATTAGCCCTACTTTTGTTAACATAAGCATTAGCCAGAAGCGCCGCATATATAGGCCATAGCCGCCGCCGGCAGCGAAAGCTCTTTGACTCTATACCAAGATCATAGAAAGCTTTGATCCATGAGAGAAATATTGGAGAAGAATATTATTGAATTGTGTATATACATTATTACATTAAGATCCTATATTTTTTTTTATGACAAGGGAAACCCGCAGTCGCTACCTTTGAATGCGCACAGGGTAAAACCCCCGCTCCTATGCAATAGCTCGCAAACCACAAAGGAGAGATAACCCGCACCAGGCACGACCCTGAAGGAAAGACAATACTTTTCCCAATAATAATTTAATTACTAATCATATTCCTATTCATATTCTAAGTGGGATTGTATATATTATTCTTGTTCATATTACTACGGTAATAGAAATGAATGTTGTCTAGGAAATACAAAAGCCAAAGGAACTTCTGAATTGTCTTGGTTTGCCTCAAGCCCTTAAGGTGCGAGATACAAATCGAAGCAGGTGTGGCAAACGTTCGAGGTTGAACGGATATAAGCCACTTGGAGAAGGCGGTATCTTTCACTTGAAGGAAAGAGTGACTCTCAATAGTAGTGTTTAAGACTCTCCCTATTTTTCTTACGACTTGAGTTCATTGAGTGTGAATGTGAAAAAAAAGCTAGAAAGAGTTTTAAGGGGCTTTTATGGAAGGTTGACGAGGATAGGAGTTTGTCTATTTGGTGACGTTGGACAAGGTTATGCTGGAGAAAAGTAGCAATGGAGTCGGCCTATGTTGCTTGGACTCTTCAAAAATGTTAACAAGTGTGTCAGATTTGCCAAAAGTATCCAACACACCCAAACTTAAAATCACACAATGATAGTTTGCAATTGAAGTGGTTGTGGAGATACGGTAAAGAAACAGGATCTTTATGGAGAAAGGTAAATTTCTAACAAATATGGTTTGTAAAGCTCTTGAAACCCTAATCCTATACTACCCTCTCACGAGTAAGCCTCTGCAAACGCATAGTAGATTATGGCCTACAATTACAAATATCCAATTAGGCTGCAAAACTAGTTTCTGACAAGATACTTGAGTAGGTCATACTCCACCTATAACTCGAATACTATGATCATTTTACCTTCACAGCTGACACAGCTAGTAATCTTGTCTCAGTTCTGGAATGGTGACACAATTGGCACATTTCATTTAGAAAATGTTGACTGGAAAAACCGCAGAATTGTTCTCCCATTTAAAGATTTAGAGATGGTATCCCTCAATGATCAAGTGGAGGAAATATGGTACGGAATGTACAGCAAAATTGAAAGTTAAACCGTTAATCAATGTTACAAGACCCTGAAGGATGGGGGAGTTAACTTTGACAATTGACCATGGAAGCAACTCTAAAAGTTTAAAAACCCTTGTAAAATAAACTGTTTCATATGGTTGGTGGCTAAAGATACATGCCTTGCACATAACAATTTACAGAGACAAGGATTTTTGTTATGCAGTAGGCGTTTCATCTGTAAGAAAGAAATTGGAAGTTGCAGCTTGCATAGCTTGGTGATTTGACAGATTTAGACATTATTCTTCCAAATTTTAAAGATTGTCACTGTTATTACATAGACAGTCAAAGAGTTACTAATTGTTGGAACTCTAGCAGTATTAGTAAACCAGTAAACAAGATTATTTTTTGACAAGAAAAAAAATCTTCTTTACTGGTTTACTGAGCAGCATCTCTGTGTGTATATGCTGCTATATATGGAAGGAAAGAAATGCGAGATGTGTTTAAGGGAAGAAAGTGTACAGCAGCTTAAATACAAATGTTAGTGGATTTCGGCTTTTTGGTGCTATCTACAGTATATAAAGGATAAAGATGGTACATTAATTTCATATAGTCTTTATAAGAATAGGACCTTCATTGCGAATATCCTACTTTTTATTTTTTTCCAGAAAGAACGCCAACCCTAGTACTATCCTGGCATCAAGTTGCTTGTAAAAAGTAGCAAGTGACGACGTGGTTTACCGTATCAATAGAATGCGAAACAAGAAAGTACCTGAGCCAAGGCTTGGTACCCAGCAAAAAATGATCTCTTCATTATCTTCTCACCAGAAACCTTGTCCTTGGTGAAGCCATGAACATCTAGAAATCTTTTATACAATTTTCTCTGTAAAGGAGAAAGCTTTACAGACATCACGTAGACAGTTTTTGGTGGCAAATCCATTTTCACGACATTCATGTCCATTCTTTGAACAAATCCTTTTAACTGTTCATAGAGAATATGAGATCGCTGATTCATAATCTTAACATCATCAGCTGTAGAATTGGTGTGTTGACCATTTTCTATCGGATTCTGAAAGCTGCACCAGGAAGATAATATCGTCAAAATACAAAGAAAGTAAGGACGGTGCAGTTAAAAGGAAAGATCACTTGCCGGTTTCTAAATTCATGACTGCTGCCAAGAAATCCTTCTCTCACAAAATCAACCATCTGCCATGATATCAAAATAGTAAGACTAGATTTCTATATTAAAGTCTTACCAGATAAACAAATTCATCACAGCCTTACACAATAGTACTCCATCAAATTGTTTTGAAGAGGAGATCCAGTTAATGCAATCCTTCTCTGGCACTTGACTTGTTTCAAGGCTTGAGTAACATCAGCTCTGGTATTCTTGATAATATGAGCCTCATCACAAACAAGAATGTCAGGTCCGTCCTGGCAAACGGAACATATTTGAATCAGATGAGAAAAATTTTGCTCTACTTAAACCAAAAAAAGACGGAAGTTCAACTAAAAAGATGCGGGGGGGGGGGGGGGGGGGGGGGGGGGGGGGGGAGTGGGGAGTGGGTGGGGGGAAGAGGACTATAAAATTTTAACCCCAACAGCATGGAGAAGCACTCACAACTCTAAGTTATCTAAGAATCAACTACATTCATTTCAAACAGAAAAGAAGAGTCCAGCTCTTTTTCTTTATATGACTTTTAGAGGATGAAAGGAGTTTATACGCATTACCAAGATTTCAAAATAAAGTTAGGTTAATTGAGATGAAACGTATTATGCTCAACTTCAACCACAAGCATCCATACACTAGTTTACCTTTAATTTTTCTTGTTAAAAAATGCAGAGGAGAAAAGACATTCAAAAAAATTGAGGACGGTAACAATTAAAAGACGACAAATTCCTATCAAGATGGTGCTGATGATGGTCATGAAGAACCTAGAAGTATAACGACCACAGTAAAAATGACAGATAAGGACAATGGGGGTTAAAATCGATCAAGAGTGCCGATGTATTGTCTATTATGCCCAATGGATGGAATGGAGATGGCGCAATATCCTCACGTCAGGTTGACATCCAGAAGCCTTCCTTGAATTCAATCAAATAAGTTGAACTTAAGATCGGATTTGCACAAGGTAAAGAGAAAGAGAAGCTACTCAAAGAAAGGAGTTGAGTCAGGCCCATGTCAGAATAACATGTATAAATTCATCCTAATTTTCTCGATAGAACTGCTAGTACCTTCAAAATTGGCAATGTATATAGGTTTTGGGCAGGGTTTAAGAACCTCTCCGATGCTTGTAAAGTTTCCAAACTTAGCACCTTTTTCTAGGGTGGCTAAGTTTTTAGTGAATAGAATGTTGCTTGTCTCAAAAAAGAGCATATTTTAAGCCAAAAGGACATGAAAATGAAGTAACTGGGGGAGAATCTTCACTCTCATCTCCATCAAAAATTCACAATTATCAATTCTAAAAAGGGTAACAAACACTACCTGAAGAGCCTGACAAATTTCTCTGGCCACGTGACGCTCCTTTATATTCTTCCCTAGTGTCAAATTTCTGAAAGCAGTGTAGCCAATTAAGAAAACGCCACCTTTTACTCTCCATTTTTGGAGTAGCTCGGCCCTTCTCTCCCTGTAAAATAGAGTAGAGTAAAGTTGACTAAGATGCCACCTATAAAATGACTCAAGAGGTTTTAAAAATGAATGTTCAGAGTACTTCAATACAAAAATACTAACAGCCAATTAAAAAACATTACAAGAATCCTAACAGCCGATCAAAAAACAGGACATGCAAAGAAAACACAAGAAAATAATAGCTAAATATGGGACTTCATTGAAAGAAACACCTTACACATGCCTAAAAACCGTAACAGGACATGATAAAACGAAGAGTCAGACATCATAAAAAGAATTCTGTAACTGGAAACTTCCAATAATATATATAACACTAGATGACAGTGTTCGAAAAAAGCGATAAGGCCCTGCTTCACGCTTTAAGCGATGATGCGCTCGCTTAAAGAGATGAAGCACTCACATACTCATTCTAGTCTGTGAAGCGTAGAAAGCTCACACCGCTTCGCTTTAAGCGATGAAGCGCTCGCTTTCCTGAACACTGCTAGATGAAGTGGAAGCATCACTGCCAAGAACACAAGACAGGAATCTTTAATTCAATCTGATGACTCACAGAAACAAGAAAATCTTATGGGTCCACCGACCTCATTCTGGTGGCTAAAATATCCAAAATGACAGAGCATCATTTAGTACACCAACAATAACATACTAAGTGTAATCCCAAGAGTGGGGTCTACGAAGAGTATCCAGACCTTATTCCTACCTTTGTGGGGTAGAGAGGTGGTTTCTGTACCCTCAGCTCGAAAGGAATGTTTAGAAGACCAGATTGTAAAAATTTGAATCATTTTTGGGTCCAATGAAATTCATAGGAATAGAAAAAAAATTGTATCTCTCAATATTATGGAAATGGCTATTCCTTTGGGCCAGAAAGACTATGTCATCCCCTATAGCAGGCAATACACCTCTGCAGGTAATGCAAACCCCCAACTAAATAGCATTATTTTTGGTGTACATTAATGGAATCCTTCAAGACAATCTGATAACTTGTGGAAAAGAAAAGCTGATTGTTCTGTAAAACACATTTGGTGACAAAAATTAGTAAATATGAAAGAGAATCACTATGATGACTAGATTGCAGAATAGGGGCTCTACTAAATAGCACACAGTTGGTGTGCATTAGTGGAACCCACTGGCTGTTATATTTTTTCGTTTTCTAAAGTGGTGCCTTCCCACTGGTGTTACATCACTTTCTCCTTTTCCAGTACTTATAGGCCCAAGAATATTTTGCATTTTACTCCGGGGATGATTGAAATTTTCCATCAAATCAACTGATAATCCTCAAGTAAGATGGCCAGCAAAAGAGAAAACATGAATACTTAGATGATACTGATCAATACAAATAGAAGAAGAAAACAAGAGAAGCAGAAACCCAAGAGTTTGATCTTGAAATAACAGAGAACCAAATCAACAGTACTAAAAATACATCCTCGAATCTCCTTCACTATTTCCAGCAATTTGGATGCATAAGTTTAGTTCCAGATCAGCTAGACCGATATCACCCTACAAGTAAAAAGATCTCACAAGAATAATTTTTGCCAGACGCCCTCCAGAATAAAAAGTTCAACTAAGAGATGGGTATGAGTTTGAAGCATTATAAGCTACTCATTAACCATCTTTATCAATGATGCCTATTAAAAATATAATGAAGCTATCTCCTCGGCAATCAGCCTTCTACAGGATGTCACATTTCAAGACTCTCATCAGCAGAGAGAAAACAAAACCGTAGTCCAATTTTATGCAACCTTACTTCGTCTAGCATGGTTATTAAGAGAAAGGCAGATATTTAATTAACCGTAGTCCAACTTTAAACCACCTTATACTTCATCTAGCATGGCTATTAAGCGAGGTGAATATTTGATTGTACTAAAATGGAAGTAGCATAAAGTTCATGAAAAGTTAACTTCATGATTAATTTGAACACTTACCAATATCAAGGGGGGTGCAGAATCCAGATATAAGAAAAGAATAGTGTATTAAAAAGGTTCCCAAACAATATACAGCCACAGCGCTATGGGATAAACAAAATATAGCAGGTCACATAGAAATGAGACTAAGGAGAAAAAATTGCCTAGTCCTATTCTTCTTCTTTTCTTTTTGTACCAGTTAAAATCGCTAAAAATAAACTCAAGGAGAACTTATATCAAATGGCAGAATCACTAACTGCTAACCATCAATCATAAACAGCATATTTCTACTGAAGAACTGAATTTCTTAGGCAAATATCCCATGTTGTAGGTGCTTCAAAGAAAAATTGCAGTTTAGGGGAGTGTAGTTCTGAAACCCTATACAAGGGGCTAGCGTGCAATGGCTTTCTCAGATAGAGGCTCGCTTCTTCAAGTTCAAGTTCTGCTTGATGCTTCTCATTTTGATAGGAGTAGGTTCTTGCAGCTCGCGAGGAGATTATACAGTAAACATGATTTTCGAGTAGAATTGATATGCATGTCAATTGGTTTTCTGACTCTGCTAGAATTTGAACCAGAGACCTCGTGACTTACTTCATTGAGCATTGGGCAACACTCTTGGGTGCAAAACCATCTCATCTATAAGCTTAAGTTATAAGAGAAAGCACACTTTTATTTACTTAATTATATTTTCAACATGTCCACTAATGTACAAACTTGATTCTTTTTTGCCAAGCACATAATGATTCTTTTTTATAAAGGCTAGAGGTGAAGTGTGTGACTATCTCATCTAAAAGCTTAAGTTGTTGCATAGAGCATACTCTATTTACAACATATACTGAACATTTTTCATCTGTCCAAGCCTTGGTGGATAAAGTCACGTGGTACCTATCTTGATTGAAAGTAGTAGGTACCCCATGAAATTAGTAGAGGTGTGCACACAACTGGCTTGGACATTGTTTTCTTTTTCAGGAATAATGGGTACTAAGACAAACAATAAGGAAACCATTTGTTGTCATCCTCCTTAAATTTCAAGATTTGTTTTACTCATTCATAACAATTTTCTTTAGCAAGCAACAACGAGAATAGATGCATGAATCTGGCAGAATGGGATAAAGAAATCTTAAGAAAGGAACAGAAGGAATTGGGCATTAAGATTTTTAGAATGCACAGTGGAAGCCTCCTTCAAAAGTGGCTATGGAGGCTCAATGCAGAGGACAGGAATTTGTGGAGAACCTTAATTAATATCACACAAATTTGGGATGTTGAATCTGTGGACAACAAATGAAGTCAAAATCCCCTATGGCAGCAGTTTCTGGAGAACTATGAGAAATCAATGGCATGCTTTTGGGGGGTAATGTGGAGATTCTGGTGGGAGATGGAAGAAAAATGATTTCTGGGGAATATCAGCGGGTCGGCCAGAATAGCCTTAAGTCCAGTTTTCCAGTTTTGTACTCAATAAGTAGTTCAAAACAGGTTATGATCAAACAAATGTGGAGTCAACAAGGTTGGCATTTCAATTTCAGAACTCTCAATGATCTGTACTCAAAAACAGGTTACAATCAACCAAATGTGGAGTCAACAAGGATGCTATTTGAATTTCAGAAGAGCTCTTATTCATTGGGAAGTTGGAGCACAATCTACATTGCTTAATTTACTGGAATCTTTTGATGGCTTATCTGACTGCCCTGAGACTTATGTGGAAGCTGAATTATAAAGGGGCAGTCTCAGTTAAATCAGCATACTGGAAGTTGAATCAGAAAGGCACTGAAAATGAGAATGTGTACTGACCTTGGAAGCAGGTCTGGATAGTGAATATACCTGAGAAGGTTTTGTCTGGCTGGTAACTAGAAAAGCATGCTTGACCCAAGAAAGATCACAAAGGAGAGGTCTTCAGATTTGTTCAAGACGGCTTTTATGTGGACAGGAGGAGAAAGTAATGAACCTCTGTTTTTACATCACAAGACAACTACAGATCTGTTGCACATGTTTCTTTGTATTTCGGGTATTAAATGGGCAATGCCAAGTTCTACCTTGATGATGCTAAGCAGCTGGAGAAGTATTGGGAGAGAGGGAGGTGATGAGAACCGGTGGCAGGTCCTACCTGCTTCTATTTGGTTGACAGTATCGAAAGAGAGGAATTCAAGATTTTTTAAAGGTACTAGCATAAATTGTCTTAATTTCTTCTTTTTTTGGTGTAGAAAGAATATGAGGGAAGAAATAGGAGACGTGGTAGATCTATTAGGCGATGTATAAAATTATGGGTTATTGGACAGGGTGTTCATACTCTTTTGGGATTTATTGAGTTCTTAACGTAACATCTTTACTGGTGTTGTTTCTTTTAATTCAATTTTTACCCTTAAAAAAACTGAACTAAATTCTGGAAAGATAGATGGTTGGGCAACAATACTCTGCAAGTCTCTTACCCTCGACTCTACCAAATGCCAGCAACCAAGACTCCTTTGTGAGCCAATACTGAGACAAAAATGCATTTTTCCCTCTATTAAGAAGAAACCTTCAAGACTGGGAAATGAATGATCTCCTCACACTCCTACCTACTCTAGAAGAATACAGAAGTGAAGGGCTTCATACAGACACAGAAATGGTCCACGGAGGAGAAATACACGGTCAGATACAACTACTGCCTCATGAGCTCTCAGATGAGTTGCTGGACAACTGACCATGGAAGCATGTTTGGAAAATTAGGACTCCCCCTAAAGTAACATGCTTCACATGGCTTCCTCTCAATGATGCTGTGCTTACTCATGATAACCTTTGCAAAAAGAAAAAGGTTCTGGTCAGTAGATGCCTTTTGTGCGATAGTCATCTGAAAATGTCAACCACCTTCTTTTGCATTGCCCTTTGTAGCACACATCTGGAACTGCTTCCCCGATATGTTTGGTCTACATTGGGTCTTACCTAGGAACATCAAGAAGCCTACTCTAGTTGGATTTTGTGGAAAGTTGATAAAACAATCAAGAAGATCTGGAGGCTGATTCCAGCAGTAATATTTTGGTGCGTCTGGAATGAAAGAAATTGCAGATCCTTTGGTGGGATCTCAACTCCAAGCCGTACTCTAAAAGCTAGATTCCTAGTCAATCTGTTTAGTTGGAAATTTCAGTCTCCTGTTAATAGTGTTGACAGTTTTTTTTGGATTTTGTTAGCTCTTTGATTCTAGCTTAGTACTCTTGTATGGCGCAGATCCTTTGGTGGGATCTCAACTCCAAACCGTACTCTAAAAGCTAGATTCCTAGTCAATCTGTTTAGTTGGAAATTTTAGTGTCCTGTTAATAGTGTTGACAGTTTTTTGGATTTTGTTAGCTCTTTGATTCTAGCTTAGTACTCTTGTAAGGGAACCTCTTTCTTTCTACACTTTTGCCTTTAGCATCACCCTAATGCTCCTTAATGAAATCCTTTACTTCATCAGAAAAAGAAAAACAGCAAACTAGCATAGCTAATACTGGAACCTCTAGACATCTTCACGAAGAAGTAGCCCAACAAGAAGAGAGAAACAACTAGAACTGACAAGACAAATTGACCAACAACATGCACACCATTCATGAGCTCTTAAAGAACATACAGTAAGCTGCTGCTAAGTATAATTTGAAGATATTACCACTGAGGACTAAACAAGCCTGAACAATCATATGACTCGAATTAAAAACAAAGCAACCCAATACGAGCTTCATAAGAATTATAAAGATGAGGAACCTTGGAACTTCTTCAAGCATAAAGACACGGAGAGGCTTCATTTCTGATGGTTCCCATTTTATAAATTCCTGCCGCCAGTTATGCAGAACACTTACAGGCGTGACTATGAGAGCAGTTCTCAATCCTAAATCCACACTCCTCATAGCAGCATACAAGAAAGAAATCACCTGTAGAAACAATTAACATGATAGATTAACCACCCAAGGTCAATAGAACAATAAACTCTGCCAGTTTCTTAAACAAACATTGGTTTAAAAATCAAAGTCCTCAGAGAATACACCCCCTGATTTTCAATATTTCAAGTGAAAGATGATTTGATTGAAGTTTTATTTGATTGAATACTGTTTGAAAACCCCCAATATCTGTCAAACTTGCATGCCAGCATAAAACAAGTAATAGTGAATGCAAGATATAGTTCATAGTAACAGCATTTTCTCAGTGTCCCTCCCCCTTTCCGAATAAAAACTATGTGCGGAAAAGGGTTTTAAAATGCCCTTAACATATTGAAAATGGCTTGAACATGCCCCAGTTCACCTATTGGTCAACATTGCCCGTAACGTATTCTTTAGGTTTAAGATGCCCTTTTTGAACAAAATCATGGCATGGCATTAGTGGAGTTTTATATTAAACAAGTGGTATTAAATTATTGGTCCACGTGAACTTTTAAACCCACCCACAGAACACGACCCGTCCACAATGAACCCAACAAGCAAACCCCAAAGTAATATAAGTATATAACCTGTCAGTTCCTTTTCATTTTACACCTCCATTTTCAACTTTTTCCTAATACTGAACTAAGTTGCGCGGACTCTTCATTTTTGCAGGCGAACCCGTCTCGACACGACTCTGGTGCGGGTGCGGGGTGCGTGTCGGATTTGGTCAATCTAATCAGGACACTTTGACCGCAGTAGAGAAAAGATTGTGGAAGAAAAATTCAATTTCCGACGACGTAAAGAGTACAAAGCTTGAAAAAAGTACAAAGAAGAGAGGAGAAAATTATTTTTATGGCGACAACGTCGGCAAGTCGCCGGCGAAAGAGAAGAAGAGCTGACAGTTTGAAAGAGTTGAGAAGAGAGAAGAAGAAGAGTTGAGAAGAAAGATGTAATTTTATTGAAAGTTTCAAAAGCCTTTTTTCTAGGAACCAACTTTTTTTCTTGGAAGTTGGAAAAAGTACTTTTAAATATTATTTTTTTTAATATTGACTTGTAATTATTTGGAGTGTGGAAGAGCCACATACATTTGTCAAACTTTTTTAAAATACTTTCAGAAAAAAAGCCAACTTTTTAGCTTTTCAAGAATAAATTTATATTATTTTTCATAAATATTCATTTTCTTTCAAAAAAAAAAACTTAATCAAATAGTTTAATTATTCAAAATACATAAATATTTTTTTATCTCTCGTAAAATGGATTGCCTAGAATTTATCAAGACAAAATAAGTAATGGATTAAAAATTAATATGTAATAATATATATATATATATTATATATATATATATATAATTGCATCCTTTGTCCTTTTACATAGTAAATCAAATTTAGCAAATCAGCTCAATTTTTAATATATTTTTTAAAAATTTAAATTATTATAATTTATAGTATTAAAAAATTAAATAAATTTTTTATAAAACTTGTTGTCATCTTGAAAAATGAACAAATATTACAATTTACATGTATAAAGAAAATAGAAATATAAATATTAGAAAAGGAGAGAAAGGAACAATATTTCGAAAGATAAATATTTTGTCCATATAAATAGGACAAATTGGATTGAAAAATGGGATCTAACAATATTATAGAGATTTTTATTTCAAAACCGCTTTATGTGTAAAAAATTACTTACATGAAATAATTATTGATTAATATTACTACTATTATGTAAATATTCCTAAATACATGCTAATAATTTATCCTGATCATGTCTCACTACTCACTAATCACTACTCACTAATCACTTAATTCTTCATATCAATACAAACGCTTTAAGGATCCTGTCTTACTAAATCTTTTGATTCTTTCTTTCATTACAAGTTTCGAACTATCGAAATACTAGAAATATGTATAGATATATATAGTTTCACGCACAATACTATGTCCAAATCAAGGATCATGTCTCGCTAGATCACTTAATTCTTCTTATCAATACAAGCGTTTCAAGGATCCCGTCTTACTAGATTTTTTATTCTTTCTATCAGTACAAGCTTCAAACTATCGAAATACTAGAAATATATATTATATATATATAGTTTCACACATAATATCATATCCAGATCAAGGATCATGTCTCGCTAGATCACTGAATTCTTCGTAATCAATACAAGTGCTTTGAGGATCCCGTCTTACTAGATCTTTTGATTCTTTCTATCATTATAAGCTTCGAAATATGTGTGTATATATATATATATATATACATAGAGAGAGAGAGAGAGAGATCAAGGATCATGTCTCGCTAGATCACTGAATTCTTTCTATTAATAAACATGCTTTGAGGATCACGTCTTATTGGATCTTTTGATTCTTTCTATCATTATAAGCTTCGAACTACTAAAATACTATATATATATAATATATATATATATATATATATATATATATATATATATATATATATATATAGAGAAGAGAGAGAGAGAGAGATCAAGGATCATGTCTCGCTAGATCACTGAATTCTTCCTATCAATTCAAGCACTTTAACGATCTCGTCTTATTAGATCTTTTTATTCTTTCTATCACTACAAGCTTCAAACTATCGAAATACTAAAAATATAAGTATAAGAAATATTAAAATTACTTAATTCTTAGATAAAAGCATTATACCCAAACGTTCTCAACAAAAATAAAAATTAGATAACATAAATTTTTCTATTAGAACTATAAAAACAATTCAAATATTAATAGTAAAAATATCTGTATACAATATACATACACTCCTCTTGAATGATGAAAAAGAAACCTCAAAAGTCTTCCAAGTAAGTAGGAGTAAAGAAAAATATCACATCAATCATCATCTAGTCAAAAAAAAAATCATCCTCACCTACTTTTCCCTCCCGAAACCAAAAAACACCATTGTTTCTTCTTTGTTTTTCATTCAAGTTTATTGTAAGCAAAAAAAAAAAAAACTCATCTTCCTTTCTTTAGCAAGATAACATCAAGTAGTAAAAAAAAAAAAAAAGATTTTATGAGACCTACAAAAAGTGTAGGAATAGTTTTGATGATAAACCTCTATGGAATCATGTTAAAGTTATTTCGATGGCTCCAAATGGGGGTGGGAATAGGACATGGTCTTGTAACTATTGTAATAAAATAGTTACGGGATCATATAAGAAGGTGAAAGCACGTCTTTTGAGATTATCGGGTCATGGTGCTCAAATATGTAAAGAAAATAGTGGTGATATATATGCGATTTTGAAGATGGAGCATGAACAAGCAGAAAGAAAACGAACCAATGTTCAAGTTGATGCAAGAAAAAAAGATGATTATATATCACTTCCGGAGGGGACTGATCTAATTCAACAAAAAAACGAAGAGTTCGAGTAGTGGAGCTATCGAAAAATCATTCGGCATCTATGAGAGGAATACGGCCGACAAATTAGCCGCTAGGATGTTCTATGCATCAGGTTTATCATTCAACTTTGCCAACTCTCCTTATTTTAAAAAATATTCTAAGTTTCTAGTCGAAAATTCCATTCCCGGTTATATTCCCCCATCATATAATAGATTGAGGTCAACTCTTTTAGCTCAAGAAAAAACACATATTGATAGAAAGTTGCAACCAATAAAAGGTACATGGAAAAAGAAAGGATTGTCGATTTGTTCGGATGGATGGTCCGATACTAAAAGACGACCTTTGATCAATATAATGGCATCATCTAGTGGAGGCCCAATGTTTTTGAATTCAATCAATTCTAATGGAATCGTAAAAGATGGTGAATATATTGCTAACTTATTTATTGAAGCAATAGAAAATGTAGGTTCAAACAATGTTGTTCAAGTTATTACGGATAATGCAAGTAATATGAAACTTGCCGGTACTATAGTGGAGCAAAAATATCCTCATATATTTTGGACTCCTTGCGTTGTTCATTGTTTGAATCTAGCTTTGAAAAGTATGTGCCAACCTTCGGAAAAATCACCTCACTTTACTAATTGTAAATGGATTTTAGAGTTACTTAGTGAAATGAGAAATTTAAAGAATTTTGTTGTGAACCATGACATGGCACATGCACTTCTTCAAAAAAATTTGGATTTGTGTTTGTTGAAGGTTGGTGAAACAAGATTTGCCTCACACATCATTATGACCACCCGAATTCGCAAAGTAAAATCTTCTTTGGAGAAAATGGTCATGTTTGATGAATGGAAGAATTATAAGGGGGATAAGGGAATTGAAGCCAAGACACGTGAAATAAAATCGCCTATAATGAATGATGAAAAATGGGATAGTATTGACTATTTCTTGAAATTTACGGAACCAATTGTTGATATGCTAAGAAGTGCCGATATTGATGGTCCAAAATTACATCTCATTTATGATATGTGGGACTCAATGATTGAGAAAGTCATGAAAGTCATCTTTGAGCATGAGGGAAAAGATCTCATTTCCGGTCAATCAAATTTTTTTGATACTATTCATGATGCACATTCTTTGGTTCCCAAATATTATCATGAATCATGGTTTGAAGGAGAGAATGGAATTCAAAAGCTAGCTCCCAATGAAGATAGTGAAATTTCATTGAATAGAGTCAAGTGCTTTCAAAGGTACTTTAAAAATTCTAATGAAATGAAACAAGTCTCATTGGAGTATGGATCCTTTTGTAGCGGAAATGGCTATTTTACTGAGCCTCATGTGATTGACGCTATGATGTACGAAGATTCTCTTTCTTGGTGGGCAAATCATGGGGTCTCGGCTCCACTTTTGAAACAATTAGCTTACAAGTTGCTTACTCAACCAGCTTCTTCCTCTTGTTGTGAAAGAAATTGGAGTACATATTCTTTGATTCACAATATCAAGAGAAATAAGCTAGCAACTTCAAGAGCCGAAGATTTAGTGTTTGTACATTATAATCTCCGATTGTTGTCTCGCAAGAAAGAGAAATATATAAATGGACCGAGCAAATATTGGGATGTTGGTATGTCTATATTTTCTTCAATTATTTAGTTTAAATGGTGTTCTTTTCTTTTTATAAAAGATCTTCGAATATATTTATTCTTTTAAACTTATTTTAGGTGGAGATCGGTTTGATATTGATGAGACAACTAATGCTTAACCGAGCCTTCAATAGATGACCCTCAAATTGAAGGTGTGATATTTGAGGAAGAGTTTGAAGATTTGGAAAAAGTTGAAGAAGATGTGGAAGAGATAGCTAACTTAACTAAATAACTTGATAATTGACAATATTTTGTTGTTATGTTAATTTTAAGTTATGAATTAAGTTGAGACAACCTCTTGTTTTTTGTTCAATAGTATGTTTTACACTTTTACTTGGTGTATTGAATATTTATTAGTAATTATGAATATCTAAATTATGGATAAATATCTTTGTGTATCTCTTGAATTTTAATAATTGTAGTGTTTTCTTTACTTTTCACTTTTTTCAACTTTCAAGAGTTATTACTATCCATGTTCTAAGGTTAATTCTTCTTTCAAATTTTTATTGATTCTTTTAGTTATATTTATTCTGTTGTGATTTGTAAATGCTTTTAATGTTTAGTTTCTATTTTGTTGTGTCTTTGTAGGAAGAATAGAAGAGTAATCTCATCTTGAAGAACAAAAGATAGAATTCTACAAAATACATGTAAGTTTATCACAATATATCTCTCAAATTTAGAATATCTTCATAACTATATTTTTATAATATTGAAATTTTTAGCCGTATCCCCGCACCCGTATCCATACTCGGATTCGCACTCACGAATCTTAAAATTTGGATTTCGCCGAATCCGACTCTCGGATTCGCATCCGTCTCGGATACCCGCACCCGAGTCCGAGCAACTTAGATACTGAAATATCAATCAACAAACCTTTGAATAGGTCCTTCAATTAGAATCTAAAACATAACTAACAAAAACATTTAAGTGAAATTCAACGTGTATTAGGCCAAATGCGTTGAACCAATGTATCAATGTTAAAAACAGAGGCAATGGTATAAACAGAGAATGAATCCACATCTAAATTTGACAGACATATACCTTATCAGCACTTAAAAGTCTCTCTCCTCAATTGGTCCATAATTGAAATCATTTGATCTCTGATGAGACCCATATAAGTTCTTCATAAATTATAATCAATATACTTTTAGTAAATTAACCTTAAAATACCAAGCATAAAATTTGAAGTTACAGCCTTCCTCTATTTAAGTTATTTTCGAGGCTTAAAACACATCTTAGCTTATTCCATATTAAGCCATATTTACGTCTTCTCCATCATCATACTCTAAGGTCAAAACCCAGAGGAACCTCTTTCAGCATTAGAGATATTAGGAATATATTGAAAATGGAGTGTAAATTGAAAAGATTGAAGGGTTAGGGTATTTTGAGATTTGCTTATTGGGCTCATTATGAATGGATCGGATTCTGTGGGTGGGGTTAAAAGTCCATGTGGACCAATAAACTTTTTTTTTTTGATAAGGTAACGATTTGTATTATAAACCAAGTACTGAGAGCCCCTTTACGAAAACATACAAAAATCTAGGAACAAAAACAGCAAGCCTAGCATGATTCTAATATTTCTAGGATTGCTTCTGCATCTACAAGGGAACTCTTTGTACACCAAAAACATAATAACAGAATACAATCTGTTTTGATCATTTGTAGGGATCTACTTCTATCCTCAAAGCTTCTAGCATTCCTTTCTCTCCAAATGGTCCACCAGATGCATGCTGGAATTTGTCCTCCAATAACTTCTGTTCTTTGCCTCTTCCTGCTTCCTCCCACCTAAAGAGAGCAACAATTGTGCTAGGCATTGTCCATTGAATGCCCCTGAGATTAATGAAAATCTTCCATAGTTGTTCAGTGATTTTGCAATGTAAGAACAAATGCCTAACTGTCTCAGCTGCCTCCCACATAAACAACAATGTGTCACCAGAATGTTGTTTCTTTTCCTCAGATTCTCATGTGTTAGTACTGCCTCCTTTGCTAGAAGCCAAGTGAAGCATGCCACCTTGAGTGGAATTATGGTTTTCCAGATTTGTCTCCAAAGCCAAATTTTTTTTAGGAGGTAACAAGTCTTGTATTATATTCCAAAAAATCAAACCTACCAGAACTTGTTACAAGTTTACTAATTACAAATGAGTATCAGGAAGATCTTCAATCCTAAATAAACAAAAATTACAAGGTGCCTAAAGCATTCATTACTGATTCTAGATCTTCCATATACTCCTATTTACACCAAAAGTGAAATAAAACCAAGCAATTCATCTTCATCTTCTGGATGTTGTTGCTTTTGTTCTGGAAGCATCTGAGGTTCCTCTCTTTCCACACAGACCACCAGATACAGGTGGGGATGATCTTCCATCTTTCTTTGTGACCAGAAACGGAGGCAAATCTTCAGGGCCTGGACAATATTTCTTGGCATCACCCAAAATAGGTCCTTCGAATTGATGAAAATGCTCCACAAAATAATAGTGATCCTACAGTGAAGAAAGAGGTGGTTGACTGTTTCACCCTCTTCTCCACACAGGAAACACCTAGGACTCAGTTGGATACCCCTTTTCATGAGGTTCTCCCGAGTCAAGACAGCCTGCTTCACTAGTAGCAAAGTGAAGCAGGACACTTTAGGAGGTATTTTAACTTACCAGATAAGTTTCCATGGCCAGCCAGTAACCTGATGGGTGAAAGAGTTGAACTTTTTGTAAGCTTCCTTCACTCTGAAATTTCCGTTGCAGTTATGATTCCAAAACATCCTCTTGGGATGTGGAGGTTCCTTTGAATTGTTCAAGGATTCCAAAGAAATCTACTAACCTTTGGATCTCCCAATCATTTAGAGGTCTTCTAAAACTCAAATTCCATCCCTGATTTGACCAAACTTCTGCCACAGTGTCTTTTTGTTGTTGGTTCAGAATGTAGATATATGGGAAGAGGGTTTTTAGGGAGCCTTGTTCTAACCAGTTGTCCTCCCAGAAGAAGACCTTCATCCCATTTCCTACTCTAATGCTGCAATTTTCTCTTAATTTTGGCCAAAGGTTTCTGATGGCCCTCCAGATGCTAGTTCCATAAGTACTAGTGACCATTTTGTAGACCATTTACCCTCCATTTCATACTTCTGCTTGATAAGTTCTTTCCATAGTGCTTGTTCACTAGATGCTAGTCTCCATAGCCATTTCATCATAAGGCTTTGGTTCTGAATCTTCAAATTCCTTACCCCAATCCTCCTTTCTGTTTGCTCTCAATTAATTCATCCCACTTAACCAAGACGAATTTCTTAGTGTCACTATTTCCTTCCCATAGGAAATTCCTCCTTATTGCATCAAGTATGTCAATGACCCCATCTGGGATAGGAAAGATAGACATCATGTAGGTAGGCATGGAGTAGAGAACACTATTGATGAGAGTGAGTCTCCCGCCAAGGGAGAGATATAGACTCTTCCAGTTGACCAATCTTCTTTCATACTTCTCTCGACCACCTCATTCCAGATTCCTGAGGACTTGCATCCTGCTCCGAGTAGCATGCCCAAATATACGGTTGGTAACTCACCAGTCCTTCCCCCAAGTGTACCAGCCAGAGAGATTAGATTGGTGAGACCTCATTCACTAGGTATAGGAAGCTTTTTTCCCAATTGATATGCAGTCCTGATATGGCTTCAAATAGCACAAATATAACTCTGAGAACCATCAGTTGATTTCTACTGGCATCTCAGAAAACTAGAGTATCATCAGCATATTGTAAGTGTGTGATCTCCATGTCACAACCCACCCTATTTGATACTCTGAAGCCCCTCAACCTAGTTTCTCTTGAGCAATCTTCAACACATCATTGAGTCCCTCCATAGCTATAATGAATAAGAAAGGAGACGGGGGATCTCCCTGTCTTAATCCTCTCTGTGAAGAGAAGAAATCTGTAGGAGAGCCATTGATGAGAATAGAATATTTCACAGTACTGATACAAAACTTTATTTATCTCATCCATCTACAACCAAAACCTCTTTTGGATAAGGTCTCCAGCAAAAAATTCCAGTTGAGATGGTCATATGCTTTCTGAATGTCCAACTTGCATAAAATGCCTGGCACCTTGCTTCTAATCCTAAAATCGACACATTCATTAGCCATCAAAATAGCATCCATGATCTGTCTTCCTTTAATGAAAGCAAGTTGTTGTGTGTCCACTAGCTTGTGCACAACCTTTTTAAGCCTCTCAATTAACACCTTGGAGATTATTTTATACACACTACCAATTAAGCTAATGGGTCTAAAATCTGTGAGATTCTTTGCACCCAAAATCTGTGAGATTCTTTACCCCATGTTTTTGGGAATTAATGCCACACAGGTGGAGTTGAAGCTTTTCTGGAAGAAACATCCTAGAAATTTTTTACTGCAGCAATGACTTCCTCCCCAACAACCTCCCAACAGTGGGTATAGAAGGCCATGGTGTAATCATCAGGACCCGGAGCTTTGTCTCCAGCACAAAGCTTTATACATTCCCATATCTCTTGGTTCTCAAATTCCCCTGTAGCATCCTATTGTCTTCTTCAGAAATTTTGTGCCCTTCCCTGCAGCCACCAGAGGGTCTCCATGTCTCGGTTTCATAATATAGCTTCTGATTAGAAGTCTATGATTTCTTTTTTTATTAACTTTGGATCTTTGTTGCTTCACCATCCACATTTAATTCGTCAATGTTATTGTATCTCCTGTGAGAGTAAGCAGTTTTGTGAAAGAACTTTATGTTCTTATCTCCCTGCTTCAACCAATTAACCCTAAATCTTTGTCGCCAAGATATCTCCTCAAATTTTGCTAAATTTTCAAACTCTATAAGGAGATCAGCCTTCAGTTGAATCTCATCTTCATGAAGAGCTCTTTGATCTTGCACTTCTTCTAATTCTGCAATTTGATTGAGAACACTCTGTTTTTGAGAGGCTAAGTTTCCTTGGGATGTTTTACTCCATTCCCTTAATTTATCCTTGAGAGCTTTCAGTTTGAAAGCTAGGATAAAGTCTGGCCTCCCTTCACATACTATAGAGCTCCACCATTCCTTCACTCTATCCAGGAAACCCTCTTTTGTAGCCACCAATTTTCAAATTTGAAATAGGACCTCATAGGTTTCCAATTCCCACTTCGAAGCATTATAGGATTATGGTCAGAGGTAACCTTGTGCAATAATGTTTGTTTGTGTTTTTGAATACTTCATCCCATTCATTAGACATGAGAAATCTATCTAATCTGACAGAATCAGAACAATAAACCCTCCCCTTTTTCCTGTGAACCAACTTAGATATCTTTTGGGCCTTTGTGAACCAACTTAGATATCTTTTGGGCCTTTGCATTAATGATTCTGGTTATTTTAGTTGATATGTCCATCCAACCAGAATTTAAAGACCACTCTGGAATAAAGATGACGGCTCTCCTCTTTCCCTGTGTTATAATGATGCTAATATACCTTCCATCTTTATTGAAATTCTTTGAGCAGAAAAATTTTGTGGAGTGATCCCATATCTTCCATCTACGAACAGAGTTGTCTTGGCCCTTAGAAGCTTCCGCAAGGGCATGGACAAGCCACTCCATTGTCTTCTGGCTCACAGTAATTCTTGTCACTCTATTTCGCCCTCTCTCTACCAAGTCATACCAAGTTTCTACTTTGGAGACTACCCTTGTGATGTCATAGGATTTGAAACCCACCGCGAAGTAAATGGTATCATCTGCCATGGTGGATGTTTTGAGAGAAAGGGAGAAAGAAAGAAATGATTTGGAAGTCAGAAGGTGGAAAAAGGATTCCGACAATAGAAGATCGTTAGAGAAGGGGCTTTTAGGGCCCAGAAGGGACCTCTAGAAGTTTGTCTTGGTAATCGCGCCTGGTAGCAAGCTGTAGAACTCAGTGTTGTGGACGGCGAGAGGCGACAAGGGCCTGCCTCGCCACGCGGCGAGGCGAGCGGCGAGGCGCTTGCCTTTTTGAATAAAGGCGCCAATTAATATCAAAAATTTAAAATATTTAATTGCATATTTTATCCAAAATC
Organism: Solanum habrochaites; assembly: GCA_027704765.1. Taxonomy (NCBI): domain Eukaryota; kingdom Viridiplantae; phylum Streptophyta; class Magnoliopsida; order Solanales; family Solanaceae; genus Solanum; species Solanum habrochaites. The sequence goes on from JAKWJA010002492.1 coordinate 45,394,991, forward strand.
TTAATAGCAATAACACATATTAGCAAATATTCAGCGATGGAGAAGCCGACAGCGATAGAGAAGCCGAGAAGAGAACTGGAGAAGAGAGCTAGGGAGAAGAGACAGCGATGGAGAAGCCGAGAAGAGAGTCAATCGAGAGAGAGTAGCGATGGAGAAAGCAGAAATTTCAAAAGTATAAAAAAAAAACCTAATTTTGACTAATATTGTTAAGTCAAATATTTTTAATTAAAAAGGCGGCGCCTTTTCTGTCGCCACACCTCGCCATTTCGATCTCGCCTCGCCTCAGTAGAGAATGGCAAGGACCCATTGCCTCGCCTCACCTCTCGCCAAAGGCGATAAGGCGCTCGCCTTTTGTAACACTGGTAGAACTAGACACGTCATTATTCCAATTGAGGGTTAGAGGAGCCCTGTTCATGACCTTGTAACCTGAGCTCACTTTGTATCTTCCTTTGTTGTGCTCTGTCCACCGTAGGCAGTCCTCCCCTTCCTTCAAATCTTGAAATGATTCCAACCTTTTAAAGAATTCAACTAATCTACAAACTTCCCAGTCGTTTAAATTTCTTCTGAGAGATAGATCCCAACATTGGGGAGACCCATTTCAGCCACTGTTCTGTCTTTTTGTAGTGTTAAGTCAAAGATGTCAGGGAAGATCTCTCTGACAAATTTTGATTACCAAGCCATCTATCTTTCCAGAATTGTGTCCTGACAGCACTGTGTACTGTTATAGTAGTATGATTCCTTAGGAAAGGCCATGAGTTCCTAATTGATCTCCAAATAGTAACACCATAGGGATTGGTTGCTTCCTTGGTGAACCATGAATCCATCTCTTTGTACTTAGTTTAATCACCTTGCTCCACATTGAGTGTGGTTCATGAGCATATCTCCACAACCATTTCAGCTTTAGAGCCTTGCTTTGGTTCTTCAAATTTTTGATGCCTAATGCCACTTGGTTTATTAAAATACCCACTAGTCCCATGTCATAATTCTGTTAAAAGAGGGCATTTGTAAATCTAAAGAAGACGTAAAGGGCAATTTTGATACAATAGGTAGAAGGAGCATTTTAAAACCATTATCAATACGTTAAGGGCATTTTGACCCTAATGAGTAATAAAAGGACCATTAGAAAAAGGGCATTTTAACCCTTTCCCAAACTATGTGGAACCAGGAAGTATTAAGAGCCATATACAATCACACAGACAATGAGAACTTCCAAAAGTTTAGTACTCTTAGGAAACGAAATGATAAGTTAGTCAGAATCAGGAAAAAAAAATACTGCACAGCAATGTTATCATGTAATTAGCCAAATAATACCTGAAACGTTTTACCTAGACCCATAGTATGAGCTAGGATGCAACCAAGACCTTTATCCCCAGCCTTGACTTTCCTGATAGATTGAATAATATTTTCCCACATAAATCGAATCCCAGCAACCTACAATGATAAAGAGGGTCACCAATAGTTACACTATCAGAAATTTCTTTAGTACACATAACACTAGATACAGAACCAAGAGCCAAATAATGAGATTGGATGATAACAGACCAATACTGCATTTCAGGTACAGCTACATAATGCAATCAACAAGACTCTACTTAAATTAAATTAGGAAAGTAAGATGAAATCTCAGTCCATATTTCTAGTGATTCATATAATGAATCAAGGCAAATCTACTAACTGAATATGTAAGATTTTGATTCAAAGTCAACATCCACCATCCATCCATCTATAGGCATCAATGTATAATCTAGCAGTCAGCACTCAACACACAGTAAACAGGTTCTCCTAGTTATTTGATTAAAACAACATACACCAGAGGTTGGCAGATGTTGAGTAAATTTAGAAGTGATGACAGAGTGGAACTGAACTTATAGAGAACTGAAACAATGCATGCAAAAACCTTTCTGATTCCATGTAGAAACTTGCAGCTAGTTGATTGATTGATATCTGCTGGATCAGCATACAGAAGAAGGAAAAAAATGAGAAAATGACTGAATCAGAAAAGATGTACATCATATGCCAACTTCTTTTCCACTGTTTTATATATCATTGCTTTTATCCTACGCTTAATGGACCTGGGTGCTGTTGCCAAATTTTCTTTTTCTTTTTATGAAAAATGTCAAATTATGATCCTTGTGAGATGTCAAATTTGGTTTAAAAATTTCACAAGTACATAGAAAGTACTGGATACGGGTACAAAAGATTTGCCTAAGCAAATGTATGAAATTATTTGAGTTCTACTTGGGTATAACTAGTATTACTAAAGTAATGGAGACATGTCACTTTTCTAATTAGCTGGAAAAACCAAGAAAAACTATCTTTACTTGGTAAAAAGCCAGTTAAATAAAACACAACAGTAATATAGAAAATTTTCCAGCCACCATGCAGCATATACCCACTGTCCCAAAATAGCAAAATCTTTCAGTTGCTTTGGTTTTGTGATTTTCACATTCAAAGTAGTCTCTCTATCTTCTTCCCACCCCCATCCCCTCCCCCTTCCTCCTACTACACCATAAGATGATTTAGTTGTTTATCTCTGCCATGGATCTTTTCAGATTCCAACCTTGGCTATCGTTGAAGTAGAAGTTTTTTATGCCAAAAGTAAGAACGATTTGCCAGAGATTAATTAGGTGTAGACAAGATATGCAAATAGGTATAATACTTTTTTACCAACTATTCTATCTTACGTTTTTTCAATTTCTTTGCCGGTGAAGGATCAAACTCACCGAGACCTCGACTGAATCTAACACAAAATTTGTATTAGTTCTAGGATCTGCCAAAGATCCCAATGGAATAGAGGGTCATGTCAGGAGTGCTCCTCATCAAAGTGAAGGGTCTGAATAATGTGGCATTTAGCAAATAAAGAACAGAAGACCAAGGAGCTACATCATTGTTTTCTATACAGTATATATTGGGTGTCCTAAATTACATGAACTTCGGCACAGGTCAACCTGCAGCTACATGTACCGACTATGTACCTTTGAATATTTTATAGTTACTATAGTTTGAAATGATATGCTTGCTCAGCATGAGTACTTCAAGACAAATGAAGAGCTCATGTAACAAAGGGTTGACCAGGGATTTGCAATCGGAATGGTGTTTCTGGCATTACCAGGAGGGCAATTTGTATGAAATTGTTGATAAGTTTTTTGGAGAAGTGTATTGTATTGCTTCAGAGTAATTATTGAGAGTTCCTTGGTGGAGACAAAGGAACCAGAGGTTCACTGTGCCGCTCAGAAATTATGAATAGAAGGTTATGCAAACATAAATTTGTTCAATAAAATAACAAAGCAATTTAGTTTTAACAAAACAAACAACCCTTGTTCCTCGAGTACACGTCCTAAGAAGCCTTTTCTTTTCAGGGCCTAGAATCATAAATGACTTTAACAAATCTCAGAATATTTAAGTGCCCTTAGGGTGACATGTTCAAAGGCTAGACAACCTTTAGCTGAATAAGCTAGGTAGATACCAAAAGTGAAATGTTGTCTTCTTTATGTAAAGAAATGACAAAAGATAGACATGAGATAGAGAAGATCTTAGTGATGAAGGAAAGAGGGAAAAACAGGGTCAACTTTCTCATTCTTGCAACTGATTAAAGTACTATTCACAAGTTCAAAATATCAAAATTGTCATGATGTGAAATCAGTATACTACTTGAGAGGGCAAGAAACTAATAAACACGAGATCAACAACTGCATAGAACAAGACCTGGTGAGATTTTAGTTTTGCGGAGATACTGCGTGGAATCCTGACAGCCTCTTCCCCTTCCTCCCTCACCACATTAACTATGTAACCAGTTTGAATATCACCAAGCATTTCCAAGCTACCAGTTTCGTACGAGCTTTTGCTACAACCCCCAGAATCCATGAACATAGTCTTGCTTGAAAATTTTGCTCCCAGCGATTTGAGGCGTTCTTGGCGTTCCTGCAAGTATACGGGCATTAACAGATGCCTTAAGAAGCAAGCATTGACAGGAAAAATGTAATTGCTAGGAATTTTACCTTTTCAATTGCAATCTTCCTTTTTGTCTCCTCCCCTAACTCAGTATCATCCAGGATTCTTCTAATTTTCTTTTTAGGCCTTCTCTTGGTGCTGCTTCAAGAAAATATAGTCCTTCCATTATTTTGTTATATTAAGAAACACAGTCCTTCCATTATTTTCAGTCTATTTTGTAACACAGAGATGAAAATGGTAAACGCGCTGGAAAAAAAGGAGGCTCATCAACTTTAACATTACTAATTTCAAAAAAAATGAGGAGGCTCATCAACCATTATAGAGCATAAATACAAATATAAAATCATTGAGTCCATTTGGGTGCAACAGAATTGGACCTCCATATATCAGGCAGAAAATACCCTTTTTTTTCAAACTAATTGTGCAACAAAATGCTCCAGAAAAACTCTCATTGGTGTCATCAGCAACCGCGGAAAAAGAGAATAGAAAAACAGCAAAGACATTAAGCATTAATACTCCCTCGCCACAAGACTTCTCAATTAGAATGAGACACAGCATTTTCCAAAACATGGGTGAAACTGCTTAAAATAAAATCTATTTATCTAGAGAATGCAAACTTCTTTTGTATTATTAATAAACTAAGAGTAGCTTGCTCGGGCACACATGCTGTATGAGCTTAATTGATTGCCTTAATCATGCAAAAATACACAAATTAGGGCAAATTCTAAAGATATGCAACTTACTGTAGGGATACACATTGACATAATTACTAAGTACATGGTGTACCTTTTATGCCCGTTGATATCAGCATCTGAGTTATCTGAATCCGTGTCTGTATTTGAATCTACCAAACCTTGAGACTCCATGATCTTCTCCAACACTGAAACCAACGGAAGCAGGATACTTGGGGAGCAACAGCAGCATTGCCACCCAGATGTTTTAATTCCTGATAAAATTTCTTCACCAAGGTTCCTCCTTATACACACACTACAAAATAACCTTTTGCATGATTTACAGCTTAACAGATCGCTGCAACGCCCACACCATCTGCAGTAGCACTCTGAGCAATCAACATCCTGTACAATGTAACAAGATGTAGAGTGAGAGAAACAGACCACTGTGAATCACATCTAGTTATTGACTGAATTTAAAGTCAACCAACATTAGTAAAAAAATAACAGGTAATGACATGCATATCCCTGATTGAAAATATCCAACACTATAGCAATCTCTTAATGCGTCTAAACAGAAACGCAGCTAAAAAAATTCCAAAAATGCTATTAACACATAGATTGCATAAAAAAATTGATAGGAAAAAAAATTATGCAATCTGTGTTAATAGCATTTTGAAAAAATAGCTCTACTATGCTATCTTTATTCTAACTAAGCAAGGATGGTTACAACTTACCTGCATCTTTGTTTTCATTGAAGTTTTGCAGTCCAGGCAAAGGACAACTCTCAAAAGAGGATGTGCATGGACTTCAATAGCCACTTTATCACAAGCAGTGCAGCAAAAATTTTGCTTCTCATTGCATACAGGAAGGGAACTAACTGGAAGCACATTATCTCCATCTCTTTGGGGATTTGATTGATCTTCTGTCTCGCTCAAACTACATGTAGGAGACAACATTTTCCCAGGAAGATCCTCCTCATCACTATCTGGTATAATGATCCGAGCCTTTTTACTTTGAGGCTCCATCTCTTCGAAGTTGTGTAAAAGTTCCAATCCTTTGGCCTCAGCATCAATTTCATGTTTTGAAACTGTGGCATCAATAACCGATGTAACTTCACTGCTTTTTGGCGCATCCCCATCATCAACGGTGGAATACTCTTTCTTGTCAAAGCCAAAATCTTGAGATAAATAACCAGTAGTGTCATCTGTTGTATCTTCCTGTATCTCCTCCTGGTTGACATAATAGAGTACCAAATGAAGTAGAATATAAAATAGGAAAATCCAATAAATATGAATGGGTCAAAGAAAATTAAACAGCCAAGCTTGTGCAATCAACTACTTTTCTGACTTGATAGAAGATTTTGCATAACCGTTGTAAACATCATCAACATTACAGCCTGAAGAAGAAAACTTAAGGTACACAATGAACAAGAAGACCTTGATAGTTCTTTAGTACCGTAGTCATATATAATCAGAACAATGCAATTTTGGATAGCACACCCACTTACATACATTTCCTATACAAACTCAAATGAGTAACACAAAGTTCAGGTTAACATTCAACCTTTTTCCTTTATCCACTTATGACAGGTACACAATAGCTACTCTTCAGAACTTTTATCTTCTCATTCTTCTATCCTTTTCTTAATAGAGAAAACACTAGGCCCCTTTTATAATTTTTGGACATATTTCTGAAGATATGCTTACACTAGTCAGTCTTGAAGATCCAGAACAGATTATACGAGTCTGGTTTTTGTTGATTATTGAAAAAAAATAGTTATTGCCATTGATTTGTGTTGATGTGATTAATTAACGGATAACACAATGGGGATGCTCTGGGCACAGAGGACACTATCGGACTTTTGTTGTGAATATGGGTAGGCTGGCTAGGTGAGTGAAACTTAAGCACCATTCATGGAAAAAAAAAATGGGCGGCGATGTGAAGTCTGTCGGCTCCCTCCGTGGAAGTAGTGAACTTCCAAAGGTCAGATCTTTTGCTCATAATAGTTCACACTCAAGTACAATGGTTCAAGCCCTTCCCAGATGATACACTTCTAGAAACATATGAGAAGCTAAAAAGATGGTTTAAAGCATGCAATTACCAATTTCCGTCTGTTCTTGTGTCTTCTCTGTTTCAAACATCTCCTAAGCTTCAGATCAGTTTTTAGATCATCTTCCTCTTTAACCTGGAAGACAGAGAAGTAAAAAAAGAATTGTTAACAATGGAATCAACAGCCCAGAGACAACATCAGAAGTTACCTCTCATCAGCTGAAAATTTGAATTAAGACACAAACATACATTGAACTCTTTAATTAAAAGAAAAAGGAAAGAACATGTTTGGAGAAAAAAAAGATAAAAATGAAAAAAAATGCAATGATCCGGCTCCATATTTTCATGAAATGAAGTGTCAATGTCAAAGAAAAGAACTAGAATATACCATGCACAGACCTTCTTAAACTTCCTCTTCTGCTCTTCAGAAAGATTTAACTCTCTTTCATTTGCAATGGCATCCGCAACAAATGGATCACCAGAACTGTCTTCAATATCATCAATCTCCTCAACCTGAGATTCGATTGCATATAAGATAACTGATACTTTTTAAGTAGTCTCCTAGACAAATCAAAACAAAGATCCTCTGACGTAAACGACGGCATATAAAACACAGTACTGTTATAATGCGGCAAAAAGTTTCTCGAATATAGAATACCATGTGAATATTTTTTGTGATCAAGAATACCATTGTAAGTTTACAGTATACTTGCCATAACACTGGTAAGAATCAGGAAATAATATCATAATGCCCACTTGACAATTATGAAAAGCAAAAGGCAAAAGCACATTAGCACCAAGCATCCATCCCAAAGTAAATAGAATAACTTCAAAGAAAAAATACAAATTTTGGAAAATTCACAGATTAAATGGACAACATTTGCCTTGTTATAGATTATACTCACTCTGTCCCAATTTATAGCACTTTTCAGATTTCGAGATTCCAACAAGTCTATCTTTGACGATAGACCGTAAATTTCTCATATATCTTTTAAATTATTCTGAATTGTCAATGATGGTGACCTATACTTTTTACGTAGTTTATAAATATACAAATATTATTTCAAAAATATTGAAGATTTCATGCATAAATTCCTGGTGAAACTTAAATGTTTTGGCTCCCAAAACACGAAATGTGCCACATAAGGATCATGACTGTTGAACAAGCTAAACTAGGATTAGGATGTGGGGATTAAATAATGGAAGTATTATCTATCAGAAATGTTTTTATTAGTAGATGTTTGGTTTATTGGAGTAAAACTGGATATACCGGATACAATATCGAACATGTGTTTGGTTTTACAAAAGAGTAGACATAAGACAAACTTGGCTTCCTTGAGAGACTTTGTAGAAGAGTTTTGGAAAAGAGCTTTGTTGTTATTTATTTTTGTTGTTTTTTATGATGTTAAATTTTGTTGTTTTATCCAAGATTAGTTCAGTGAGATTGTATTCTGTGGTACAGATAATACTAGGATTGCTTATACCAGACTAAAAGGCTTAACCAAACACGTGAAAGAAATATCTATCCCGGAAATCCCTTATCCACGTAAAGCAAACGGCTGCTTAGCATTCAATCTTTACTTGCTTTATGATAAAAGTGAACAACCCCCCTCAGGAGTCTTATTTTAAATCCTTTTCTACAATCTATTACCCTGTTTTCTACACCACTTTCTTTCTGAGACTCTCGAGTTCAGGAGAAATATATTACAACAAAACAGCTACTACTATGCCTCAATACCAAACAAGTTGGGGTTGGCTATATGAATCCTTACTGTTTCGTTCCTAAAAAATTAGCTTATCTGACACTAAAAGTTTTCTATATCTCAACTAGCATATAAAACACTGACAAAACCAAAAGGCTCCAAGTGAACATTGGACCATAAGTAAGTGTACTAACATGAATGGACCAAAAGTCTCCTACTGAACATTGGAGCTAAAGCAAACATACTAACATAACTAAAATGTAAATCCCAATTAATTAGAATAGCTATATAGATCTTTTACTTTCACTATGCTCTATTTTAAGTTAGATCCACATGGTTACAAGAGATGGTGGGTCCTTCATGAAAACATGTTTCCATGTTGTTTTAGGTCTGACTTGCCCCTTTCTAACACATTTAATCATCATTATTTCACCTATACAAAAACAATGCATCCAGAGGTTGATGTAGGACATGCCATTTGGGAAACACTCACTTCCTCCTTTACGTGTGCTACCTACACCTGTTGCAAAATGTGGTCATTTTAAGCCTTATCTTGTAATGACCATACATCTATATTAATATTCACATTTTTGTGACACTCATCTTGTGGGTATTATAACTTTATAAAACCAATATTCACTAGCAAAACATTGTTAGTCTTATTTGTGTGTTACCTAGCACACAGGTACCATCCTATTTTACTTGTGTAATATCTTCATCTTGGAATGTCAAGCCTAGGTATCTGAATTAGTTTCCATTTAGGCACCCAGCTTCGGGCTTGTCTCGACACAAGTTACTTTTCTTATCCCGAATAAATTTGCAGTGCATATAGTTTTACTTCTACCTATTCTATAACCTTTGCTCTCTTTAGTACATCTCCATATTTGAATTATTGGTTAACAATCTTTCTAGTTTTGCCACTAAGCACAATATCGTTTGAAAATAGCATGTTATGGGATCTCATCTTGTATATTATTAGCTAACTCATATATAACTAGGATACCCAAGTATGAGCTAAATGTCAACACTCTCGCTAGCTTCGCCAATTAGCACAATATCATCCGCAAGTACCATAGGCCATGTAATCTCATATTGTGTATTGCTAGTTAGCTCAATCATAAATAGGGTAATTACAAGATGATCCCAGTTTAAGTCAACAATTATAGCAACTCAAGTATACCTTCTACCACTATTCTCTAAACTATGACGGTTCCTTGTACATAGCTTTTATGGCATTTAGGGAATGAATCGAATAAACTCGTTACTTAGATAGGGTTTTTGATTGGTCTTTTTTAATTTAGTTATTGGAAAAGAAGGCACCTACGTATTTTGTAGAAAGGGAAGGTGGAATCATCGAATGACGAAAAGAGGCAGTTCAGCAAGGAAGGAATGGGATCAAGGATGGCATCTTTGTAGGCAGAACGGAAGGCTTTTTCGTCATAATTACTATAAATATAACTCTACCTATAACAATAAGAAAGGACATTCCTTTTTCAAACTCTAATAAAACAAAAAAGACTTGGTCGTAATATTTTACAAACAAAAATAGTCAAATGCTTTCCTAAAAAAATCGTATCAAATTGATTATATAGTTTAAAAAAAAACTAAAAATACATTAAAGAAATTATTAATTAACATAAATATATTAAAAGACTATTGATGTAAATCCCTTACAAGAAAGTATATTCATTTCTGAAAATGTCTGAACTTTGCTGATGTCTTGAAAAGAATAAACAGGTTCAACTAACTTTTAACTTTCAGTAACTTTTTGTTGATTTAATGACAAGCCTACAATAACTTTTTATATTCTGTTATTTGACAAAATAACTTTGTTATACTCTTAATTGCTAGAGATCACCAAATTAAAGTTTTTCCCATATTAGTGCTTTTTTTTTCTTGTTTTTGGAAGTTGAAACCGGCAAGTTCTGTGTATTAACAGACAAACAGCACGTAGGCTGTACTAAAACCATATTTACAAATGCACTTCAGCTATTAAAAGATAAACTGTCATCCTAAATGCTACTCAGGACATCAATAATATCAACAAATTCTTCTGAATAGGTCTGCTTACACCAAAAAATCAAAAAATCAAGAGACAATTCAACTTGATCTTATGCAAAGAGTTGCCCACAGCCTCAAAGCATCTGGAATTTCTTTGTTTCAAAATTGTCCACCAAACACTAGCTGGGACAGCTCTCCATCTATACCTGTCAATTCCATGAGAACCGGCTTCCTCCCAACTGTGTAGAACATCAATGATCCATCCAGGCATTGTCCAGATATTCCTGTTAAGGTTAATGAACATTCTCCAAAGTTCTTCCATAATTTTACAATGTAGGAATAATTGTGCTTCTTTTTTATTAGTAATCTTGTCGGTTCCTTGTTCTTTACATATTATGTCTCAAATCATTTTCATACTTGCAAACTATCCACTGTCCCTTCAAGGAGTTATTTCATATTAGAGGTGTAAATTGCCAACGTCCAATGACAGCTCCTCAAGCTTGCTCAACCCATAAGGTTTCAAGCTTGAACTGCTAGAATATGGATACAACCAATCCCAAGCCTCAAATTACCAATTTGAAGTTGAATGACATATAGGCCTATTTGACTTCAAAATTTTGTTCAATTACAATCTTGCTTCAATATCACAATCAAGATATCCTATATCACTCCAATGAGACTGAGTCGATCATAGATGGTTTAGGGTCCATCTAGTTCCTAGTTTAGCATTGGAAGGACTTTAATCTTTTTCTTGTTTTTGTAAATATGGTTTTTCAGTACTACCTAAGTACTGACTGAAATACAATGTTACTAGTGTCGAAAAAACTATCCAAATATTTCAAATAAAAGAGATTCCATAGATATAAACTGTAAAGCACTTGGTTAGTTCTATACACCCAACATAATGCTAACTATAGGCATCATCTCTTTCATCTTAAGCTTCTGCACCTCTTACAATAATTATCACTCCATTTCTACTCAACCTCTCAGCTCCTAATCTTACTGTTTCATTGCATCCTTTTATAATAATGGTGGTGTCTGGACTAGCTCGTAATGACTATAGATATATAATAACTCAGCTCATTTAGGATTAGGCAGAAGAAAAGGAGAACACCGTGACATTCTTTCATCAGGCCACCACCATTTCCTCCTCCCTTTGCACGTCATGACAACTCTACACACTAGCTTCTCATGCCTCCTTTACTGATGCAAAGTCCCCTATTAGCATCAACTTGATTTCTTCTCCATCTCCTATACCTCTTAGAAGGTAGCTCTTTGAATTACAGAAGTGTAGCTATTATTCTGAGATTTTTATTCTTATTAAGAGTAGCTGGTCTGAGGATAATTAGTTTTGGTCTTTGTTCTATTTCTACCATGGTTGATTGAAAAACTATTGTACCTTGGTTGGTCACCCTAATGGTTCTCTGTTCTTCTGTATCTTGAGCATGAGTTTTGTTTTTTTGTATCTTGAGCATGAATTGTTCGTTTTGTATCTTGAGCATGAGTTGTTCACGTATAGCACCAAGTCAAGCTCAAACCTCAATAGAATTGGCTCAGTCAAGCTCAAGCTAGCTAAATTTTTCCTTGGTTTTTCTTACTCAACTCAACTTGTTTACACCCCTAGCACTATAAATTTCTCACACTAACTGCCCAAATTATTCAGCAATCCACATTTATTTCCTTTCTCCCTCATTTCCTTTGACTGCACGCTATCAATGATTCCCGTCTATAAATAGATCTTTGCTCATATACCTTTGCGCTCAAGAGATGATAACTTCTTATATTGCTTAACGGAAAGGAAATTGTGATCAACGTTTCTTTTTTTTTTTATAACTGTGGTGTCCGGGCCAGCTTTGGTTGAACATCAACTAATTCCACAGGTACCTCTCACCTCCCACAACCTCTTCTTAACCACTTCATTGGCCACTAGGTCACACCCTTGGGTGCCAAAGGAAACCTTCTGCCATGTGGTGTTAAGTGGAAAGGGTCAGTGTCCGGTAATGGAGATTGTCACATAGTCATCCATTGGGTAGTAGAGGTCAAGAGGATATGGAAGAATGTAAGTCATGTTTCAGAGGCAACTTCAATGAGATAGAGCGGTATCAAAATAATCAGTAGGAGAGGGCAAGGAAGATTGAAGGTCAAGTTTCAGACGCAACTTCAGGGAGATATAGTGGTGCAATTGAGGCATGCAAGGCCAAAATTAACTAAAGAAGGTTATACATGTATTAAAATGCAAATACATACAATAAGGGCATGTCTCAACAAATCAGAACGAAATACATCAAATTGTTTTACCTCATCCACTCCAGGAAATTTTAGTCCTAGCTCAGCAGCTTGCTGTGGTGTACTAGCGAGGTAAACAGAGGACCAATCTTTGCTGCCAAATGAAGTAGTACCCATAGATGATGAAGAGTTATCAGAGCATAATTTGCTAAAAGAGCCCCAATCTACACCACTGCTCCCTCCCTGAGCCTCACTGCCATCATTCCCAGCAAGTTTTTTTGCCAAGAAACCACTGGCACCCTCCTCCAAGACTTTTCCATGTTTCCTGCCCCATAACAAAGCCAGTGGCCAAAGTCACAATACATACCTTGTTTATCACTGAGTAACTGGAATAAGATAGGTGGAGTAACTTGCCTTCTTACAGGTCTGTGGATTTGAAGATACTTCTCAGCATCAGCAATTGCTCCAGTGAGGTCGCTTGTCAGCTGAGAACCAACCCACTGATTCCTATTTTTCCATGCTTCAGTGCAGCAACCGTGAGGAGCCTGACTCTCTATCCACTTATAGAGACTAGGGAGTTCAATTCCAGCACCATCCAGTTGTTCCTAATCATATCAGCATGTTCAAGTTAATTAAGTAGAATATGGAACTAATAGCTACAAAAATCAAGCATACTAACAACACCACAACATAACAAGAAAAATTATATCACATAGTAAAAAAGAAAAAGCTATGATATTTCCTTTTCATACTGATTTTTGTTGTGTTTTACTTGAGCCGGGGGTCCATCAAAAACAGCCTCTCTACCTTCACATGGTAGGGGTAAGTTTTGCGGCCGTACACATTACCCTCTCCAGATTCCACTTGTGGGATTACACGGGGTTAGTTGTAGTTGTTGTTGAAAAAAAATGATGTGGAGTATATGATCAACATAACAGTACAAAGTGGCTCCAGTTATATGGAAAAGATATGTACCAAGTGAACTCAATGACATTTGGGTTAAGCAAGAATTTGCTTGGAGATATTAAGGAAAAAGGTAGCAGAGAGTAACTACACCATCTATAACATGGACAAAGAAAAAAGAAATGGTAAATAAAGAACCTGCACATCCAATGCAAAAGCAATCCCCCCATGAACCAGCAACTACTGTTTTGCTTTTTCTCTGTATTAATAATTCAGTCTCCTGGTTTATTTCCTTTAGAAGGGCTTATATCTACTTCCAAACTAGTGGTTTACATGCATAAAGTACAAAAATGTGACAAGTCCCTGGGGCTTAAAGCGAAAAAAAAAAAAGCGAAGCTATTGCATAGGACCGGGGGGTTTACCCTGTGCGTACCCAAAGGGTAGCGGCTATGGGTTTCCCTTGTCATCAAAAAAAGGAAAGAGAACTCCAATTTTTTCAATTGATTAGCTCAATTTCCTTTAAACGCAAAAGAGCAGCAGTTTTTTTTGGTAACCGAATTGCTATGTATAACTTTATCCTAGATGATTTATTTCTTTTCCCAATGAAGTGCACCGTAGCTTAATTGTCAACATCATATGGGACAACGGATATGAAAAGTTAAAATAGTATATAGGTAATATGGAAGTGAATCCTTGTATGATGAGCAAAACCAGTGTATTTATCGAGTAGCCAGAGATTCCAAATTAGGGTACATCAAAATCCGTACATATTGTAGCTTAGCTTTGGCCATTCCAATCAGTGTATGATGAGCCAAACAGCATCTAACATGGTGATATGAGATTCTAAAAAAGGCCCAAAATACATTAAGTAACTAACTCTAGCTTCTGTGCCTTTTCTTGTTTATAAGATGCTTGAATAATAAATTTTTAGGTCAATTGGGTGTTGCCATGTCATATAAGTAGCAAGAAAACTGCACTTGATAAACGACCTTTTGCTGACCAATTAATTATGGAGGCATTGACAGTCAAACTAATCCAAACATTCCACAACATAATGATTGGACATACTCTCTTCCGGTTGGTTCATCTGTTCTCATCTACTTACTTCACCAGTTCTTTTCTATGTGAAAAGAAATTGAAATGACTTCACCAGTTTTCTATGCCTTGTGAAGCAGTTCCATCGAGAGTTGTTCCTGTACGAATTTGTCTCTTTTGCCTTCTATATAAATTTGTTACAAGTTTCTGCTTATCTAATTTCAGAAACTACCCAAATGAACCCCAAAACCTAGGGCTAACAGTAAGTCTAGTGAAACCAGTTGCATCTCCTAAACCTGACAGCATTAGCCAAGTTTAACTTTGGCATGACACTCATAAACAAAATATCAACTGCCACTTCCATGTAGTTGATAAATTAATGGACTGCCTCCAAAAGGGGTGATATCTCCCGGTCGAACAGTTGGAGTGACAACGTGGGGAAGTAGGTAACTAAGAACCAACCAACATTCAAATTCAGTAGAAAAGACATTAGGTGAGTTCTTCCTGTTGACCTAAGCATTGTGGGCAAGGTTACTCAACCCCTATGCAGGTGGATTTCAATTTCAGTGGAAAAATACAAGGTGAATACTTCCTAATTGAACCCTGGCCTAGTGGTCAATGAAGTGGGTTATAACCATGAGGTCGGAGGTTCAAATCCCATAAGACAAAAACACTAGGTGATTTCTTCCCAACCGGTTATTAGTCAAGGTGCGTGCAAGCTGGACCGAACACCACGGTTATCAAAAAGAAGAGAACTCTTCCTAATTGCATAAAGCATAGTAGACAAAGTAACTTGACAGCTATGCTAGTACGAGGTACAAGGTACTTGTGCCTCTCTACCCTACCGCTTCTTCGCTACCCCTCTACTTTCACTACTATTATTATTGCTATTATTAAAAAAATGTCGCTACTCTTCTATCAATTTAACTAACAGCAAATGCTATCCTTTTGTGCCTTGTTTTCATAAAGTTCAACCCTGAGTACATTGCCCAATACATAGTGCAAACAAAACATCCTCGAGCATGATTCTAACAGGAACTAGCAAGAACAAGATATCCCTTTTTTGTTCATCCAGAGCTTCGAGATAACAAAGCAGGTGAAGCTCCTATTATTTGCAGTCATCTCTCAAAGCTGATTTAATTCATAAAGATAAAATCAACAAATTCATTTGACAGATAAAGAATAATTCATACCAATAAATGAGCACTTTCAGTCTCCAGTTCATCAAGAACAGTTTCCCACTCCTCTTTGAAGGTTGCCATTTCATCAGCTACAGCATTTTCCAACTGAAATGACCAAATTTCAAAGTAAATGATAGGGGGGTTAATAGTTTTATATAATTGCAAAAAATTAAATCAAACCAAAAAAAAAAAGGAGGGAAGCCCAAAATGCACCTCATCTCCTTTAAGAGTTTGTGACAACTCTTCTCTAACATCAGCCTCCACTTTAGAGACAGACTCTTCTTCTAAAGCCTCTTGAGCCTCTGCAGCCTATAACATTCAACCCCCAACAAAAACAAACAAACAAAAAAAGCTAAAACAAGTCCAACCCAGAAAATTCAATGTTAAACCAAAAAAAAAGAAAGAACAGAATTCCATACCTTACTCTCAGTTTCTAAAATCTCAGCAATGAGCTCTTCAATTTCCTTATCAGTTAAGGGTTCCTACAAACCAAATCAAAAAAATAAAATACCACTCTAGCAACCAAAAATTAGAAAGAAAAAAAAAACGAAATGGGTCAGTAATGTTTAACCTCAGGAAGCGATTGTTGATTTTCCTCATCATCGTCATCCATTATAGGATCATCTGAATCATCATCGTTGATAAACGAATCATCAGAAGGATCAGAAGAAGCCTTTTCTACATCTTCTTCTTCCATTTCAATGTGTTTTTCTTCTTCATCTTCCATCTCCCCTCTTTGTGTGTGTTCGAACTTGGTTTTGAAAATCGATACGAAACCAAGGGAAGAACAGTTCTTGGTTACTGGGATTTGGCGGAGCCTCGAAAGTATACAGTATATAAGAATGGAAGAAACTGGGGTTTTGGTAAAGATGATTTGGACAGTGACGACGTCGTTCAAATCTATATTTAGCGGTTCTACTACTCCAGTTCTACCCTACACGTGGATCCGGTTTCTTCCCTCTTCCATATACACGTGTAAACGGCTTAAATACTAGACAAATAGTGATTTTTTTACCAAATTAAGCAATATTATATAAAGTAATTTATTAAATAATTATATATTTAAAAAAATTACATTACTAGTAATTTGTTAAATGTATTACCAAGTAACATTTTAAAATATATCTTATTTAAGAATTAAAGAGGTAAAATTGTTGATGTTAAATGTGAGTTTTTGTCGAATTTGATTACGTTAATTTTCATTGAATAGGTTGTAGCCACAGTTATATATAAATTCCTATACATGTTATCAAGAAAAGTATTGTAAATAAGGTAATAGTCTCTTAAATGAATATATCTTCCTAAAATAGTATTCTTACTAAATCTCATATTACTCTCGCACAAGTTGCAGCATGAAGATCATAAATGCCCAACTTGTGAAGTGAATACAAAAATTGTTATTTTCTCAATGTCTTGGTAAATATGTCTACTAATTGTCGAGAAGTGTGCACATGAGATGCAATTATGTGACCAACTGTTATTTCATCACGAACAAAGTGGCAATCGGCCTTAATATGCTTTGTACGCTCATATAAAACTGAATTTGCATATTATAAAGAGCTGCTTGACTATCACAACACAAATGAATAAAATCCTTATGAAAGATGCCAAAGGATCATAATAAAGGTCTTAAGTCATTTTAACTCACACAGTGTTACAACCATTAAACAATATTCTGCTTCGGTTAAAGAACAAGAGACAGTATGTTGCTTTTTAGTTTTCTATGAAATAGTTGAATTACCTCAACAAGGTAACATAACCAGTTATAGAGCATCGTGTCATCGGACAACTTGCATAATTAGCATCACAATATGCATTTAAGAGCAAGTTGTTATCAGTTCACAAGAAAACTCCCTGACCTAGATTGCCCTTTAAATATCTCAGTACATGAAGTGTTTCCTCCCAATGTTAATGTTTATCCTTATGGAGATGCATGAAAACTCCCTGACCTAGATTGCCCTTCAAATATCTAGAAAATTTACTATTTCCTCTCAATGTTTCTGCGTAGGGCGATGCATGAACTAAGACAATATGTGAACCGAATAATACAATTCAAAACGACTGATGGTCAAATAAATCAATCGATTGATCAATCGCCTATAATTTTCCAGGTTCAACAAAATCAGTATCGTTGTCCAATGCAAGTTTGTTATTATGCTTAATTGAAAAATTGGCAAATTTGGAGTCAAGAAGACCTGATTCACTCAAGACATCGAGGACATATTTTCTTTGATAAAAAAAAGACCACTTAGACTTCTGGCCACTTCTATTCCCAAAAAATATTTTAATGGCCCAATATTTTTCATGTGGAAACACTCATTCAAATATTGTCTGTTGCAATGATTAGATCGACGACACAGACAAGAACGTGTAACAAGAATCGATATATGATTGTACATAATCAAATGCCTTTAAAGCAATAACGAGTTTGGCAAATCAACTTTTTGGAGCTTGTCACAGTCCATATAAAGATTCGCAGAGACGACAAACTTTCTCTTGAGTCGTGGTTTCAAATCCAAGTGGAAGTTGCATATAAACTTCTTCATCTAAATCATTATGCAAGAATGTATTATGAACATTCAGTTGATGTAACTCCTAATTTTTAGCTACAGCAATGCTGAGGAAAATTTGTATAGTTAACATTTTGCCACATGAGCGAATGTTTAGTTATAATCAATGTCGGTCACTTGTTTGTTACCAAGAACCACAAGCCGAGCCTTGTTTCGTTCAATTGTACCATTAGAATTGTATTTAATTTTATATACCCATTCATCCTATAATTTTCTTACCGCGAGGAAGAAACTCTAATGTCCATGAACCATTCCTTTTCATCGCATCAAATTCTTCTTTCATAGCATGTTACCAAAGAGGGTCATGTACAATGTTAGTAAATCTTATGGGTTCAGTATCTAAAGTCATGATTGCCAAAAAAAATTGTTCCTAGAAGAAAAAGTATTGCAAGTCATGTAGTAAGCTATAGAATACAGCGTACCTGAGGACTGTGAATTGGGGGGTGACGAGCATCGCGTTGGGGTATTTGTGCACCTAGTAATATGACATTGAGTTGTAGAACATACATAATCTTTTAGTCTACTAGAAACTTTATGTTCCCGATGTCCTCAATCAAGAACATCACCCATAATAGAAGTTACTATAACTATAATAGCAGAATTTATGTTCATATTTTCCGCTTGAGTATTTACCGAGCGAAGCAATCTCCGTGCTACTATCTTTATTGATGTTGGGATAAATATCAAAACTCCCCCGTTAAGTCAATAAAGGTTGAGTAATCATCCTACACAGTAAAAGTATCCAATGAAAGTACTAGTCTCGCAAGAAAATATTTTTTTCATCAAAAATGACATCACGAGACACAAAAAGATTTGCAGTTCCCAAATCATATACACTCCATCCTTTTTTGACAAGAGGATATATCCAAGAAAAATGCATCAATGACTCCTAGAACCAAACTTATCTTTATCAAAAGACTTACAATGAGCAATACAAATACATCCAAATACTTTTAATGTCTTATATGAAGGTTCTTTTTCAAAGAGTTTTTTCATTCAATATAAGAGTGGGAGCTCGATAAGAAGATATACGGCAATCAAGACACATTCTCCCAAAATGAAATTGGCAAATTAGCTTGGAAGCGGAGTGCACGTGCCATATTCAAAATATGGTGATGCTTCTGTTCCACTCGTCTATTTCGTTGAGGGGTATCAATACAAGTTGTTTGATGCACTATGACATATTCTACATTGAAAGAATGAAGACAAGTGAACTCCTTACCATTATCACTTCTAAGAAGTTTCACCCTTCATCCGAATTGAGTAATGACCAAGGAACAAATTTATTTTATCTTGTGCTTAACCTCACTTTTCTCGGTCATAAAGTAGACCCACAAATCACAAGAAAGATCATCTACAATAGTAAGAAAATACACTGCACCACAAAAAGAAGAAATGTGATAAGGGACATCACAATGAATTGATTCGTAAATCAACATTTTTATTTAAACAATAGAAAAAAAATTCTCGTGTTTTTTTTTGCTCTTAAATTGATACTACACAACTCATCTACTCTATTACGACTACTAATATCAGGAAGAAGAGAAGTTATCTTATTGGACGGATGACCAAGCCGATGATGTCATAAATAAATTATCCACCTTATGAGAATTATTTGTTTGTTCTTGTCCTTGAAATAATATACTGTGTTGCATTGTTCACCCATACCAATCACTATTCTTAAAGTTCGATCATGTATCACACAAAGCTTATCAGAAAATATGACTAAATCATGAGCTTAGACACAGAAATCAAATTGCAGTTTAATTGAGGTACAAAAAGAACATGGTGTGATTTCATTTTGTTTGTGAGTATAACAATTCCCATTTTTGAAGCAACAGTTGTGGAACCATTTGGAAGACTAACCAAATATGATGGCACATTACATAAGACATTTCATAAATGAGCATCGCCACTCATAAGGTGAGATTCCGTTGTATCGACAATCCAACGAATTCCAAGAATATTACCTATCAATTTTGCATGGTTCTTATTATGGGAATTAAGCATAAATAAAAGTGTACTTCATTGGTCATTTGATGATGTCATCTAAGCCTTCACATCTTTCTTTGTCTTACCATTTTATTCGGTTTTTTGCGCAATATTGGCAACTACTGCAACTCCACGTCATGTGCCACTACATTCAAAATCACCAAAGTTTCCAAATCATTCACCACAACCACATCCATTATTATTTCTTTCTCCTCGTCCGGTACCCCACCATTTTGGATACCCGATTAACAAAAAAAAATTGTTTCATGATTAAATCGTTCACATTTAGCACATGGTGATTTGTCTAGGTCATTAGATGGTATGCAACTATAGTTGTTGCAAGCAGTAGATAAAAAATACACAACAAAGACCACAACATATGAGTGATCCTCTTTAGCTCGAGCAGGGTTCCGATGTCTCTCCTCTTGTATAATTATGGAATAAACTCTATTTAAATTAGTAGAGGTTTTGTGCTCAATATGTTAAAACATGTAGTCCTGAACACCCTATGATCCAGTCCCATTAAGAATTGATGAACTTTCTCATTTTCTCGTTCTTGTGCAAGTTCGTTCGCTACCCCATATTTACACCCAACACATATGAACAAAGGATTTTTTGGATAGCGAACAAGTTCCTCCCACTTGATTTTCACTTTACCATAATATGTTGTAACAGTTTGTCCTGCTTGTTTACAGGATGAAAGTTTGCTTGGTGTATGCTCATATCATTGCCAACTGAAAATCG
The DNA here is from genome assembly GCA_027704765.1 of Solanum habrochaites. Taxonomy (NCBI): domain Eukaryota; kingdom Viridiplantae; phylum Streptophyta; class Magnoliopsida; order Solanales; family Solanaceae; genus Solanum; species Solanum habrochaites. Next base: position 45,416,020 of record JAKWJA010002492.1, read on the forward strand.
TTCTCGCAAGTCTTTCAACAATTATTAAAGTTTTCAAGAAGAAATCAGTGAACGAAGTGATTGATCTATGGTGTTAAAGACCTAGAAAACCAACATCGAATTGACGACATATGAGTCATCAAGTTCAAATTCTTCTTCCTTGGGTTGTGTAATCAATCCATCGATAAAGCCCAATTTCTTTTTGGCTCTAAAAGTGTTTCTCACTGCCTTATACCATTCGTCATAGTTTTCGCCCTTCAAAATCATATGAGTTATAAATATTCCGGTGTGATCTACTGAAAGCAGGATAAATGGAGAAACCAGATCCTTAATGGGAGTTTTGATGTTTCTAGATCCAGTGACTCCGTCTTTGTTAATATTCTTATGTTCGCTAACTATCTCTCAGTTTTTTTGGGTTACAACCCTTATACCATGTGAGTTTTTTGCAGAAAGTGACAATGTTTACGTTCATTCCCATTGAATAGGTTGTAGCCAAAGTTATATACAAATTCCTAAACCTTGCTAACCAAGAAAACTATTGTAAATAAGGTAATATTCTCCTAAATGTATACACATAACATAAATAATATGCTCTTACTAAATTTCCTAATATTAAATGAATACACGATACTCGCAGTAAGGTTTTAAGCTTCAAACATACACTCAAATAAAAGACATTATTTTTCATCACCTTAGTATACATGTTGTGAGTTTCAATTTCAAACTTACTCACCAAAAACTCTTATGCAAATAACTATTCACACAACTCTTAGCCCTTACAACTTCATTTTCAATTTTTGTTGGTTTATTGATGAGGAAAACGCGTGAAAAAGGAAAAGCATATAGAGATGTATTTGATGGATCAATTGCAGCTCTCAGTGGTGAATACAAGATTTGAAGGTTATATAGGTGTTCACTTCCTTTAACATTAAACTGCTTGCCAAGAAGGGTTTCCTTCTAAAAGTTTATTAATATTTTTATAGTTTAGTTAGTAAATGAAATACTAAAAAAAAAGATGAAAAAATAATACATTCAAAAGAAAAAGAATAACAAATAGCAATAGAAGGTATAAAAAGAAGTAAAAATGTAAGAAAAAATTAGTTTGTCTTTTTCCCAATTAAGAAAATACATGATTTTACCCAAATCAGAACCCTCACAATCACATTTCTAAATATGGTGGTAGTACTGTGCTTTCCAAAGCCTCCCTTAGAAGCATTCCTAAGCAATTTACCTAGCTCTCGTCTAAGATCAACAACATCATTAATAGAATTCAAAGGAATTTTATTTGGGGGCTAATGTTGAGAAAAGAAGAATTCACCTACTGAGAAGGATATCCAAACTTGTAAGAAAAAAAGATAGGGGCCTTGGCATGCATAGGAGTGAGACTACAAACAAAGCCCTTTACACCAACCTTACTTGGAGATTGTACCACAACCCTACTAGCCTCTGGGGGCAATATACTAATCAATTAGTACTATAGGTCTCACCCTAACCGGAGGAAAAGGCCTATATATAGGATTTTAAAATGTGTCTTAGAGGGTTGAAAAGACTTTACTGAGGGTCATAGGTAGTTTTTCCACAAAGGAAATAAGGCCAGCTACAACTTGCTTCCCCTCTAACGCTCCATTAGGAGTATGATCCAAGGCCCTCTTCCTTTTAGAGAAGATAACCTTAAAGTCAGTGACATCATTTCTTATTAAAGCTTGGGAACTTTACAACCTCTCTTTCCATGATCTTGACGATCTAAAAGCTAGCATCCTTTCTCATACCTTCAGTTTTAACAATAATAGAGATGACAATCTTATGTGTGGCCTCTTTAATAATGACATCTTTACCACCAATAGGGCCTACTATCTAATCTATAATCAAGTCCACCCTAATACGTCTATTAATGATAACAAGAAGTTCAATTGGATTTGGAAGGCATGTTGTCCTACAAAGATTATAACGTTTTTTCCGATTGTTGCACCATTATAGACTCCCACTTTAGACCACCTCCACATGATTGGTATGAATGTGCCCCCTATTGCGTAATGTCAATGTAGAAGATATAAACCATATCTTCTTTAGAAATGATAATGCCAACATCTTCTGGAAAACTGTGGAAGACGGTAACACCTCCATCCACTGTATCAAGCCTTCCCTCTCTACCTTGACCAATTGAAAAAGACTTTGGGAAGGAAAACCCTATAATTGTTGCATTAATTGGGATGTTTTGCTGCCTTTGTGTTTTCAGAACATATGGTTCACTAGGAACAATAATTTATTCGGAAAAAAAGAAAAAACATGTCGTCTTTAGCATTGCCCTCCGCCACGCCGCTGAATATCATTTGCTTATTGCTACTAACAAGAAAAACAACACATGAGATTCTATTAAAATGAACCCCTCCCCATTTTGGTAGTTTTATGCTCAATAGAGATAGTTTTATGAGCAATAGTCTCAACATATGAGGCATTGGTAGTGTCATTAGAAACAATAAGGGGAAATGGATTTTAGGCTTCGCCTATGATACGCTCAAACTTACTTCTCAAATAAGAAGTAAAGCAGTCGCGTCAAGTAAATAACCCAACTAGTGAGGTTGCGATCGTTCCCACGAGGAAAATAGTCTAGACTTAACTTCAACTTGTTATTACTATTGTTCGGTTGATAACTTCTTTAGAAAGTAAAAACATAAAAAGGGGGTTTGTATTTCCTAATGAGTAAAAATAACTAACGAAATTTAAAGAGACACTTAACAGTTTTGAAAGTTGGATTTTAATCAATTAATCAAAGTAACTAGGGTTTACGTGTTCCCCACAGGTTCATAACTTGATAATTCTAATTATAACAATTCTTTCCTAGTATCTTGCATGCAAAGTGATAAGTTATGTATTTCTAAATCCTTGGTCCGGCATCTAGAAAATCTCACTCCGCACCTTGGTCCAACTACGTGTGTTGCTTTCCTAACCCTTATCTTTACCTCATATTAAGCATCGTATTCGATATTTGACTAAGTCATTACCTCGTACCAATCAATACTAGCCTATTAGATAGTATACACTAAATCTATGTTGATAATTCTTTTCCTATTATCTACCTCCTTGGTCCGACAAGTAGCATTAAGGCGAGTTCTAACGTTGATCATCCGTTAAAAAGACTTCTAAGCGAAAGAATTATTAATACATGCAAGACACTATTCTAGAATTGTTATTTTAGCTAGGGTTTATCTCATTATTTGCCTATGATTCCCACAACCCTAGTTATGGAGTTTAGTTACTCATAGCCATAAACACAATATTCAAATATATTAAATAAGAATTCATGTACTTACTTCAATGAGAAAGAATAAAATCCAAAAGGTTGCTTGATTAATCACCAAAAATCACTTACAATCAATGATAATCCGAAAGTCTAACACTAATACAAAGAGTCTAATAATATGATGTCTAACTATCTGGTCTCTAACCTCAAAAACGAGGTTTTTCGAACTATTTATAAAAAAAACAAAAACCTAATTAAACAAGAATTCTAATTGCTGGAAATCTGCCAAAACGCGGCTGGGTCGACGGACCACGCGACGGACCGTCGTGAACTCCGTCGTCCCATACTTGGTGTAATTTCTTCTACTGCTTTCTTCATTCCCCTCGACGGCAAGTATGACGGACCGTCATGGGCATAACGGTCCGTCGAGGGTCTTCGATCCAAAATACTTCAACTCTCGGAATCTGGGTACTAGGATCACTTCTCTGAACTTCACGACGAACCTACCGAACGGACCATCACAAGCTTCGTAATCCCACACTTGGTCAGACTTCCCCATCTTCCTTCAGCAGCTGCACTACGCTGTCACCTACGGACCGTCACAGGTACGACGGACCGTCATAAGCTCCGTAGGTGGTCTCTTCTGCATTTTTTCGCTCAAAATCTCTGCATTCAGCTTTGGATAGATTTCCTGCAAAACAAAGAGAAACTTATATCAAAATTAGAACAAAAAGGCTTTTGGACACACTAAACTTAAGGAAAAAGTATTAATTATACCGTGAAACCACGATTTATCAGCCTCCCGAACCCCTTGTGGAAACTCTGATCTGTCTGAATTCAGAGTCTTCAACTATGACAACTTGCTCCATTCTAACCTGATCTCTAAATGCAGGTCACTAATGCAAAGGCTAGAGACATCACCACCGCTCCACATATTCAGGGAAAAATTAAGATGACAAACCTACTAAGCAAGCAAGACGCAAAGTATGAAGGTTGGACACCAACCTTTTTTGTAGCTTCTCCAGTGTTCGCATCCAAGGATGTTTGGACAAACATTTTAGGAACTATGTTCCCAGGAAAATTATTTTCTTGTAATAGTTATTTTGATGGGCCATCCGTGGACCTAAATTAGTATAATGTTGTTGAAGGCAAGAGTAATTTGATGCTCTAATTCTACTATAGTAGAAGTGTGAGTGGAATTGGGTATTAACCTGTCTGTTTTCAGTCATATTCATATTAAATGAGGGTATTTTTATCCTATTATATTTATTCCACTTCACTATATATGGGTCACAGGTGTCCTCCATGCCCACTTCCGACCCATTTATCAAAATCCAGTCAATCTACCAAAGTTCAAAGCTTTCTTCGTCATCAACTTTCTAACACTTGCACGTTGCTGCAATTCTAAGATATTTGTGTGTTATTTTTTTAGTGTTATGTTATAAGGTTGAATGGATGCTAAAGTTTCATTTTCTTTTTTTTTTCAGTTTTCTCTTTATCTCCAATTTTTTCATCAGTTTTTCATATTTCGTTGAATGAGTTTATGAAGTTTTGATGTTAATGAAGAATACGAATATATAGGTGAAAAGAGTTGTAGTAAGCAAATGATAAAAAGAAGATGGGGTTCCTATTTATGTATTTGAAGTTTTGTTATGTAGGTTTACAAAGTTTTCATTTTTATATTGGTCAAAATTCGAAGAAAATCAAAATTAGGGAAAAATTAAGTTAAGTCTGCCAAAAGTTTATAATCAGATGAAAAAGACTAGCAAAACTAAGAGCAACCCTTGAAATATAGAGAGGAGAGAAAATAGCACGAAATGTGTATGTTGTGGGATTAGAAGAGAATCACTTTTCCAGAATTTTAACAAGCTAAACTCCATGCCCATAAATTTGGCTAAGAAACCACATATCTTAATGTTTGCATTCATTGCTCTTAGTCTATTTCTCTTCGATAAATGTTGTGGAATTTCAAATGTGTGGAAACATAATTAAGTAATTAATTATGTGTTCTTTTTAACAACTTAATCTTTAGATGAGATGATCACACACTACATCATAGTATCAAAGTAGACAAGAGGTCCTGAATTTCAGTCTCCCTGTCACCCATTATTATTACAAAACAATTTCCATGAACTTGGACCATGAAAAAGTTCTGCACATGACTATCGTTATGAAGCATAATTAAGCAAGTAAATGTCTTTCTCTGACAACTTAGGCTTTAATTAGGTTATACGGTCACAAATTAAAACAAAATGTAATTACTTATTATGTGTTTTCGCATAATGTTGCATTGCAGTGTGTTCTTTTATCGTTCTAATTTAACTTGTCCATGTGTCTACCTATATTGCTGCTTCATTAAAGTTTTTTTGGTAAGTTATTGAACGTCGAGAGAAATAAAATATTTTTTTGCATGGATCGAAGTGGAAGTAAGATTTCGGGCATTTATGTCTTGTCTCTTCTATCATTTGGTGAAAAAAAGATGATAGGAAAAACTTATTTTCATGTTGTTTTTAGCTCTTATTGAATTTGTTGATTTCTGAATTGCTCTGTTCAGACGTGATAAAGTATATGTTAGGTTTCTGAATTACAACTTGAGGATGACTATGTTTTCTCCTTAACTTGAGTTTTCTTTTTGCAGTAAGAGACTATTAGGCACTTGCCCATTGATTTTATCTCTTTTACCGACTGAATCAATTTTTTTCTAATTTCGGTTTTGGTTTTTTGGTTATTTCGGTCGGTTTGAATTTCGAATTTTAATATTTCTATTTTTTTATTCGGTTTTCGGTTTTTAGATTTAATATTTCAGTTAACCAAAAAACCAAAATTATATGTTTATATTTGTGAATTGTTGTCACACCTCTTTTATTTATGTTTTAATTGTTGAAGATATGACGGGTTTTTTTAATTTTATTTTTTAGAGTCGCCACTTGGAATTGAGTTTTTTAGGTGTTCCAAGTCACTAGATAGTTCTTAGTTTAAAATAAGATAAAAGACATAAAGTGACACCTAAAGTTGTCCCGAATTTTTAATAAGACACTTTAACTATATGAGTGTCCTATTACCCCACGAAAGTAGGAGATATTTTTGTAAATACGCCACTTTAACCCGTTTTCTCCCTATGTTTGTTTTCACGCAAATAATGCGCGTGAATGATAGATTTTTCTTCCAAAGAACGAATTAACAAGTGACACGCGTCATTTTTTAATCTATTATTTAATTCTTTCCTTTTTAAAGTACTCATCTTTCCCAACTTTCTCCCATTCTTTCAAAGGAACCATTTTTGACAACTGTTGCTTTTATTTAATATGGTCTCCTTGTTGCCTCTTGTTATACTAAAGAAAAAAAATTCTTTTCTCTTTAATGAAAGTACTGCCGAAGTGAATCTTGCCCAAGCTCGTAGATAATGCTTCGAAGCTGGCAAAAAGGGTAAGGCAAACTAGAGCTTCATTGAATCAAATTTGAAGATGAAAGGCATGAGGATCTTGGTCCTTCTGTAGAGACTTTCCTCTTCTTTTTTTTCAAATTCTTTTCTTTTTCTAAAATTGGTGATTTTTTTTTGTTTGTCTGAGTCTTTTTAACCCAAGTCTGTAATTTTTTCTCCTTTATTATTAATAATGATGGACCATTGGTCCAAGATGATTTTTTTTAAAAAAGAAGGTAAGATTCTAACACTTTTTAGTTTTTATCTTAAAATAATTTCTAACATGTGTTTTTCTTCGGAAGATCACAAATCCATGAAGAAAAAAAATATAATCTTTATCAAATACTAAAATGAACATGAAAACTTCTTGTTTGCTCAGCTAATTTCCCAAGAAATTGACCAACAAATGACGAAATTGAAATAGATGTAAACTTCAAAAGAAGTTGTAATTGAATTGCAATTGAGAAAGAAAATAAAATATAAAGAAAGAAAGTGAGAAATTGAGAGAAAAGAAAAGAAAGTGTACCATTTATCTTTTTAAACGATTTGGGTCGGGTTAAACCCGTATTTAATTAATATTTAAATTAAATTAATTAATTAAAAGGAGAGTGTGTCTCACGCGTGTGAGGTTGATGGGAAAATGAGTCAAAATGGTCAATTTACAAAGATATTTAATACTTTTGTGGGTAATAGGACATTTACATAGTTAAGGTGTCTTTTTAAAAATCTAAGACAACTTCAGGTGTCATTTTATGTCTTTTCTCTTAAAATAATAAAAAAACATTTTTTTTGGTCTACGAAAAACAGAGATTGGGTAAGGAATTCTATTGACCGGAGGGAAGGTATGAGGCACCCCCGAGCCCCGTGGTTCTAGCACGGTCGCTTTATTAACTTATATTTGGCTAAAATAATTTATTTCTTTAACTTGGAGTAAAAGGGAAAAAAGATTAATTACTATTTTTTTTAAAAAAACTGATTGACCTAAGAGCGTAACAGCACACAAGACCCTTCTTTTTAGAAAAGAATACACACCAAGGATCGTAACCGAACACATGATGGTATTTAAAGTTTTTTTTTTAAAAAAAACACTATAATTAATTACTCAAAAAAAAACGATATGAATGGATAAAAGAAAATGGTGCAACATATAAACCAAGAAATGATTAGTTTTTTATTTATTTATTATTATAAAAAAAAATCTAGCATTTATATTTATGGTTTTACCAAAAAAAAAGTTTTACTACTAGACAATGACAACAAAAGAATTTTTTTTTACAAAATTACAATTAGACACTCTTTTAAACTAATGATATACTAGTTGAATTTTTTTTTATATATATATATACTGATAAAAATTTAAGAAATAACCAATTTGGTAAAAAAAAAATTATATATATATAAATGACTACCTTGACTTATTTGATAGAAGATTGCAAAATAGCAATTTTTAATTGTTGAAATTGTTAGTCAAAGTTAAGTCAAATTTCAAATTGTATTTTTACTTTAATAATCAATTCAAATATTTTTTTAAGAGATTTTTGTTTTTTAAAAAAATATTTACCTTCTTTTTTTAAAAAAAAAAAATAACCAGGTTTTTTTTTTGCAGAAATAACCAGATTTACATTTTTGCAGAAATAACCAGATTTACATTTTTGCAGAAATAACCAGATTTACATTTTTACAGAAATAACCAGATTTTATTTTTTTTGCAGAAATAACCAGATTTATATTTTTTGCAGAAATAACCAGATTTACATTTTTTTGCAGAAATAACCAGATTTACATTTTTTCTTTTGTTGCAAAAATGATCAGATTAAACCCTTTTGCAAAAATGACTAGTTTTACGTTTTTTCTTAAGTTCATTCCTTAAAAAAAGAAAGTTACCGAAAACCTAAAAGATTTGCAATTGTTATACTTTAATTACTTAATTTTTTTAATTTTTTTTTACTTACTAAAGCTAAAATTTAAGCTAAAAATGATTAATAATATATATGTACATCATAATAAACATAATCATATGAAAAACACTATAGAATAATAAACTAAAAGAAATATACAAACAAAGTAACACAAGGATAAACATAATCATACGAGAATCATAATAAGCTTAGCAATAAATATCAACAATTTTTCAAAAAAAACAAAACATAAAAATAACATAAAGATTACATTGAAATGTAAAAAAGAAATACCTAGAGTTGATGACAAGCAAATATAGGAGCAAATTTAATTGAATTCTCAAGACAACCCAATAGAGATATCTTCTTCTTTTTTTTTTTTAAAGAAGAAATTTTTTAAGTAAGTTTTTTTTTGCAATTTTCTTTCTATATCCTCTTTTTCTTTCTTCCCCAAGGGGGTTTAAATAGGTGATCAACATTAACATCCCACCTTTCTTGAAAACTTAAGAGCCAATGCATGCATTGGACTCTTTGTTTTCCAAGGTGCCACCCAAGATGACCAATGAAATTCTTTTTTTTTTTTTACTTTTTGTTTTAAGAAAAAATCAAATTAATTGAATATTCTTTTGCCCTTTTAGATGACCCATTTACTTTATTCATTAATTGAATATAGTTAGATGGGTTATCAGAAAATAATAGGCCCAATGTCATTTAGATGACCCATTTCTTTTATTCATTGTTTGATTAATAGTTAATGGGCCATCTGAAAAAATTTAAAATAGGCCCAAATGTTGACCCATTTCATCAAGACCTAAACAAATTGACCCACTAACACAAAATCTGAACATCTAAACAATTTTAAAGATCAAACACAACAAAATAATGCAGAAAAAAAAGTCAAAATAAATAAATAATAAACATAAAAATCGAAATAAAAAAATAAAATAAATAATAATAATACTTCAAGCAAATCATCAACATGATAAACTTAAAGAACATAACATAAATCCGAAATCAAACGACTTATATGGTCAAACGAAAAAAGATAATGATGAATTTGGATAAAGATTGAGAGGGGGGAAAAGATTGACATAACTTCCGGGTAAATGAAGGTCGCCGTAAAACTTTGCCGAATTTTTTTTTGATGGATTTTGAACTTAAAATTTATATCAAATGATAGCCCTTGAAGAGCTCTACACATTTATGTAAAGGGTTTGGGATGGGAATGACCGGAACTTTATAAATCTAAGGAAAAAGTAAAAATTTATATTTGGTTTTCCTTAGATCTACGAAGTTTTGCTATAGATATGGATGAAAGGTTTGTAGATTTAGGTAGAGGAGGATGCAAGGAAAAGATGGTAATTTTTTTTAAAAAAATTCCGGCCAAAAAGGTGGTGGCCACCGGGCGGTGGTGGCGGAAGTGGTGGCCGGCTGACGGCATGGTAGTAAGGGGAAGAAGAAAGGGACAAAAAATCTAAAATTAAAATAAAAGAAAATGCTAATAATTTTTTTTTAGAGTTTTGTATTTTTGTTTGGGTCCAATAACAGCCCTTGGATCAAAATATCATGAATGGTTGAGATTCAATCTTGACCATTTCTATGGACCGGGTCAAGATCAATTGGGCCATCAGAATTGATTTAAATCAGCCCAATTTAAACAAAATTGGGTTATTTGAGCCAATAAAATAATAAAGACAAATACCAAAAATTCAAATAATAATAATAAAAAATTCCTTACTAAAAATATTATAGGAGTAAAATAAACACATCAAACATTAGGTGTTCACAGCATGCCCCTCTTTGCTTGGAAACATGAAGAGTTTTCAAGCAAAGAAAGTGAACGAAGTGGCTAAGTTTTGACTGTTTCAAACTCCGATGAAGCTATTTTGAAAAAGATGACCAAACTTTGCTTCAGAGGTTGCCTACATATCCTTGATTAAAAGGAAATCAGATCAGTGTAGCTCGAGAAACTTTGATAGTCGAAACTATCAGAAAAAACGGCTAAAAGATTGCTTCATATTGCTTGTCATCATCTACTGCCTATAATTACAAAGAGAAAAAAAGTTAGAGAACTATGTCTCTCTACATTATAAATGTTACAAGATCCCTAATTGATGTATCTTCTTAGAATCTTGTCTAGATCTTTCACTTGCTCTGTGCATTATCTTTGAGATCGATCTTCATGCTGTCTTGGCAGCTGGTGGATCATTCTTAAGTGCATGTTTTAACTTGAGTGGGTTGTTGAAACTCAAAAACTAAAGATCACAAAATGAAGAACCCATGAAGAACATGTTTCCTTTAGAAAAGAAGAAAACATATGAGAATCTTGAACTAGGAAGAATGACCCTAGAATGAATATATTAAGTGAAGCGTGTTGCCCTGAGAGTTCCAAATAAGACGCATTGTCCTAAGATTGGATGTATCTCCAAAATGTGAATAGGGTGTGTATAACCTATGAATGTTGGTGCGTATTTCTCCAGACATGAATATGGTGCGTATTGACCATGAATAAAGGATGTGTGCTTGTTGCACGAAATTCAGATTGGTGCGTATTGAATGAAATTCAGACAGGTGCGTATTGCACATGAACAAAGGATGATGCGTATTGCCGATGAATAAAGGATGTGTGCTTGTTGCACGGAATTCAGATTGGTGCGTATTGCACAAAATTTAGATAGGTGCGTATTGCACATGAACAAAGGATGGTGCGTATTGCCCATGAATTAAGAATGTGTGCTTGTTGCACGAAATTGAGATTGGTGCGTATTGCACGAAATTTAGACAGGTGCGTATTGCACATGAACAAAGGATGGTGCGTATTGCCCATGAATAAAGGACGTGTGCTTGTTGCACGGAATTCAAATTGGTGCGTATTGCACGAAATTCTCACATTGATAGGCAAAATGTGAGTAGAATGAGATGAAACACTAAACAATTGAAGACTTTGGAGATCTTTTTTTTTGTGATGTTTCCTTTTTGACATGTAACCCTGCATTTTTTTTTCTGCATTGAGCAAATGAAAGAGAAAATTGTTAGTTTAAAATGGTGGTTGGTTTGTGGCCTTGGTTCTCCAACGACTTGACCATACTCACGATCAATTTCTCCAACTCTACTACAACTCCTTGGTTAAGCAACCTTTGAAGCTCCCTCTTTGTTAACCAGGGGCCTTGATCTTTTGGTACTACAAATATCATGGTGCGAGTGATGTCCCAAAGAATGATGACCTTCATGAATTTTCAGTAAAGATCTGAGGTGTTTTTAGTCCTTGGTCAATGGCTTGTCAACTCAGATATTCAGTTTTACCTTTGGGAACCCGTAGTAAGCTTTGCACTCTTTACTTTATTTTGTCAAGAGATTATATCAAAAGGAGAAGAGGAAAAAAAATAATAATAATAAAAAAAATATCAAACTTAAGAGTAGGAAAGATTGGATCAAGAAAACTATAAACTTAATGAAGGATATTCCTTTAAAAATGAGAAAGAGAACTTATCTGGAGGCATATGTCGACTTTGATTGAACCATGACATGCACTTGGACTTGCCCCCTGATCCATTTTTTTTAGTTCTCAAAATCTGAGTCATCTTCAATTGATCTATGTGCCCTTTATGCAGAGGTGTCGAGAAATGATCATCTTTGCATATTTCATTCATGATGTTCTCTCCCTTTATCTTAAGGTGCCCGTAGGATTTTCACCTATAAGATTTTATTTCGTCTTATGATGCCTATGAAGGTTTTCACCGATAAGACACTCTCTTCTTTTTTTTTTTGATGCTGCCTTTGATGATTAATATCATTTTCAGATTTGACCAAAAAGTCGGTTGCCAGAATAAACAAAATTATGATCTGACATTATTCTCTATATATAAAAAAAAACTAAAAATGGCCCAGTTTTCTGTAAATACTGGAAAACAGATTTTTTTTTGATATGACCGAACCCCTAAAGGGTTGCCTACGTATCCTTTCGGAATCAGGTCAAACGTAGTTCAGAAAATTCAATGGGATAATTTTTTTTAAGGAGGTGCCTCTGTTATTTCAACCCCAAACATATCACAGAACCTTATAATGCATTAGATGTAGTATCTTTTGACTGAATCTGCATTAACAATTATGCTCGTGGTTTTTACTTCCACATCAGCAAGGTGCAGGGCTCCTTTGGACAATACTTCCTTGATAAGATATGGACCTTGCCAATTTTGGGCAAACTTTCCTTTGGCTTCTTGTTGGTGCGGGAGAACGCGCTTTAAGACCAATTGACCTACTTCAAAGTGTCTTGGGTGCACCTTTTTGTTGTATGCACGAGCCATCCTTTGCTGATAAAGCTGACCAAAACAGACAGCCGTCAATCGTTTCTCGTCTATTGATGCGAGTTGCTCTAGTCGGGTTTTGACCCATTCAGTATCTTCAATTTCAGCCTCGACAATAATTCGAAGAGATGGAATTTCAACTTCTGCTGGAATCACAGCCTCAGTTCCATACACCAGCAAATAAGGAGTTGCACCAATCGAGGTACGCACTGTTGTGCGATATCCTAAAAGTGCAAAAGGCAGTTTCTCATGCCATTGTCTAGTGCCTTGAACCACCCTTCTGAGAATCTTTTTGATATTCTTGTTGGCAGCTTCTACAGCTCTGTTGGCTTTTGGTCGGTATGGAGTAGAATTGTGGTGCACAATTTTGAACTGCTCGCATACCTCATTCATCAGATTACTATTGAGGTTTGCAACATTATCTGTGATGATAGCTCTTGGGATACCAAATCGACAAATAATGTTTGAATGAACAAAATCCACGACCGCCTTCTTAGTGACTGCTTTGAAAGTTATCGCCTCCACCCATTTGGTAAAGTAATCAATTGCAACCAAAATGAGATCTCCATGGATTTGACATTGATGACATTTTTTCACAAAGTGAAAGCAATCTCTTTCCATGGTAAGCCAATAATACCCCGCCCGGAGTATTTTTTTGCAAGGACATATCCGTTCATGTGTGGTCCACATACCCCCGCGTGCACTTCATTCATAATTTTCTCGGCTTCTTCAGCATCCAAACATCTCAATAAATTCAAATCCGGAGTTCGTTTATACAAAACATCCCCGTTCAAAAAGAAACCATTATCCAGACGTCTAATAGTTCCTTTTTGGCTTATGTTGGCATGTTCGGGGCATCTCCCTGTCTTCAAAAAATTCTTGATGTCTGAGTACCATGGCTCACCATCAGGTTCTGCTTCCACTATATTACAATAGCCATGTTGGTCCCGAACTTGAATCTCTAATGGGGTGATGTAAGTGTTTCCAGTATAGGGAAGCATTGAGGCCAAAGTAGCTAAGGCATCGACCAAATCATTATGAAACCTGGGAATGTATCTAAACTCGATGTACCTGAACCTTTTTCTAAGATCTTCCACACATTGTCTATATGGAAGGAGCTTGAGGTCTCGAGTTTTCCATTCGCCTTGAGCTTGTCGGATAAGCAAATCAGAATCTCCCAACACAATTAATTCATGCACGCCCAAATCTATTGCCATATTTAGACCCATGATGCAAGCTTCATACTCAGTCGTGTTATTTGTACAAAAGAAGCAAAGTCGAGCTGTTGCAGGGTAATGTTGCCCTGTGTGTGTAACGACCTGTTTAGTCGTTTTGAGCAGCAGATTTTATTTATGGAAAAACTGGCTGAGTCAACGGATCCCACGACGAACCGTCATGGGCACGACGGACCGTCGTGGGGGTCTCGTTCCAAAACACTTAGAATTTAGAAATTTGGGTACTGAGATCGACTCTCTGAACGTCACGACGGGGTGGCAGGATGGACCGTCTCAGGCATGACGGGCCGTCACAGACCCTTGGTAAAAATCTAGTCTCTGAACTCTGTGACGGAAACAACAGGACGGACCGTCGCAGGTACGACGGCCCGTCACAGACTGCGTAATCCCAGGCTGGGTCGGATTTCTGTTAAATGTTTTAAGGGGCATTTTGGACTATTCCTGCTTATAATCATAAAGTTAGTGGTTTAATGTTAATAATTTAATTACTTGGGGGTTAAAGGAGACAACCTTGGAATAAATAGTGGGTATTTTATCATCTTTTATACTTAATTTTATGATTATTAGGGTAAAAGAAAAAGGGTTTTGAATATGAAAAATAGAGAGAACAGAGAGAGAGAGGGAGAAACGAACTAGAGAAAGAGAAGAACGAAGAGGAAAGCAAAGACTTTGAAGATTAGCTTGCTTGATCACGAATTCTTCGGTAGAGGTAGGTTATGGTTTATGCTATTCGTAGTAAACTCTTAATAGCGAATGATATGTATTGGGTAGTATTGTAAACCCTTCTATATGCTTAATTGTATGCTTGTATGAATGTGATTATATAATTGTGATAAAATAAGCATGATAAGCTATTGAATCCTAAACCTTGAAAAACCCTAATTTGCCTTGTTAATGAGAGTGATGATGCCTTGGTATAAAAGAAGGCTTGATGAACTAAATTGATGAGAGTAGTGGAACGGGTGTCACGAACCGACACGTAGAATTAGGGGATCGGGTGTCACGAACTGACACGTAGAATTAGGGGAACGGGTGTCACGAACCGACACGTAGAATTAGGGGATCGGGTGTCACGAACCGACACGCAGAATTAGGGGAACGGGTGTCACGAACCGACACGTAGAATTAGGGGATCAGAGTGTCACGTACCGACACAAGAGAAATAAACATAATGAATCTTGAAAGATGTTAATATACTCAATCTAATGAACCTAATTCCCAAATGGGTATGGCATTGAGGCTTGAGTCCTCATGGGTGAACTTGGCGGTGCTTATAATGATTATAGAACTTGTTGTTGCTACATGTTGAGTATTGTAGTTGATTTATGATATTATTTGATATATACTGTTTTCTATTTTGAGTTGGCCGATGATACCTACTCAGTACTTGTGTTTTGTACTGACCCCTACTTGTATGTTTCTTTCTTTGTTATTTGTGAAGTGCAGCAAACGTGCCACCGTCTTCAACTCCGCCGTAACTCTAGCCAGTTTTCATCAAGCCAGATTTCAGGGTGAGCTATTGCTTCTAGCTTGGACTGGATCTTCCTCGTCATGTCTTGATGCCTTGAGATTCCGGCATGGACTAGCTTTTTACTTATTTTAGCTTCTTAGATACTCTTAGATTAGTAATTTGAGGATAGATGTTCTTGTGGTGATGACTTCCAGGTTTTGGGGATAAATAGTATTGAGTTTTATAAGTTATTATCGATTTTCCATTAATGAGTTTTAAGTCTTCCGCATTATATTTTGTTATTTATGGTTGAAACGTTGGGAATTGGATGGGTTGGTTCGCTCACATAGTAGGATAAGTGTGGGTGCCAGTCGCGACCCGTTTTGGGTCGTGACAGTGGGCGATATTAAAATTGCCCCAATCCCTGTGCCTTTGGTGTTGGTTGCTCCATCAAAGTACAATTGCCAAGAATGATTTCCATTTGAACCTACTTCCTCAATTGAGTTAATCTCTTCATCTGGAAAATATGTATCCAATGGTTCGTAATCACCATCGACTGGGTTCTCTGCTAAGTGGTCTGCCAAAGCTTGGGCTTTCATTGCAGTGCAGGTGACATATATAATGTCAAATTCAGTGAGCAAAATTTGCCATTTTGCGAGTCTGCCAGTTGGCATTGGCTTCTGAAAGATGTACTTTAAAGGATCCATCCTTGATATGAGGTAAGTTGTGTAGGACAATAAGTAATGCCTTAACTTTTGAGCTACCCAAGTTAGGGCGCAACACGTCCTTTCCAAAAGGGTGTACTTGACCTCATAACTAGTGAATTTCTTGCTCAAGTAGTAGATAGCCTGCTCCTTCCTTCCTGTAACATCATGTTGACCGAGAATACACCCAAAGAAATTATCTGTTACTGAAAGATATAAAAAGAGAGGCCTATCAGGTTCAGGCGGTACCAACACGGGAGGGTTGGACAAATACTCCTTGATTTTTTCAAAAGCTCGTTGAAAATCTTTTGTCCATCTGACAGCAGCATCCTTCTTCAAAAGTTTGAAAATGGGCTCACATGTGGTTGTGAGTTGATCAATAAACCTGCTGATGTAGTTCAACCTCCCAAGTAAACTCATGACTTCAGTTTTATTTTTCGGGGATGGCAAATATCAAATGGCTTTTATTTTGGAGGGATCCAATTCAATTCCCCTTCTACTGACAATAAAACCCAAAAGTTTTCCAAATGGAACTCCGAATGCACATTTTGCTGGATTGAGCTTGAGGTCATATCTTCGCACTCTTTCGAAGAATTTTCTCAGATCTTGCACATGATCAACTTGTGTTTTAGACTTGATGATTACGTCGTCGACGTATACTTCAATTTCTTTATGCATCATATCATGGAACATGGTGGTCATAGCCCTCATGTAAGTCGCCCCAACATTTTTATGACCAAATGGCATGACCCTGTAGCAATAAGTTCCCCATGGAGTGGTGAAAGCAATTTTCTCAGCGTCCTTTTCATCCATCAAGATCTGATGATACCCCGCAAAACAGTCCAGAAAAGATTGCATCTCGTGTTTTGCACAATTATCAACTAGGATGTGGATATTTGGCAATGGAAAGTTGTCTTTTGGACTAGCCTTGTTCAAATCCCGATAGTCAACACAAACTCTTGTCTTTCCATCCTTTTTCGGTACAGGAACAACATTTGCCAACCAAGTAGTGTAACGAATAACTTGGATTACCTTTGCATTCAACTGTTTCATTATTTCTTCCTTGATTTTTTCACTCACGTCCGGTTGAATTTCCTTTATTTCTGTTGGACGGGTGGAAAATCAGGATAAACGGGCAACTTATGAACCACTAAATCAACACTCAAACCTGGCATGTCATCATAAGACCAAGCAAATACATCTTTGTATTCAAACAAAAGTTGTATTATTGCCTCTCTAATTTCTTGATTGATATGTAAACTTATTTTTATTTCCTTAACATCCTCAAAACTTCCCAAATTGATTGTCTCAGTTTCACTAAGATTAGGCTTCGGTTTGTGCTCAAACTTTTCCAGTTCCTTATTAATTTCCCTAAAAGCCTCTTCTTCATCATATTCCACCTCTTGACTTGGTGATTCAAGAATAAACAACTCTTTGAAATCAGGGAGTGAATTCCGCATGCATGTCATGTTATCAAAGCCGTCATTTACAGAACTGAAAAATAGAAAATAAGAATTAAGAGAGGAGAAAAAAAAAACAAAAATTACTATGAAGCTGAAATTTCATTTCATTGACATCAAAAGGGACATAAGGGTTGACAATAACAAAATACTTTGAACTATTCGGACCACAACCCTGAGAACAACAAATAACAAAAGAGTATCAAAACAAACTACCACGACTCCTTCCTTATGGGGAAAGGAGTGGCTTCCCAATTGTTTAACTCAACACCTGAGCCCACGAGCTGCATATTGGCATGACTTGTGCCTTCACCATCTTGGACCATATTTACTTCACAAAACAGCTGACTGAGATCCTCAATGATTTCTTCAATGTCTTCAAGAGTGAATGAATCTTTCAATTCTGAACCATGCGGTTTGATAAAGGAATGAGAAATATGGGGAATCGGTTGTGGCAACGACCAATCAATCCTTTTGTGGTTCTTAGCTTTATCTCCATTTCTCTTGATTTGTTTGTATCCGAGGCCAGAGGTGCCTTGGTTTCCTAAAAGAGTAATGGGATCCACGATTCCTTGCGAACATACTCCCAAATCTTTACTGGGTTGATAACCATATTTGAGCATCGTCGTTGCTACCATTGAAGCGGAAGAAGAGATACATGATTGGATGATAGGTTCTCTTTATTTAAAGCGATCCACTGATACAACCTCAAAAGACTGGTAAACAACAGAATCACATCCTTCCTTTGCCTCAATGTATGGGACGGATGGATCTCTGTAAATAGGTGAATCAACTTCCCCATGAACAGTGATTTCCTGATTGTTGTATTCAAACTTGACAACTTGATGTAGAGTTGATGGGACGGCTCGAGCCATGTGGATCCATGGCCTTCCTAGTAGAAAATTATAAGATGTTTTCATATCCATTACTTGGAACACAATCGTAAAGACTACTGCCCAATTGTCATGTTTAGCTTGATTTCGCCAATGGTATCCCTCCTTGAGCCGTCATAAGCTCGCACAAATACATTACTGGGGCAAATTCTGTTAGTGTTAACTTTCAAGCTTTGCAGCGTAGAAAGAGGACATATGTCTACCCCTGACCCTCCATCTATCATGACTCTCTTTACATGGTAACCTTCACATGTCACTGTAAGATGCAAAGCTTTGTTGTGTCCAGCTCCCTCCTTGGGAAACTCATCATTACTGAAAGTGATGGCGTTTGACTCGAAGACTCGCCTGGTCATATTCTTCAAATGATTTACTGTGGTCTCTTTTGGTACATGTGCTTCATTCAAAACCTTATTCAACACAAGATGATGTTCTTCTGAGTGCAAAAGTAGAGACAACAGTGAAATCTGTGCAGGTGTCTTTTTCAATTGTTCCACGACAGAGTAATCTGGAACCTTAAGCTTTTTTAGAAATTCTGTATTTTCTTCTTCAGTAACTGCTTTCTTTCGTGGTACTTGGATATTTTCAGTCATCTTGCCTTTTCTTAATTCTTCTGGAGAATAACATCTTCCAGAGCGTGTCAAACCTCCCGCTTCATCAACTTCTTCGACAATCTCCTTTCCTTGATAAACCACTGCAGTTTTGTTATAGTTCCAAGGGACAGCCTTTGAATCAATTACTGGAAGCTGTTGAACAGGCTTAACAAAAATAGGCTCCTTCATCTTGGTCAAGCCACTTTGGTCATGTTGTGTTAATGAAAAGCGTTTTGATACATACAACTTTGGCATAGCTGCTCGAACTTCAATCCCCTTTGAAACCTCCGGGACGCACAAGACTTTGGTGTCAAGATTGACACCTTCCGCACTCAGAGAGGCAACTGGTTTTAAACTCTTCATTGACTTGTCTTCTTCTCCAATCTTCCTAAACAACTTTCCTATTTTGCTGAGGAGTCTGTACTCTTGATCATCACAAACCATACCCACTAAGTTTTTTTTAGCTGGAAGTGGGTTATTGGTCACATTGGGAGTGTTTTGATCATCTGTCACAACAACAACTCCATGCTCGATCAGCTTCTCTATTGCTCCCTTCAAGGTCCAACAATTATCAGTGTTGTGTCCTGGGGCTCCTGAATGGTATTCACATCTTTCATTAGCTTGGAAACCTGGAGCATTTGGATTCAGACGATGTGGTGGGATGCACTCAATCGCTCCTATCTTTCTTAACTTCTAAAACAAGCTGGAGTACGACTCCCCCAATAGAGTGAATTTCTTTTTTTGTTCTTGATCTTGAGCATAATTCTGCATAAGAGGAGAGTTGTAAGGGACCTGATAGGGTGACCGTTGTGGGCGAAAGTTTCCTTGAGATGGGGCCCAAAATGTGGGCGATTGGGAGGATGCACATATGATTGAGCATTTAAGACCGTGTACGGAGATGGAGATACTGGATATTGAGGAGCATAAGGGTAGTAATGATGAGGATAGCTAAGTCGTCCCTGAACTGATGTGTAAGGACAATTAGACTTTCTCTGAGCTCCTCTTGACCCTGATGCCAGTGAAATAACTTCTTCTTTACTTTTACGATTTCCGAAACTTGTTGAACCACCTTGAATGGCCTGTGTGGTAGCTTTGATTGCTGTCTGGCTCACGATCCTTCCTGTTTTGAGACCACTTTCGACCATTTCCCCAATTTTGATTGCTGCGTGAAACGGTCTTCCCATTGTGGCTGTGAGGTGGTGGAAGTAGTCAGGATCTTGAGCCTCTATAAAGATATCAACCAATTCTTGCTCATTTAATGGGGGCTTAACTCGGGCTGCTTGTTCCCTCCATTTGATAGCATATTCTCTGAAGCTTTCACTTGGTTTTTTTCTTGTATTGGAGAGTGTATTACGATCTGGCATAATGTCGACATTGTACTGAAATTGTCTAACAAAATCTTGAGCCATATCATCCCATATGTGCCAGTGGGAAATCTCTTGATCTATAAACCATTCTGAGGCAACACCAGTTAGGCTTTCACCAAAATAAGCCATGAGCAATTCTTCTTTACCCCCTGCACCCCGGAGTTGATTACAGTATCTATTAAGGTGGGCTATGGGATCACCGTGTCCATCATACTTATCAAATTTAGGGGTTTTGAACCCAGGTGGCAGGTGGACATTTGGGAACATACACAAGTCTTTGAATGCGACACTTTTGTGCCCTCCTAACCCTTGCATTCTCTTCATGTGTTGCTCGATGCTTTTCATTTTTTTCAACATTTCTTCTTGCTCTGAGCCTGGAGTGGGCCTCTCAACATCAATAGGGGAACTGAATTGAACAGAGTTAGGGCCCCCAAATGCTATCCTAGGAGTATAGTACTGCTCCGGATAAGTGGTGAATTGTCCGTCTTGAGCTGCTCTTTGCGTCACAGTCGGTTGTGGGAGTGTATAGACTGGTGCAGCTGTTGTGACAGTGGGAGTATTCCTAAATTGCATGCCTTGAGGACGTGTTGTTGATGGCTCGGCCCCACAATTATCAAATGGACCATACCGTGGAGGGAAGAAAGGTTCTGATATTGGGACCTGAGAAGATGAAGATCGAATACTAGTGATCTCACGAAAACTAGGAATAGACGTTGGTGGTTCTTGTCCATTGGCCCAGGCTTGCCACAATTGTGCCATAATATTTCTCAGCGTCAGAATTTCTTCAACAGTGACTGTCTCTCTTGTTGTTGAATCAATTGGAGTGTCCGCTGGATTCACCATAGTTTCAGTATTGGTTGTCATTAACACTCTTACCTTAGACTTGGTAAAGTACGGGTGCTCTGCCAGTTTACCACAAACCTAACCACCGAAAGCTAACTAGAGTTGATGTGAAATGAATAAACTTGTTAGGGGTTAGACAATTTGATAAATCAATCACACACTTATTAATCACATACTAACATGGGTTCAGAAGACCTTTTGGAGGTTGCCTACGTATCATGTTACTGCATGAATCAGATCATTACGTAGTTCAAAAATTTAGAAAACTCAAACTGATTAATTTGGAATTCATTCACCAAAACTTCAAGAAAACAACAAAATCAAAAGGTTTAAAAACAACTCGGATCAACATAATATCCTTAAACACCAAATTTTAAACTAAAAACCAAGTTTTTCAACAAACAAAATGAAACGAACAACAAAAACAACTAAAACTTCTCTTCAATCTTCATCACTTTCTTGGGGCTTTCTTTTTCCTCCCAAGGTCTTATACAAATTCAGAAACACCTTCGGCAAATGGGGAACAATGGTCCGTGCTTGCTCAGCCACTTCTTGATAATTCATATGACGCTGACTTTTAATAACATAGGAGGTTTTCTCTGCTAGTTGATGAACTTGAAGTCTAGCCCTTCCCATGTTTTGATGACAGTCATTTAACAAAGCCTAATGATTACCCAGATTATTCCTCAAGAGGGCCTCTCGCCCTTCTGCTGCTTCAAGTTGATGGCGAAGTGTTGCTCTTTCAATGATCAATTGTCTTTGCCCCTCTTCGAATGCCTCTAAGTCCCTCTTCAATCGAGAGATCTCAAAATTCTTCTCCCTTTTTATCTGTCGTGCCAAGTGGATTCTATTGTGCAATTCTTTCTCCAATCGGGCTAATCTTCCCTCTGCATGCTTCAATTCTCCTTCCATATCTTGCAACTCTAAGTTGTGATTTTTTCCTCTTTGGACCTGTACTTCTTGCCGTGCAATGGTTGCTTTGGCCTTCTCCAACTCTTTTTTCAAATGTCTTATAGTATGTTGATCTCTTCTTTTTCTGCTGGATCCATCGGGAGTGTCACCAAATGTCATTGGATCACGAAACCACGATAGGTACCCAGGAACCACCTTTCCTTTATCTTTCTCCACAACCATTTCACTTAGCTCAGAAATAATACACCCGTACCAAATCTTCACAATCTCTTCGCTATTAAAAGCAAAACCTAATGGAGTGTCATATGCAAACCTAGTCATATCATCGTTGGGTGGGATTTCTTGAACTCTTGCTAGTTGACGCATAACCCGAAGTGGGGCATATGGTTGAACACCTCTAAGACCAATCAACACAAGAAACGAGATACCACTAGACATGCAAATGATATCCTTAGCTGGGAACCAGTAATAATTCCACACTATTTCATCAGATGTGATCACTGAAAGTTTTTCTTCACACGCTATTATTCCTTTTGGAAAATCAATTTTGGCTTCCCTTTCCTTATGAGAGGAAACATAGTTTCACCAATCTGGAGTAAACCTAGGCGCACGATCATGGTGATAAAGGTGTTCCAAAAACCATATTTGGAGCAAAATATTACAGCCTTCAAAGTACATTTTCCCACTTAAACACTTAGTTAATGCACGAAACATATCTGTCAGGATCATAGGAATAATAGTTGGATTTTCCATTGTGGTCAATGCCTTCACCACACCAGCCAGACGAATGTCAATATGCTTGTCCCTTTTTGGGAAAATAATGAGCCCCAAAAATGCGACCATAAAAGCAAAACATCCATTTGTCTTCCAAGCCTCTTCACCCCCTTGATTACTCAACTGGTTTCAATAGTTCTTAAAACCATCCCTTCGGCCGTATCTCTGGTATAGAAAGTCCAATGAGACCCACCCATTATTCAAACTCTCTTTCTCTATTTGATGAATTTTGAGCAGCTCCAAATTTTTTTTGGCATCAACATGTTTCAGAATTATGGGTCTTTTATTGCATAGATCAGCACCTCGAAAAGTAGACCCCTTCCCCATGAAGCCAGTAATTTCTTCCAAAGTTGGTGTCATCTCACAGTCAGAAAAACAAAATACATTATTTTTGGGATCCCAAAAAGGAATTAATGCCTCGACCACATCCCTTCTAGAGTCAATCTCCATAAGATGCACTAAATGCCCCAAGTGTTCCTTTAATCTTTTTTTCTCATGACTTCCCATGTCCACCCACCATTGCCATAAATCTTTTGGTATAGTATCTACGATCATGAACTCTGGAATTCCTTCGCTTCTAGGCCTTTTTGAACCTTGTCCTTTTGTCGATGGTGCCATTTGTACCTTTAAATAGAATCAAATAAAGGTTTTTATGACAAACTCTAACACAGTGAAAAAAAAAGTAATTTTTGTAAAATAAAACACCAATTTTTTTACAAACACCGAACCCTTGAAAGGATGCCTACGTATCACTTTTTAGTGAGAATCAGGTGTGCGTAGTTCATAAAAGAAAAACTTCTCTTGGAAAGACTACCCCTTTTATTTGACCTTTTTTTTTTTAAAAAAAAAAGAAAACTAAACTCGCAAAGCTATTTTGAAGATGGTCAACAATGTCAAAGCCTTCTGAACCAACTATTTTTTACATAGCATATAAAATGAACATTTTGGTCTAGCATGAATAAATATCTTAATTTCGCTAGGTCAAATGTACATGATAAAGAAAACAGCATAATAGAGACATTTTATCTAGGCTTAACATTTATGAAGGTGTCTAGACTGGCCTACTCGAGCGGACAACTCGAGTCGGGGAGGGTCAGCGTATCGGTAGCAGAGCTATTCCGACATAACTGGTGTTCCAACCCCGCCTAACCTGTGTAACAACATAGAATCAGGAGCGTAACCGCACACTGACTCATCCTAGACAGAAGTCCTGTGGAGCGTAACCGCATACACAGTGTATAACAAAATTACAGAGACTCAGAGGGTGTGCGAGAGAAACAATTTATATACAATACAATATCAAAACGATAAATTGCTGAAATAACACAATTAGCATCCAAACATTAAATTTATCCAAATAAACAAAATAGCCAAAAAAATAAGTTAATGTGCAAAGCTCGAATTCTAAAAGAAGGGGTTTCCCCAGCGGAGTCGCCAAATCTGTCACACCTCTTTTATATATGTTTTAATTGTTGAAGATATGACGGGTTTTTTTAATTTTATTTTTTTAGAGTCGCCACTTGGAATTGAGTTTTTTAGATGTTCCAAGTCACCAGATAGTTCTTAGTTTAAAATAATAAAAAAAACATTTTTTTTTGGTCTACGAAAAATAGAGATTGGGTAAGGAATTCTATTGACCGGAGGGAAGGTATGAGGCACCCTCGAGCCCCGTGGTTCTAGCACGGTCGCTTTATTAACTTATATTTGGCTAAAATAATTTATTTATTTAACTTGGATAAAAGGGAAAAAAGATTAATTACTATTTTTTTTTAAAAAACTGATTGGCCTAAGAGCGTAACCGCACACAAGACCCTTCTTTTTAGAAAAGAATACATACCAAGGATTGTAACCGAACACATGATGGTATTTGAAGTTTTTTTTTTTTTTTTTTAAAAAACACAATAATGAATTACTAAAAAAAACGATATGAATGGATAAAAGAAAATGGTGCAACATATAAACCAAGAAATGATTAGTTTTTTTTTTTTTTATTATTATAAAAAAAATCTAGCATTTATATTTATGGTTTTACCAAAAAAAAAATTTTTTTACTACTAGACAATGACAACAAAAGAAATTTTTTTTACAAAAATACAATTAAACATCTTTTAAACTAATGAAATACTAGTTGAATTTTTTATTTTTATTTTTTTTATATATATTATATATATATATATATATATATATATATATATATATATTATATATATATATATATATACTTATATATATACTGATAAAATTTAAGAAATAACCAATTTGGTAAAAACATTCTTTATATATATATAAATGACTACCTTGACTTATTTGATAGAAGATTGCAAAATAGCAAATTTTTAATTGTTGAATTATTAAGTCAAGTTAGTCAAATTTGTATTTTTACTTTAATAATCAATTCAAATATTTTTTTTAAGAGATTTTTAAAAAAAATAAAATATTTACCTTCTTTTTTTTTTAGAAATAGCCAGATTTTTTTTGCAGAAATAACCAGATTTACATTTTTGCATAAATAACCAGATTTATATTTTTGCAGAAATAACCAGATTTTATTTTTTTGCAGAAATAACCAGATTTACATTTCTTGCAGAAATAACCAGATTTACATTTTTTTGCAGAAATAACCAGATTTACATTTTTTCTTTTGTTGCAAAAATGACCAGATTAAACCGTTTTGCAAAAATGACTAGTTTTACGTTTTTTCTTAAGTTCATTCCTTAAAAAAAGAAAGTTACCGAAAACCTAAAAGATTTGCAATTGTTATACTTTAATTACTTAATTTTTTTTTACTTACTAAAGCTAAAATTTAAGCTAAAAATGATTAATAATATATATGTACATCATAATAAACATAATTATATGAAAAACACTATAGAATAATAAACTAATAGAAATATTCAGACAAAGTAACATAAGGATAAACATAATCATACGAGAATCATAATAAGCTTAGCAAAAAATATCAACAATTTTTCAAAAAAAACAAAACATAAAAATAACATAAAGATTACATTGAAATGTAAAAAAGAAATACCTAGAGTTGATGACAAGCAAATATAGGAGCAAATTTAATTGAATTTCTAAGACAACCAATAGAGATATCTTCTTCTTTTTTTCTTTTTCTATATCCTCTTTTTCTTTCTTCCCCAAGGGGGTTTAAATATGTGATCAACATTAACATCCACCTTTCTTGAAAACTTAAGAGCCAATGCATGCATTGAACTCTTTGTTTTCCCAAGGTGCCACCCAAGATGACCAATGAAATTCTTTTATTATTTTTTTACTTTTTGTTTTAAGAAAAAAACAGATTAATTGAATATTCTTTTGCCCTTTTAGATGACCCATTTACTTTATTCATTAATTGAATATAGTTAGATGGGTCATCAGAAAATAATAGGCCCAATGTCATTTAGATGACCCATTTCTTTTATTCATTGTTTGAATATAGTTAATGGGCCATCTGAAAAAATTTAAAATAGGCCCAAATATTGACCCATTTCATCAAGACCCAAACAAATTGACCCACTAACACAAAATCTGAACATCTAAACAATTTTAAAAATCAAACACAACAAAATAATGCAGAAAAAAAAGTCAATAAATAAATAAATAATAAACATAAAAATTGAAATAAAAAAATAAAATAAATAATAATAATACTTCAAGCAAATCATCAACATGATAAACTTAAAGAACATAACATAAATCCGACATCAATGACTTATATGGTCAAATGAAAAAAGATAATGATGAATTTGGATAAAGATTGAGAGGGGGGGGGGAGATTGTCACGACCCAAATCGGATCCGCGACTGGCACCCACAGTTACCCTCCTATGTGAGCGAACCAACCAATCTAAACCTTACCATTTCAATTGTATATCAACATAAAGCAATGCGGAAGACTTAAACTCATAAATAAAAGACAATTCAATAACTTCTAAAATTCAACGTCTATTAATTCCCCAAAATCTGGAAGTCATCACCACAAGAACATCTATGATCAATTTACTAAACTAAGAGTATTCTAAGAAGCTAAAACAATAAGAGCTAGTCTATGCCGGAACTTCAAGGCATCAAGACATGAGGAAGGAGATCCAGTCCAAGCTAGAGACATTAGCTCACCCTGAAGATCCGGTGTGACGAAGACTGGCTTGAACTACTGTTGAGTCGAAGATGACGGCACGTTTGCTGCATACCACAATATACAAGAAGAAAACATAAAAGTAGGGGGTCAATACAACCACAAGTACTGAGTAGGTATCATCGGCCAACTCAAAATAGAAAGCAATATATCTCAGATAATATCATAAAATCAACTAATATTCTTAACATGTGATAACAACAAGTACAAAACATCATTTATAATATCACCGATCATATCTATGAGGACTCAAGCCTCCATACCATACTCGTTTGGGATACATGTTCTTTAGATTGAGTATATTATCATCTTTCAAGATTCATTATCTTTATTCCTCTTGTGTCGGTACGTGACACTCCGATCCCCTACTACTAAGTGTCGGAACGTGACACTCCGATCCCCTAATTCAATGTGTCGGTACGTGACACTCCGATCCCCTACATCTACGTGTCGGTTCGTGACACCCGTCCCACTAATTCTATGTGTCGGTACGTGACACTCCGATCCCCTACATCTACGTGTCGGTTCGTGACACCCGTCCCACTAATTCTATGTGTCGGTACATGACACTCCGATCTCCTACATCTACGTGTCGGTTCGCGACACCCGTCCCACTAATTCTATGTGTCGGTACGTGACACTCCGATCCCCTACATCTACGTGTTGGTTCGTGACACCCGTCCCACTAATTCTATGTGTCGGTACGTGACACTCCGATCCCCTACATCTACGTGTCGGTTCGTGACACCCGTCCCACTAATTCTATGTGTCGGTACGTGACACTCCGATCCCCTAATCTCGTTCTATTAATTCATCAAGCCCTCTTTTATACCAAGGCGTCATCATCTCATCACTTTAGTTCATCAAGCCTTCTTTTATACCAAGGCATCATCATTAATAAGAGATTAGGGTTATATCAAGATTTGGGATTCAATAGCTTCATCATGCTTGTTTCATCACAATCATATATATAAAATCACATCATGCATACACACAATTAAGCATAAAGAAGACTCTATAATACTACCCAACACATATCATTCGCTATTAAGAGTTTACTACGAATAGTGTAAAAACCATAACCTACCTCCACCGAAGAATTGCGATCAACAAGCTATCTTCTCAAAATCCTTGCTATCCTCTTCGTTTCTCTCTCTCTCTACTCGTTATCTTCTTCTTTTTCTGTCTCTCTTTGTTCTTTCTATTTTTCTTATTCAAACCCTCTTTCTTTTACCCTAATTAGTATATAATTAAGAATGAAAGATGGCAATAATAACCCACTAATTAACTTAAGGTTACCTCTTTTAACCCCCAAGTAATTAGACTTATTAACATTAACCCTCTAACTTTATAATTAAAGCAGGAATAGTCAAAAACGTCCCTTAAAACGTGTAAAGAAATCCAACCCAGACTGGGATTACGCAGCCCGTGACGGGCCGTCGTGCCTGCGACGGTCCTTCCTGCTGTCCGTCGCAAGGGTCAGGGACTGGATTTCCACTGAAGACTCTGTGACGGTCCGTCACACCTGTGACGGTCCGTCCTGCCATTTCGTCGTGACGGTCAGAGAGTCGATTTTCAGTACCCAATTTCAGATTTTTCCAAGTGTTTTGAAACGAGACCCTGCGACGGTCCGTCGCGCCCATGACGGTCCATCGTGGGGTCCGTCGCCTCAGCCTATTTTTCCAGAAATAAAATCTGCTGCTCAAAACGACTAAACAGGTCGTTACAATAGATACCAATTTACCCATCGTTCGTCCCCGAACGATCACAAGAAGGAAAACAAGGGCGAAAAGAATACCTGAATCTGTAAACAGATTGGGTATCTTTCTCGCATATCTGCCTCCTTCTCCCAAGTGGCTACTTCAACGGGTCGATTCTTCCATTGAACTTTGATAGATGCAATCTCCCTTGATCTCAACTTGCGAATTTCTCTATCTAGAATGGCAACAGGTTCCTCCTCATAAGACAAATTCTCATCAAGCAAAACTGAATCCCAACGAATAATGTAGTTTCCATCCCCATGGTATCTTTTCAACATCGACACATGGATACCGGATGTACTCCGGACAGCCCTGGAGGCAAGGCTAACTCATAAGCCACCTCCCCTACTCGCTTAAGTACTTCAAAGGGACCAATGTACCTTGGACTAAGCTTTCCTCTTTTACCAAACCGCATCACCCCTTTCATTGGCGAAACTTTCAACAAGACTTGTTCACCCTCCATGAACTCTAAGTCCCTAACCTTTCGATCTGCATATTCTTTTTGCCTACTTTGCGCCGCTAGAAGCTTTTCTTGAATGAACTTCACTTTCTCTATCGAATCCCTCAAAAGATCAGTACCCCAAGGTCTAACCTCGAAAGCATCAAACCAACCAATGGGAGACCTACATCTCCTACCATACAATGCTTCAGATGGGGCCATGTCAATACTTGAGTGATAGCTATTATTGTATGAAAACTCCGCTAAGGGTAAGAAGCTATCCCAATGGCCACCGAATTCTATCACACATGCACGAAGCATATCCTCCAACACTTGAATCGTTCGCTCAGACTGACCGTCGGTCTGAGGATGGAACGCAGTACTAAGATCCAACCTAGTACCCAATTCCGCATGCAATGTTCTCCAAAACTTAGAAGTAAACTGCGTACCTCTATCTGATACGATGGATAGTGGAACTCCATGCAATCGAACAACTTCTGAGATGTAAAGTTTGGCTAACTTCTCTGCATTGTAAGTCACCTTAACCGGAATGAAATGAGCAGACTTAGTTAACCTATCCACAATCACCCAAATGGAATCAAACTTACCCAATGTCTTTGGAAGACCAACCACGAAGTCCATTGCAATTCTCTCCCACTTCCATTCAGGAATGGGCATTCTCTGAAGTGTTCCTCCGGGCCTCTGGTGTTCATAATTTACTTGTTGACAATTTGGACATTTGGCAATAAAATCCACAATATCACGCTTCATTCTTCTCCACCAAAAGTGTTGCTTTAGGTCACGGTACATCTTGGTTGCACCCGGATGTATCGAATACCTTGAACTATGAGCCTCTGTCAGAATAGTGTTGATCAAATCATCGATGCGGGGTACAGATACCCTTCCCTTAATCCTCAAAACACCTTCCTCATCGATTTTCGCTTCTTTAGGCTCTCCTTGCAACACTTTATCTCGGATCCGGATCAATTTTTCATCATTAAACTTCTTTCCCTTAATCTTGTCAAGGAAGGAAGATCTTGCCTCCACACAAGCTAAAAATCCTCCCTTCTCATTTACTTCTAGTCTCATAAAGTCATTAGCAGAGTCTGAACTTCTCTAGCCAATGGGCGTCTAGAAGCTTGCAAGTGAGCTAGACATCCCATGCTTCCCGCCTTTCTACTTAAAGCATCCGCTACAACATTCGCCTTTCCCGGATGATACAAAATAGTGATGTCGTAGTCCTTCAGTAGTTCCATCCATCTCCTCTGTCTCAAATTCAAATCTCTCTGAGTGAAGACATACTGTAGACTACGATGATCCGTATAGACCTCACACTTAACCCCATATAAATAGTGTCTCCATTGCTTTAGTGCAAACACTACCGCGGCAATTTCCAAATCATGAGTTGGATAGTTACGTTCATGCACTTTTAATTGTCTTGAAGCATAAGCAATCACATTCTTCTCTTGCATTAGCACTGCACCCAAACCCGAATAAGATGCATCACAATACACAATGAAGTTCTTGCCTTCCACTGGCAAGGTGAGAATTGGTGCAGTATGTAGTAACAGAGTCTTGAGCTTCTGAAAGCTTTCCTCACACTCATCCGACCATACAAATGGAACATTTTGCTTAGTCAAGTTCGTCAGTTGGGAAGCAATAGAAGAGAATCCCTTGACAAATCGACGGTAATAACTGGCTAAACCAACAAAGCTTCTTATTTCTGACACATTAGTGGGTCTTACCCAATTCTTCACTACTTCGATCTTAGAAGGATCCACCATCACTCCATCCTTAGAAACCACGTGCCCCAAGAAGGACACTGCATCTAGCCAAAACTCACACTTAGAGAACTTGGCATAAAGCTTTTTCTCCCTCAACATTTCCAATACCATTCTCAAATGCTCCTCATGTTCCTTCTTACTCTTGGAGTATATCAGTATATCATCAATAAATACGATCACAAAGAGATCTAAATATGGCTTAAAAATCCCGTTCATCAAACTCATGAACGCAGCAGGGGCATTCGTAAGACCAAAAGACATCACTACAAATTCGTAATGCCCATACCTGGTTCTAAAAGCAGTCTTTGGCACATCCGTTGCCCGTATTTTCAATTGATGATAACCGGATCTCAAGTCAATCTTAGAGAAGACACAAGCACCTTGTAACTGATCGAACAAGTCATCAATGCGAGGAAGAGGATACTTGTTCTTTATGGTCACCTTTTTCAACTGCCGGTAGTCTATGCACATCCGAAAACTCCCATCCTTCTTCTTCACAAACAAAACCGGAGCACCCCAAGGAGATGCACTTGGTCTAATGAAGCCTTTGCTCAACAACTCTTGAAGTTGGGCTTTTAACTCTCTTAACTCCGCGGGAGCCATTCTATAAGGGGGTATAGAAATGGGGCGAGTACCCGGTTCAAGATCAATACAGAAGTCAATATCCCTATCTGGTGGCATACCAGGAAGATCTGCAGGGAACACATCAAGAAACTCACGGACCACCGAAACCGACTCAATCGAAGGTACTTGGGTAGTGTCATCCTTGAGATGTGCCAAGAAAGCTAAACACCCTTTATTAACCATTTTCTTAGCACGAAGAAAGGAGATTATACGCACCGGATTGGAAGTGTAGTCACCCTCCCACACTAACGGATCTGTCCCAGGCTTGGATAACGTCACCGTTTTAGCATTACAATCCAAGATCGCAAATTGCGGAGAAAGCCAAGTCATACCCAGAATTAAATCAAAATCAACCATCTCTAAGATAACCAAATCTACGTAAGTGTTACTCCCCACAAAGTTCACCAAACAAGACCTATATACCTTTTCAACTACCACAGACTCACCCACCGAAGTAGAAACACGAATAGGCATATCAAGTAATTCACAATGTAAATTTAGACCATTAGCAAATGAGGAAGATACATAAGAAAATGTGGATCCAGGATCAAACAATACAGAAGCCATGCAATCACAAACCAGAAGATTACCTGTAATGACAGCATCAGATGTCTCCGCCTCCGATCTCCCAGGGAAAGCATAACAATGGGCCCTTTCGTTTGTTTGCCCGTTGTCCCTACCATGTTGTGATGTAGTGGCTCCCGTTTGCCCATCACCCCGGCCGTTTTGGTGACCACCCTTACCTCGGCCACCACGCCCTCCAGAATAACGGCCTCTGCCATGACCACATCTACCTCTAGCCATTGGGGGTCTATTACTCTGTTTTGGACAATTCTTCCTAATATGTCCAGTCTCCCCACATCCATAACACTCTCTAGATTCACGCATGGGTCTCTCAGAGAAATGTTGACCGGTCTGAGGTGGACCCCCAACTACAGTCTGTAGTGAAGACTGAATGGGTCGAACTGAGTAACCTCCGGAACCCTGTCCTCTAGAGTAAGAACCATTAAACTCACCTCCCTTTCGAAACCTCTTTGATGTCGATGCCATGGTGAATTCATCTGGCTTCACTCCTTCCACCTCTACCACGAAGTCTACCACTTCTTGAAAAGATTTCGCTGTGGCCGCTACTTGTAAAGCTGAAATTCGCAACTCTGATCTCAACCCCTTCACAAAACGGCGAATCCGCTCTTGTGGACTGAAACAAAGTTGGGTGGCATATCTGGATAGTGCACGAAACTTAGCCTCATATGCATTGACTGACATCCTACCTTGCTCTAGGCTCAAGAACTCATCCCTTTTCCAATCCCTCAAAGTTCGGGGGATATACTTCTCCATAAACAAGCTAGAGAATGAGGCTCAAGTCATAGGTGGTGCCTCTGTTGGTTGACACTCAACATGTGACCGCCACCACATTTTGGCGTTCCCTTGAAACTGGTAACTCACGAACTCAACACCAAACCGTTCTACTATACCCATCTTGTGTAGTAGCTCATGACAGTCAACCAGAAAATCGTAAGCATCCTCAGATTCTGCACCCTTGAAGACTGGAGGTTTCAATTTCAAGAACTTACTGAGAAGTTCATGCTGATCATTTGTCATTATAGGCCCAGTAGTCAAGCGTGGAAACGTGCCTATGTCCAATGAGGCATCCATACGAGGGGCCATAGTGGCTGCATGTTGTACCTATGAAACCGGAGGTGTTGGTGCAGAAAACACTGGAGGTGCCTGACCCTGATCAGACAACCCACTAAGATAAGCGAGAACCTGATTGATCATTTCTGGGGTAGGTTGGGGTGGCATTTCCTCATTCTGTACTTGTTCATTCTCCCCATCCTCCCCTTATCTTACTACTTCCTCAGCCGGTGGAGGAGTCACCGCCCTAGCACCAGATGGGCTAGGTGCTCGTCCTCTCCCTCTAGAGGACGTCCTCCCACGACCTCTACCGCGGCCACTTTCCACTGTTCCACTTCGAGCTACAGCCCCAGTGGCTGGCTCAGATGCATCTTGTCTTGCTGATGTTGATGTTGGCGTAGTCGTTGCTCTAGTTCTAACCATCTGCGAAATAGAGTGAAGATGGTCAGATACCAATTTGTATCACCTAGATAACAATTGGATCCAAGTAATAGCACGAAAGAAAGAAAGAAAGAATGAAATTTTCCTAAAGTCTTATAGCCACTCAAAGAAAAGTAAAGGCGTCCCCCTACCGTTCTTTAAGACTCTACTAGACTTGTTCTTGTGTGATGAGACCAACGAACCTAATGCTCTGATACCAAGTTTGTCACGACCCAAATCGGATCCGCGACTGGCACCCACAGTTACCCTCCTATGTGAGCGAACCAACCAATCTAAACCTTACCATTTCAATTGTATATCAACATAAAGCAATGCGGAAGACTTAAACTCATAAATAAAAGACAATTCAATAACTTCTAAAATTCAACGTCTATTAATTCCCCAAAATCTGGAAGTCATCACCACAAGAACATCTATGATCAATTTACTAAACTAAGAGTATTCTAAGAAGCTAAAACAATAAATGTTAGTCTATGCCGGAACTTCAAGGCATCAAGACATGAAGAAGGAGATCCAGTCCAAGCTAGAGACATTAGCTCACCCTGAAGATCCGGCGTGACGAAGACTAGCTTGAACTACTGTTGAGTCGAAGATGACGGCACGTTTGCTGCATACCACAATATATAAGAAGAAAACATAAAAGTAGGGGGTCAGTACAACCACAAGTACTGAGTAGGTATCATCAGCCAACTCAAAATAGAAAGCAATATATCTCAGATAATATCATAAAATCAACTAATATTCTTAACATGTGATAGCAACAAGTACAAAACATCATTTATAATATCACCGATCATATCTATGAGGACTCAAGCCTCCATACCATACTCGTTTGGGATACATGTTCTTTAGATTGAGTATATTATCATCTTTCAAGATTCATTATCTTTATTCCTCTTGTGTCGCTACGTGACACTCCGATCCCCTACTACTATGTGTTGGAACGTGACACTCCGATCCCCTAATTCAATGTGTCGGTACGTAACACTCCGATCCCCTACATCTACGTGTCGGTTCGTGACACCCGTCCCACTAATTCTATGTGTCGGTACGTGACACTCCGATCCCCTACATCTACGTGTCGGTTCGTGACACCCGTCCCACTAATTCTATGTGTCGATACGTGACACTCCGATCTCCTACATCTACGTGTCGGTTCGTGACACCCGTCCCACTAATTCTATGTGTCGGTACGTGACACTCCGATCCCCTACATCTACGTGTCAGTTCGTGACACCCGTCCCACTAATTCTATGTGTCGGTACGTGACACTCCGATCCCCTACATCTACGTGTCGGTTCGTGACACCCGTCCCACTAATTCTATGTGTCGGTACGTGACACTCCGATCCCCTAATCTCGTTCTATTAATTCATCAAGCCCTCTTTTATACCAAGGCGTCATCATCTCATCACTTTAGTTCATCAAGCCTTCTTTTATACCAAGGCATCATCATTAATAAGACATTAGGGTTATATCAAGATTTGGGATTCAATAGCTTCATCATGCTTGTTTCATCACAATCATATATATAAAATCACATCATGCATACACACAATTAAGCATAAAGAAGACTCTATAATACTACCCAACACATATCATTCGCTATTAAGAGTTTACTACGAATAGTGTAAAAACCATAACCTACCTCCACCGAAGAATTGCGATCAACAAGCTATCTTCTCAAAATCCTTGCTATCCTCTTCGTTTCTCTCTCTCTCTACTCGTTCTCTTCTTCTTTTTCTGTCTCCCTTTGTTCTTTCTATTTTTCTTATTCAAACCATCTTTCTTTTACCCTAATTAGTATATAATTAAGAATGAAAGATGGCAATAATACCCACTAATTAACTTAAGGTTACCTCTTTTAACCCCCAAGTAATTAGACTTATTAACATTAACCCTCTAACTTTATAATTAAAGCAGGAATAGTCAAAAACGTCCCTTAAAACGTGTAAAGAAATCCGACCCAGACTGGGATTACGCAGCCCGTGACGGGCCGTCGTGCCTGCGACGGTCCGTCCTGCTGTCCGTTGCAAGGGTCAGGGACTGGATTTCCACTGAAGACTCTGTGACGGTCCGTCCTTCCATTTCGTCGTGACGGTCAGAGAGTCGATTTTCAGTACCCAATTTTAGATTTTTCCAAGTGTTTTGAAACGAGACCCTGCGACGGTCCGTCGCGCCCATGACGGTCCGTCGCCTCAGCCTATTTTTCCAGAAATAAAATCTGCTATCAAAACGACTAAACAGGTATTTACAAAGATTGACATAACTTTCGGGTAAATGAAGGTCGTCGTAAAACTTTGCCGGCTAAAAAGGTGGTGGCCATCGGGCGGTGGTGGCGGAAGTGGTGGCCGACTGGCGGCATGGTAGTAAGGGGAAGAAGAAAGGGACAAAAAATCTAAAATAAAAATAAAAGAAAATGCTAATAATTTTTTTTTAGAGTTTTGTATTTTTGTTTGGGTCCAATAACAGCCTTTGGATCAAAATATCATGAATGATTGAGATTCAATCTTGACCATTTCTATGGACCGGGTCAAGATCAATTGGGCCATCAGAATTGATTTAAATCAGCCCAATTTAAAGAAAATTGTGTCATTTGAGACAATAAAATAATAAAGACAAATACCAAAAATTCAAATAATAATAAAAAAAAATTCCTTACTAAAAATATTATAGGAGTAAAATAAACACGTCAAAAATTAGGTGTTCACAATTGTTACCTCATTCCCAGCCGGCCCAATTAGCCCACAACCAAAAGTCCACAACTTAATAATATTCTCAGCCCAACTTCCCAAGCCTAACTACCTTAGTCCTAAATTCCTAATCCAAATTCCTATCCCTAAAATCTAAATTGATTACATAACATATACGCTGCTATGCAGCAGTCAGCATACTAGTCTCTCTTCAGTCCTCTCCTTTCCGCTCACCTCCCGTAACTCATCATTCATAGCATATGCGGTACGCGGTACGCTCGTCGCGTCCGTACCTTCCGTCCGATCGTCACTCATCTCTCAACTCTCAACTCGCGTCACTCGGAAGTGCATTGCTCGCAAGTCGCAACTCGAAAGTCGAAGGTCAGTGCTCAATCCTCACTGATATGTTCTTATCTCATCTTAACTCTTCAGTCTTAGGCTCTTAGCTTCATCTAGATATCTATATATATGTATATTCAATTTCGAATATGAATGAGTTAGGGACTGATCATGAAAGTATTTATGATCCTCTTCTATGGAACTTTTGTTTTCTTCTGTCTATGCTATTTAAGTATCTTTTAGTTAGGAACTAATAAGCTGGGGGAAAGCTATGTTCAGAAGTGAAAAAATACATGAACAAACTGTTTGAATATTATGTCAAGAAATCCCCCAAAAGCTCTTTACATGTACCATCTTCACCCACTTCATCTGACAATTCATCAAGTATATTTAGTGTGAGTGGTGGTGGAAACTTTGTAAGTAGAGAAAGGATGAGAACGAAACAACAATTCGAGAAGCATAATGAAGTTAGTGGAAGTTCATGTAATAAATGGAAAGATATCTTGCTAAAGATATTGAGCCAAATAGTGATGATTTTGATATATTAATGTGGTGGAAAGTTAATGAGCCGAGATTTCCTATTTTCGCGGAGATGGTTCGTGATGTGTTAGTTATTCCTATTTCAAGTGTCGCATTAGAATGTGCATTCAGCATAGGAGGTCGTGTTCTTGATCCCTGTAGGAGTTCATTAACTCCTAAAATTGTGCAATCTCTTATTTGTGTTCAAGATTGGTTTAGAAGTAAGCCTTTTCCAATCAATATTGAGGAAGATTTAGAGTATCTTGAACAACTTGAACTTGGTAAGAATTTGATATTTTTATTAATTATATTGAATATAATTTTTTTACTTGTGTTTCTTAACAACTAACAAATTCTTTCACATTTTATAGATTTTGCTTGTAGTGGGACTGAATCTAGTATAATTGATATGTAGTTGCAGCTTTTAAGTTCAACTATCAACTAGTGATGTATGGTAATGAGTAAGTAAAGAACTTATTTACATAACTTGCATGATAATTTATATATTTTATCATGAAATGTAGATCATTTGTCTAAAGAGTTCTATTTTCTTGCAGGCCCATCAATGTTTTGTTATTTTCTTTGTTGCTATCTGTTGGTACTTGGTAGCTATTGTAATGGAGGTTGCAACAATGTTTTATTGGTTTTCTAAATCTTTTTGTTGGTGCAAATTGTAATGAGTCAGATAATGATGAGTTTAGTTTGTAACTAACTCTATTTTAAGGATGGGCACAAGTTTGTTGAACTTTCTATTGTTGTTGTCTTGACTTTTGATAGTCTTTTTAATCTTATGCGTTTTATGCTCAATACATTTATCGATTAGTTAGCTGCACCAATGTTTTTATTCTATAAGCATGAAAATGTGAGATTGAGATTATGTTAATGTTGGTGCTAAAGGCAACTGTATGTTGATCATTAACTTGTAACTTTATGTTTAACATTGGAACAATTTGTGCTCCAAATTAGCATATACAGTGAGACAGTGAAACAATTTGTGCTCCAAGTATTGTATTGTGGTGTTGTGTAGACAACAAGTATTAAAGCCTACATGTCTGAAATAAATTTGTTAGACAAGAAGTACTAAATTAAATTTGGTTAAAGCGAAACCAAATCGAAATAAATCAAACCAAAATTATAATAACCGAGCCAAACTAAATTTATTTCGATTTGGTTTGGTTTCACATTTGTCCAAACCAAAAACCAAAAAACTGAACCGATATTTTACGAATCGAACCGAACCGATCGAACGCTCAGCTCTAAGTACTTATATACATTATGCAATCATAAGCGCAATGTATATAGAATGTGTGTAGTCTTTTACCATGAAATGTTCTTCAACAACTCCTTTGTGCCAATTTTTTTAGTTGTTTCTTCAAAAGTATTTTTCGAACTATTATTGGTGGGACCGTGGGTGCACGATCAACCTTCGTCTATTTAATATTATACATATCCCTTTAATAAAAATAATAATAAAGAACATAAGAGTTGATAAATTTGAATTCATTAAAACAAAAAAACACAGAAAATAATTCATTTGTTGGAGAATTCGATTAAGTTAATTAAATTTTTTAAATAGAATTCATATAAATTACAATAAATAATTAAACAACTAAAGAATATAGGAAGTTTGGGCCCTTGAGCCTAGTTATTGTCCACCTGGACCAGAGTCTAGGGCCTTCTACTGCATTTAGGGCTTTTTCCGTCCATTTTTTGCCATGTATGTTCAATATGTATTTGTGATGTATATCGCCTGCATATCATCTCTTTTATACTTTTTTCACATTTGAATCTCTGTATTTTTGCTTTCAAGACCTGTATCATCTTCGCTTTCAAGATTTTTCTATTAAGACGTAGACGTGATTAGAGGACGTTGAGTTTTGGGGTAACAAATTGCAAAGGAGGAGTCCAACAGACTCACACAAGGAGGTTTCATATGAGAAAAATAAATGACAAAGATTGGTACAATGTCTAATTATATTTAAATTTCATGAGATATTGTTAACATAAGAAATATCAAGTGCATAATTACTTGAAAGCAATATCTAGTATTAAATCATCCATCACATTCTAATGAATTTAATTAAATCATACCACCTATAAAATCAAAAAAAGAAAGAAAGAAGAAAACCATGATGAAGAAACAATATATAGAACAATGGATTTAGCTAAATTTAAGAGGATAAGTA
The DNA here is from genome assembly GCA_027704765.1 of Solanum habrochaites. Taxonomy (NCBI): domain Eukaryota; kingdom Viridiplantae; phylum Streptophyta; class Magnoliopsida; order Solanales; family Solanaceae; genus Solanum; species Solanum habrochaites. The sequence goes on from JAKWJA010002492.1 coordinate 45,455,650, forward strand.
ATAAAACATTAATAGTTAACAGTGATCTTCTTCTAAGTCACATACGCACATATTACCGAGATAAAAAGGAACAAATGACTTACTTTAAGTAAAATGACCAATCATGGTAAGTTGGGCCGATTCAATAAGATTGGGATCCTAAGTGAAATTCAAGAGAGGGGGCCTAATATTTTATATTTTTCATCATATATACTTTTATATAAAATTTACTTTTAATTTCTAGCTTTTTTAGATGTGAAGTCATTAACTATTGTTGTATAATAAATATGTTTTCAATAATTTCTTTTCAGTTGATAATATTGGTAATTCAATCAATCTCTCTTGAGACATTGTTAATCTTAAATAGTCAAATTTAGTTTCAAAAAAATTCGTTGGGCTGAGACAACGTTACGAGAAATGTTAATATTATTCTATAAACAATATGTATATTTAGCAAAGAATCAAGTCTTTTATTTCATTGAGTATTTTCATTACATCATTATCTTCCACATATATTATTTCTCTTAACATTTTTAGTTCAAAAAATAAATTTAAATCATTAGTATCAAAATAACTATTACGTGTTAAAGAAAGTTTAAGGTTAAGACAATGTTTTTTAAATTCTCTTCATCTAGTAATATCAATTTTCCACTAAATAAGAAATCAAAAATATTTTCATATACAATTCCTCAGTAGAAATCATAGCACTGACAATACATATAATTATTTTAAGAATAATATTTATAAGAAAAATACAAATAAAAATAAAAATGAGGCCCCCGAAAAATATGGAGCCCTTAGCGGTGGCTTTCATGGTCTAGGGATTGAGACGACCTTGATGGTAAGGCAAGGCAAAGGTTGAAAACCAAACAAAATCATATTTTTACATTTTTTTTATCATCACAAATTTTATCAAGGGGGTCCAAAAAAAATTAAACACATTACTATTATCCATAAATAAACGGGTCGGGTCATATATGAACGGAGGTTGACATTTAAAAATGCAACTACATATTATTCATAAATAAAGGGGTCGGGTCATTACATTACAAAACTACACAACCTTCACGGGAGGTTAAGAAACCAAACATGTGGATAAACAAATCAAAACATAATTTTACATTTAAAAATGCAACTACATATATTTTTACAATTGTATTCTACGAGGTTTCATTTCTTGAAATGTCTTAATAACAAAATCATTAGATTCTTATCAAATACGTCCTTTTCTAAATAAAGCACCAAACTACCACTTAAAAATCATCACTCATTTGACTCCACAAGTCATTTTTGATAAACTTCATTACTGAAAAAGCTCTTTCAACGGAGGCAGTGACAACTGATAAAAGTAGAGAAAGTTTCACTAAGCGAAATACAAGAGGATAATTTGAATATTTCTTTGTCTGAACTAATCTTTTGAAAAGATTACAATGCCTATTTAGACCGGAGAACCTTTCATCAACATCACGAACATCAACACTGTAACTTGCAAGTTGATTCTCAAGAATACTCATATTGAATTCATCAAATTCATCTGAATATAATATATCCATTCTCATTACTTTTCTTATGTCAAAACTTGAAAATAAGTTAATGGGATCCAAACAAGCAATTCCATGGAGCAAATCGATAGTCACCTCATCAAAACGATCATTAAATTCTTGAAATTGTCAATCAAAGATATTACAAAAACACTTCAACACGATAACGGTGTAAGATTGTATAGTTAGCAATTTTCCGCTGTAATCTTAAAGAGCTAACATATGGCTCGTCAAAGTTAAGTATCAAAACATCATGTTTAATACAAAATATAGATACCTTGGCAATAAGAGAATCTTATTCATCATCTCTTAAGACTTGCAACCTTCTCTTTTCTACTTCAACAAGTAGCATGGCAATTGCAATATCTTGCTCTTTTTTTTGTAAGCATTTATTAAGCTCATTTGTGATTGCTAAGACATCTCTCATCTAATGCAACATAAATGCAATCTCAAATGTTTGACAAGCTTCAAGATATCCCATTGCCTTGGCTCTTTCATCCATACTTCATGCATCAAGAGAAAGTGATTCAAGAACCTCAATAATGGAGCCAAACATAATAATAAAATTGTTAAAGAATTTATAATGAGATCCCCAATTAGTATCAAAAGCTCTTGAAATACCAAGTTGTTGATTCAAGCCCCTACTAATGTAAGTTCACCCATATCTAATGCCACTTTAATTGTTGATTTTTGAGAATCTCGTAAATTATCCATACACTAAAAAGAAGATATCAATACGTTAAAAATATTTGATATCAATACTACGAGTTTTTCCACTTCAACACACTTTTTAGAGACCCTATCAAGAGTTAGTTGAAGTTGATGAGCAAAGCAATGGATTTAATGAGCCGATTTACTTTCTCATCTAACAAACATTTTGAGGCCATTGATCTCACCTTGCATATTACTTGCTCCATCATAACATTATCCACGCACACTTGATGGACTCAAAGAATGTTCAGCGAGTAAATTTAAAATTGCCTCCTTTAAAGAGGAAGCACTAGCATCTTGAACATGAACAATGTCAATAAGTCGCTCCATTACAAGTCTCATTCTATCAATATATCGAAATACGATGGCCATTTGCTCCTTGTGTGACAATCAAAGGATTCATCAACTAGTAAAGAAAAGTAGTCACCATTTAAATCCTCAAGAATAGCTTTAATTGTCTCTATCTTTGCACTCATAATATCTTTTTGAATCATTGGAGAAGTCATTTGATCATTTGAAGGAGCATGTTTCAAAATATAACCACGAATTTTATCACATTCTTTGGCATACCGTGAGAGAATTTCAAGAAAGTTACCCCTACTAAGTGATGATTTAGATTCATCATGACCTCGAAATGCAAATCCCTGACTTATGATAAGTCTTACTATATCAACCAACGCACTTAAGCGCATATAATATCCATGCTTGAGTTGATTAGATTGCCTTTCAAATGCAGATTGAATAGACCGTCATTGTCGTAGTAAATCTTTACAGTTCTTTTTTGACTGATTATGTATGTTAATCGGTAGATCAATATGTTTGTCAAGACCACCCTTTTTCTTCCAACTCTTAAATCCTATAGTTGAAAATATCTCCCTCCTCCTTGATTAGTGTTATGATCTTTAAAAAGATAGCAATACAAACAATAGACTGCATCTTTACTAACACTATACTCTAACCAATCATGATATATATCATCAAACGATTTATGATTAAAACGACGCATTGATCCAGAAATATTTGTTTGAGGATACTCTTGCACTGCCAAATCCCACTTAGGCGTAATGTTGAACCCTATCAACCGTTGGGCTATGCCTTCATTATATGCTTAGGTGGTTCAATTTTTTATATATACACGTACATACAAAAATCTATCTTATATATATAGTGTAATTTTTTTACTGAGTGGGTTCGGATGAACCCTATGGAAACACTGTACATCCGCCCCCGACCAAACGAGGTTGACAAGGACCATTCAAAAGGTATGCTCTTCTAATAACATCACGCTGGTTTGGATGATAGTTCAATATTAATGTTCTTTCATCAAGATTAAAATTTAAAGAACTCAAATCAAATTCTTGAGAAGAATCTAATGACACTTCTGAATGATTAATATTTTCTTTTTGATTAGATTGACTATGACTTTGAGAGGCTAAAGTTGATTTATGTACTTGTGTAAAATACTTCTTCATTGAATATTGAGACTCAAATGTAAAATAAATATTTAGTCAGAACTTACAAAAATTAAATATTCAATAAGAACAAAAACATAACTATAGACAATAATGAACAAAGTTTGAATCTCATAAATAAAAGTTAATGTCTTTTGAACAAATGCTGAATGTCCATAAAAAATATATAAAATCAACTAATAAGACCAAATAAATAAAATTATAACTTTCATAATCAGTGCATAGAATTGAAATTTTCATATGAAAATAAAAAATTGTTAAGAAAAATTATTATTCCGAGTTCAATCAGCTAAATAAAATAGCACATCAACAAATACCAAAATCAAAGCATAGAATTCTAAAAAAAAAAAAAACTTACGAGGTTGCCATCAAAAATGGAGCCTGAAGGAATGAATGAAACTAATCAAAAAGACGAAGGACCACCACTCCTCCACCAGCGGCAGCAAGCAACAGTGGCAACGTCGAGATAGCATCAACGGCCAACGAGCAACAACAAAAGTGAAGTTGAACAAGAAAGACTAGGAAAAATATAATATTGCAATCTCTCGAAAAGAGGGTTTTTTGATTTGTTGACTTTGATTTAAAACATAATTTTTTAAAATTATTTATGACTTAAAAAACGGAGTCGTTAAGTCTATTTTAATTCAAAAACACTTAAAATGGAAGCTCAAAAAATGGAGTAGTTTGGACATTGATCTATTCAAGATTGCAAAATCGCTAAAAATTTCAAAACAAAAAATATTGCTGACTAGATTTGATCACGCGACCTAAAATGCTTAGGCAAAACCTTGACACCCACCAACCGTTGTGTTGAAAAGCTTTCTACCACCATGAGCTTGACTGAGACGAGCAAGGAGATTTGAGACAGAAAAGAAAGAAATGCTTTCTCTAAAAACTCTTAAACTTTGAGGGCTCTTTTAGCTGAAACTTGTTATTTTGGATAATGAAAATCGTGTTTTCTTAAAGGGTAAAAACTGTGTTCCGAATCAGTAAAGAGAATTGGTTATTTATAGGAAAAATAAGGGTATAGGACTAAAATATCACATATATCAAGGAATATTTTAATTAAGTGATATAAATGAAGGATCAAAATAATTCAAACCTTATTCATTAAGGATCATTATAACCTTTTGTTCGAAAAGAGAAAGAGGAAGTGCACCGTTTTTGAGCGTAAGAGCATGCAAGAGTGTGTGTAAATGAATGTATAAGTGTGTATAGGTTGGTAGAATTAAGAGAATGACCCATTTCGTTTAATAAATAGCCACTCAGCTTTAAAATAATCAAATTGAATCAATTAGTTAAATTCGGCCGAAGTTAAAATGAGTTGAATAATTATCGATTAGCCATTTGAGCTTCTTAATTTTAATATAGGGATAATACACAATTACCCCCTAGCCTATACCCAAAATCTCTACGACACACCTTATCTTTGATGAGGTCCTATTACCCCCTCCAATTTTTTTTAAGTAATATATTACCCCTTACGTGCCTACGTGGCAAAAAATGTGATATCACCCATGTAGGGCGCGTGAGTGCAGAGTGAGTGCAGCTTTTGGCTAACAATGGCCAATAAAAATGAGCCACGTGTCAAAGCAATTTGAAAAAAAATACAAAAATGAATTTTATTGTTTCTCTCAAAAGCATCTTCTTCCTCTTTTCAAAAAAATAACCCCATGTTTATGGTTCTTCATTTTTGAAGAAGCTCCATCCATTATCATTCAAGCTCCTTGATTTGAAAAGGTAAAGTAAAATTTAATATATTCTTTACATCTTTTTATGTCGATTATTAATTCTTATTTTTTTTTGACAATGTTTATAAAGTTAGGGTTATGACAAAATCCGAGTTGAATAAGTTGTGTATGGATGAGAACGATTCAATGTTTAACGCGGAAGTGCGATGCAAGCATGGAATCTTACTGCAAATGCAGACGTCTTGGTCAAATCGCAATCCCACACTGTCACGATTGAAATCGATCCACACACTGCAACCAAAAATTAACTCCCAAAATTCAACAACGAAAATCAAATTTTGACTGGAAATCTAATTTCTTAGCTTTGAAATCACACATGCAAACACTTTCCCTCTATGTTAATCTACTTTTTTGGTAAAATGAATTTGGAAAAGAGTAAACGCCAGACTAGGGAAGTGTAAAGTCACTTTATCGAAAACTGAAAAAGTGGGTTTCGGTGCGTGTTCAACAAACAAATCGACCTTGCAGATTATTTTTGCCACGTAGGCACGCAAGGGGTAATATATTACTTAAAAAAAAAGTTGGAGGGGGTAATAGGACCTCATCAAAGATAAGGTGTGTCGTAGGGATTTTGGGTATAGGCTAGGGGGGTAATTGGATATTATCCCTTAAATATATAAACCAAAGTAATTATCAAGACATACGTGAATAACTTAAAATTGAGAACTAATTATACATAATTATAAAATTAGCTCATTTGCAGAAAATAAATATGTATTTAAGCTAAAAACTATCTTTAAGGGTATTTTCTAAATATTTATATTAAAGACTAAAAATATATATAAAATCATATATAGTTATATGATTATTTCTAAAAACTAACTATACTATTTGGAAAAACATTTAACATATTTTTGGTTTTTTCATAGAAACTAGTTCAAATTGTTCGAAATCGAAGAAACTCGATAATTAATATGAATTGCATAGACTAAAAATTGGGTGTCAACAAAGCCAGTCAATATAGAACCTATACTAGGCTTGGCACCCAAGCCAACTAAGATATATCTTATATCAAGCATGGTAATTGAGCCAACCGATAATATGTATCAGACATGGTACTCGAGCCAACTAAATAATGTATACTGGACGTGGTATCCGACCCCACCAAGAATGACAACACCACAACCACACTTGTAAAACCACAAGCATATAAGATGAGTTCATTGCATGAGACTGACAATAAGTATCATTTCACTTTCATCCCTTTTTAACTCCCTAATCGCATATTGTATAAGCATTACTAATGAAATACTTAACATTTACACATAACTTAAATTGGAAAAAAGATTCAATCATCACCTACCTAGAAGCCCCAATATCCTACTTAACTTGAGACTTCCCTTTATTATGAAGCTTAATTTGTTCTTGGTTAATAAACAAAATACATGACAAAATCAATCCAAATGGCCTAAATATATCTAGTTACGTCATAATCTCGAACCCTGGTCCAGTTTTATTATCATTCCACCCAATCCAAGACTACCTACCATTCATTCATCTAGATGTCACGTCCCGCCACATCACAATTAAATTTTACGTCCGAATGGGGGCGAAAGGGTCTAGAGTTGTGGAGAGATTTGCGGAGAACTCTAAAACCTTCTAGATTAATCAAGAAGGCTAGAGAATATTCTCTAGAATAACTTAGATATTTTCTTGGAAAGGTTTAAAAATTCCTAGAATGTGTAAATTTTTTTATAGAGGGACTAAAGTGTAAATAAGAAGAGACTTATAAAGTAAATAATATTTACACTTAGATCCTTAGGAGGTAGTATAAATAGGGGGTGTCATTCATTTGCAAGACATCCAAGCTTGAAACAAGCAACCCAACAACTTGTAAAGCTTTCTTCCAAGCAATATAAGCCTTCTTCCAAATTCTCTAAGTCTTCCTTTCATTCTCTTAGCGATCATAGCATAAAGGGCTTACTTGAGCTTACAAAATCGTGAAAGATTCGTGAGTAAGTTGTCAAGTGTCGCACAGAGCTTTAGTAAAACTCTAAGTCCGTGACATAGATCTACCAATTTTATGGTTAACATTCGAAAATCATGGGAATATAATCACGAACTACATTTTATAACCAATTTTAAGGGCTTCTACATTCAATAATCTTTCCTATACCAGGTTTTCCACACTAAGTCAAGCCAAATCAACCCCTAGAGTCACAACTACTAATTCTGGGAACTAAGATTCGAAATACTAATTAATTGGAGCATTTTACTTACCTTTATGAAAAATCCAAATGGAAAACATATAAAATTTGCCTTTTAAGTCTCTCTGCAATTTCCTGATATTTCATTGTATAAGAATGAAAACTTTGGGAATTTTCTACATTTCAAACGACTTACCCTACCATAGAGGGTCAATCCCACTATAGCAGCAACACTGTAGCGGAAGTGCCAGCTGTTATTTCCCATTTTAACCGAGCTCAAATTAATTAACTAAAGAAGTCATCGTCTAACTATTAAAGGGTAAGTTAAGACACCTATATACTTTCAAATTGACTTTAATTAATCCTTAAGGAAGGGGTAATGCATTCTTTAACCGACCAGACTTAAGTTAATAAATGAGGTCTTTAAATGTTGCTTAAGAAATAATTATTTTAAATTGTAACAAGCTAATGATTAAAAATATATATGATATAATAGCATAAAAATCATATAGATAATTGTAGTAAATGACAAAATGAGAATAATAATAATAATAATAATAATAATAATAATAGAGTGAGACGTCATAGGCGTTCTCCAAGCAATCTTCGCTTGTTTTTCTCGTTGTGGGACACATTTAAAGGAGATGAAATTGGAAGATATTATGTGGGTGTTGAGAGCCTTGCATCAAGACTCCATATGTTGCTTCATGCAAATAAAGAAAGAATATGGAGATCCATAAGACAATTTAACTTCTCATGATAGTGAATAAAGGTAGTAATGAATAAAACTATATAACAAATAGGCTATATCCCAAACACGAAATGAAATACTCACCGACTTGCCAACAAAATTTGAAATAGCTAAATTATAGAACATATATACTCACCAAAACTAATACCCAATATTATTCAATTTAAACTATAAAAACAAATTACTTTTGTAAATGAAAAATGAAACCAAACAAAGATATTTTGAGATTTACACAGGTTAATTATTTCAAGCTTACAAGAAAACTTATACACTTATATATGCTAACCAAATACAAATATGGCGATGAGTTAAATTAGAGACCCATTTAAGCATCTGACCTAAACATGCAGGATCTAAAAATAGACATTTGAAAAATACAAATAAACTTTCAACGGAATTAGGTTTATTTGAGTGAAAGAGTTGTGGGCTACTGTATTGTAGCATAATGGGTTCTCTTTGGGCATGTCACGACCCAAAACCGAGCCGCGACTGGCACCCACATTTACCCTCCTATGTGAGCGAACCAACCAATCTAAACCTTTTCATATCATTTTAATATCAACATAAAACAATGCGGAAGACTTAAACTCATAAATAAAAGACAATTCAATAACTTCTAAAATTCAACATCTATTAATTCCCCAAAATCTGGAAGTCATCACCACAAGAACATCTATGATCAATTTACTAAACTAAGAGTATTCTAAGAAGCTAAAAAAAATAAAAGCTAGTCTATGCCGAAACTTCAAGGCATCAAGACATGAGGAAGGAGGTCCAGTCCAAGCTAGAAGCATTAGCTCACCCTGAAGATCCGGTGTGACGAAGACTGGCTTGAACTACTGTTGAGTCGAAGATGACGGAACGTTTGCTGCATACCACGATATACAAAAAGAAAACATAAAAGTAGGGGGTCAGTACAACCACAAGTACTGAGTAGGTATCATCGGCCAACTCAAAATAGAAAGCAATATATCTCAGATAACATCATAAAATCAACTAATATTCTTAACAGGTGATAGCAACAAGTATAAACATCATGTATAATATTACCGATCATATCTATGAGGACTCAAGCCTCCACACCATACTCTTTTGGGAACATGTTCTTTAGATTGAGTATATTAGTATCTTTCAAGATTCATTCTATTATTTACTCTCGTGTCGGTACGTGACACTCCGCTCCTCATTCTATCCTGGTACCGGAACGTGGCACCCGATCCATATACTATCCTGGTGTCGGAACGTGACACTCCGATCCTCATATACTATCCTGGTACCGGAACGTGGCACCCGATCCATATACTATCCTGGTGTCGGAACGTGACACTCCGATCCTCATATACTATCCTGGTGTCGGAACGTGACACTCCGATCCTCATATACTATCCTGGTACCGGAACGTGGCACCCGATCCCCTAATCTCACTACTTTCATTCATCAAGCCTTCTTTTATACCAGGCATCATATCATTAACAAAGTAGATTAGGGTTTCTTCAAGATTTAAGATTCAATAGCTTCATCATGCTTATTTTATCACAATCATATATATATTTAAAATCAATCATGCATGCACACAATTAAGCATATAGAAGACTTAATAATACTACCCAACACATATCATTTGCTATTAAGAGTTTAATACGAATAGTGTAAAAACCATAACCTACCTCCACCGAAGAATTGCGATCAACAAGCTATCTTCTCAAATTCCTTGCTATCCTCTTCGTTTCTCTCTCTCTCTACTCGATTTCCCTCTCTTGTTCTTTCTGTTTTTCTTTATTCAAACCCTCTTTCTTTTACCCTAATTATCATATAATTAAGTTTTAAAAGATGGCACTAATAATCCACTAATTAACTTAAGGTTACCTCTTTTAACCCCCAAGTAATTAGACTTATTAACATTAACCCTCTAACTTTATAATTAAAGCAGGAATAGTCAAAAACGTCCCTTAAAACGTGTAAAGAAATCCGACCCAGACTGGGATTGCGCAACCTGCGACGGCCCGTCGTGCCTGCGACGGTCCGTCCTGCAGGTCGTCGCAACCGTCAGAGACTCAATTTCCACCATAGAGTCTGTGACGGTCCGTCACGCCTGTGACGGTCCGTCCTGCCATTTCGTCGTGACGGTCAGAGAGTCGATTTTCAGTACCCAATTTCAGATTTTTCCAAGTGTTTTGAAATGAGACCCTGCGACGGTCCGTCGCGCCCATGACGGTCCGTCGTGGGGTCCGTCACCTCAGCCTATTTTTCCAAAAATAAAATCTGCTGCTCAAAACGACTAAACAGGTCGTTACAATAGATACCAATTTACCCATCGTTCGTCCCCGAACGATCACAAGAAGGAAAACAAGGGCGAAAAGGAATACCTGAATCTGTAAACAGATGTGGGTATCTTTCTCGCATATCTGCCTCCTTCTCCCAAGTGGCTTCTTCAACGGGTCGATTCTTCCATTGAACTTTGATAGATGCAATCTCCCTTGACCTCAACTTGCGAATTTCTCTATCTAAAATGGCAACAGGCTCCTCCTCATAAGACAAATTCTTATCAAGCAAAACTGAATCCCAACGGATAATGTAGTTTCCATCCCCATGGTATCTTTTCAACGTCGACACATGGAATACCGGATGTACTCCGGACAGCCCTGGAGGCAAGGCTAACTCATAAGCCACCTCCCCTACTCGCTTAAGTACTTCAAAGGGACCAATGTACCTTGGGCTTAGCTTGCCTCTTTTACCAAACCGCTTCACCCCTTTCATTGGCGAAACTTTCAACAAGACTTGTTCACCCTCCATGAACTCTAAATCTCTAACCTTTCGATCTGCATATTCTTTTTGTCTACTTTGCGCCGCTAGAAGCTTCTCTTGAATAGATTTCACTCTTTCTATCGAATCCCTCAAAAGATCAGTACCCCAAGGTCTAACTTCGAATGCATCAAACCAACCAATGGGAGACCTACATCTCCTACCATACAATGCTTCAAATGGGGCCATGTCAATACTTGAGTGATAGCTATTATTGTATGAAAACTCTGCTAAGGGTAAGAAGCTATCCCAATGGCCACCGAATTCTATCACACATGCGCGAACCATATCCTCCAACACTTGAATCGTTCGCTCAGACTGACCGTCGGTCTGAGGATGGAACGCAGTACTAAGATCCAACCTAGTACCCAATTCCGCATGCAATGTTTTCCAAAACTTAGAAGTAAACTGCGTACCTCTATCTGATATGATGGATAGTGGAACTCCATGCAATCGAACAACTTCTGAGATGTAAAGTTTGGCTAACTTCTCTGCATTGTAAGTCACCTTAACCGGAATGAAATGAGCAGACTTAGTTAATCTGTCCACAATCACCCAAATGGAGTCGAACTTGCCCAATGTCTTTGGAAGACCAACCACGAAGTCCATTGCAATTCTCTCCCATTTCCATTCCGGAATGGGCATTCTCTGAAGTGTTCCTCCGGGCCTTTGGTGTTCATACTTTACTTGTTGACAGTTTGGACATTTGGCAATAAAATCCACAATATCACGCTTCATTCTACTCCACCAAAAGTGTTTCTTTAGGTCACGGTACATCTTGGTTGCACCCGGATGTATCGAATACCTTGAACTATGAGCCTCTGTCAGAATAGTGTTGGTCAAATCATCGACACGGGGTACACATACCCTTCCCTTAATCCTTAAAACACCTTCCTCATCGATTGTCGCTTCTTTAGCCTCTCCTTGCAACACTTTATTTCGGATCCGGATCAATTTTTCATCATTAAACTGCTTTCCCTTAATCTTGCCAAGGAAGGAAGATCTTTCCTCCACACAAGCTAAAAATCCTCCCTTCTCATTTACTTCTAATCTCATAAGGTCGTTAGCCAGAACCTGAACCTCCCTAGCTCACGGGCGTCTAGAAGCTTGCAAGTGAGCTAGACTTCCCATGCTTCCCGCCTTTCTACTTAAAGCATCCGTTACAACATTCGCTTCCCCCGGATGATACAAGATAGTGATGTCGTAGTCCTTCAGTAGTTCCATCCAGCTCCTCTGTCTCAAATTTAAATCTCTCTGAGTAAAGACATACTGTAAACTACGATGATCTGTATAGACTTCACACTTAACCCCATATAAATAGTGTCTCCATTTCTTTAATGCAAACACCACTGCAGCCAACTCTAAATCATGGGTCGGATAATTACGTTCATGCACCTTTAATTGCCTCGAAGCATAAGCAATCACATTCTTCTCTTGCATTAGCACTGCACCCAAACCAGAATAGGATGCATCACAATAAACAATGAAGTTCTTACCCTCCACTGGCAAGGTAAGGATAGGTGCGGTAGTCAACAGAGTCTTGAGCTTCTGAAAGCTTTCCTCACACTTATCCGACCATACAAATGGAACATTTTGCTTAGTCAAGTTCGTCAGTTGGGAAGCAATAGAAGAGAACCCCTTGACAAATCGACGGTAATAACTGGCTAAACCAACAAAGCTTCTTATTTCTGACACATTAGTAGGTCTTACCCAATTCTTCACTACTTCGATCTTAGAAGGATCCACCATCACTCCATCCTTGGAAACCACGTGCCCCAAGAAGGACACTGCATCTAGCCAAAACTCACACTTAGAGAACTTGGCATAAAGCTTTTTCTCCCTCAACATTTCCAATACCATTCTCAAATGCTCCTCATGTTCCTCCTTACTTTTAGAGTATATCAGTATATCATTAATAAATACGATCACAAAGAGATCCAAATATGGCTTAAAAATCCCGTTCATCAAACTCATGAACGCAGCAGGGGCATTCGTAAGACCAAAAGACATCACTACGAATTCGTAATGCCCATACCTGGTTCTAAAAGCAGTCTTTGGCACATCCGTTGCCCGTATTTTCAATTGATGATAACCGGATCTCAAGTCAATCTTAGAGAAGACACAAGCACCTTGTAACTGATCGAACAAGTCATCAATGCGAGGAAGAGGATACTTGTTCTTTATGGTTACCTTGTTCAACTGCCGGTAGTCTATGCACATCCGAAAACTCCCATCCTTCTTCTTCACAAACAAAACCGGAGCACCCCAAGGAGATGCACTTGGTCTAATGAAGCCCTTTGCTCAACAACTCTTGAAGTTGGGCTTTTAACTCTCTTAACTCCGCGGGAGCCATTCTATAAGGGGTATAGAAATGGGGCGAGTACCCGGTTCAAGATCAATACAGAAGTCAATATCCCTATCTGGTGGCATACCAGGAAGATCTGCAGGGAACACATCCAGAAACTCACGGACCACCGAAACCGACTCAATCGAAGGTACTTGGGTAGTGTCATCCTTGAGATGTGCCAAGAAAGCTAAACACCCTTTACTAACCATTTTCTTAGCACGAAGAAAGGAGATTATACGCACCGGATTGGAAGTGTAGTCACCCTCCCACACTAACGGATCTGTCCCAGGCTTGGCTAACGTCACCGTTTTAGCATTACAATCCAAGATCGCAAATTGCGGAGAAAGCCAAGTCATACCCAGAATTACATCAAAATCAACCATTTCTAAGATAACCAAATCTACATAAGTTTTGCTCCCCACAAAGTTCACCAAACAAGACCTATACCTTTTCAACTACCACAGACTCACCCACCGGAGTAGAAACACGAATAGGCGTATCAAGTAATTCACAATGTAAATTTAGACCATTAGCAAATGAGGAAGATACATAAGAAAATGTGGATCCAGGATCAAACAATACAGAAGCCATGCAATCACAAACCAGAAGATTACCTGTGATGACAGCATCAGATGTCTCCGCCTCCGATCTCCCAGGGAAAGCATAACAATGGGCCCTTTCGTTTGTTTGTCCGTTGTCCCTACCATGTTGTGATGTAGTGGCTCCCATTTGCCCATCACCCCGGCCGTTTTGGTGACCAACATTACCTCGGCCACCACGCCCTCCAGAATAACGGCCTCTGCCATGACCACCTCTACCTCTAGCTGTTGGGGGTCTATAACTCTGTTTTGGACAATACCTCTTGATATGCCCAGTCTCCCCACACCCATAACACTCTCTAGATTCACGCATAGGTCTCTCAGGGAAGTGTTGACCGGTCTGAGGTGGACCCCCAACTACAATCTGTAGTGAAGACTGAATGGGTCGAACTGAGTAACCTCCGGAACCCTGTCCTCTAGAGTAAGAACCATTAAACTCACCCCCCTTTCGAAACCTCTTTGATGTCGATGCCATGGTGAATTCATCTGGCTTCACTCCTTCTACCTCTACTACGAAGTCTACTACCTCTTGAAAAAATTTCGCTGTGGCCGCTACTTGTAAAGCTGAAATTCGCAATTCTGATCTCAACCCCTTCACAAAGCGGCGAATCCGCTCTTGTGGACTGAAACAAAGTTGGGTGGCATATTTGGATAGTGCACGAAACTTAGCCTCATATGCATTGACCGACATCCTACCTTGCTCTAGGCTCAAAAACTCATCCCTTTTCCTATCCCTCAAAGTACGGGGGATATACTTCTCCATAAACAAGCTAGAGAATGAGGCTCAAGTCATAGGTGGTGCCTCTGTTGGTTGATACTCAACATGTGACCGCCACCACATTTTGGCGTTCCCTTGAAACTGATAACTCACGAACTCAACACCAAACCGTTCTACTATACCCATCTTGTGTAGTAGCTCATGACAGTCAACCAGAAAATCGTAAGCATCCTCAGATTCTGCACCCTTGAAGACTGGAGGTTTTAATTTCAAGAACTTACTGAAAAGTTCATGCTGATCATTTGTCATTATAGGCCCAGTAGTCAGGCGTGGAAACGTGCCTATGTCCAATGAGGCATCCATACGAGGGGCCATAGTGGCTGCATGTTGTACCTCTGAAACCGAAGGTGTTGGTGTAGAAAACACTGGTGGTGCCTGACCCTGATCAGACAACCCACTAAGATAAGCGAGAACCTGATTGATCATCTCTGGGGTAGGTTGGGGTGGCATTTCCTCATTCTGTACTTGTTCATTCTCCCCAAACTCCCCTTCTCTTATTACTTCCTCAGTCGGTGGAGGAGTCACCGCCCTAGTACTAGATGGGCTAGGTGCTCGTCCTCTTCCCCTAGAGGACGTCCTCCCACGACCTCTACCACGACCTCTTGCCGTTGTTCTTCCTCGAGCTACAGCCCCAGCGGCTGGCTCAGACGCACCCTGTTCCACCGGTACTGGTGTTGGCGTAGTCGTTGCTCTAGTTCTAACCATCTGCGAAATAGAGTGATGATGGTCAGATACCAAGTTGTATCACCTAGATACCAATTGGATTCAAGTAATAGCACGAAAGAAAGAAAGAAAGAATGGAATTTTCCTAAAGTCTTATAGCCTCTCAAGGAAGAGTAAAGGCGTCCCCCTACCGTTCCTTAAGACTCTACTAGACCTGTTCTTGTGTGATGAGACCAACGAACCTAATGCTCTGATACCAAGTTTGTCACGACCCAAAACCGAGCCGCGACTGGCACTCACATTTACCCTCCTATGTGAGCGAACCAACCAATCTAAACCTTTTCATATCATTTTAATATCAACATAAAACAATGCGGAAGACTTAAACTCATAAATAAAAGACAATTCAATAACTTCTAAAATTCAACATCTATTAATTCCCCAAAATCTGGAAGTCATCACCACAAGAACATCTACGATCAATTTACTAAACTAAGAGTATTCTAAGAAGCTAAAACAAATAAAAGCTAGTCTATGCCGAAACTTCAAGGCATCAAGACATGAGGAAGGAGGTCCAGTCCAAGCTAGAAGCATTAGCTCACCCTGAAGATCCGGTGTGACGAAGACTGGCTTGAACTACTGTTGAGTCGAAGATGACGGAACGTTTGCTGCATACCACGATATACAAAAAGAAAACATAAAAGTAGGGGGTCAGTACAACCACAAGTACTGAGTAGGTATCATCGGCCAACTCAAAATAGAAAGCAATATATCTCAGATAACATCATAAAATCAACTAATATTCTTAACAGGTGATAGCAACAAGTATAAACATCATGTATAATATTACCGATCATATCTATGAGGACTCAAGCCTCCACACCATACTCTTTTGGGAACATGTTCTTTAGATTGAGTATATTAGTATCTTTCAAGATTCATTCTATTATTTACTCTCGTGTCGGTACGTGACACTCCGCTCCTCATTCTATCCTGGTACCGGAACGTGGCACCCGATCCATATACTATCCTGGTGTCGGAACGTGACACTCCGATCCTCATATACTATCCTGGTACCGGAACGTGGCACCCGATCCATATACTATCCTGGTGTCGGAACGTGACACTCCGATCCTCATATACTATCCTGGTGTCGGAACGTGACACTCCGATCCTCATATACTATCCTGGTACCGGAACGTGGCACCCGATCCCCTAATCTCACTACTTTCGTTCATCAAGCCTTCTTTTATACCAAGGCATCATCATTAACAAAGTAGATTAGGGTTTCTTCAAGATTTAAGATTCAATAGCTTCATCATGCTTATTTTATCACAATCATATATATATTTAAAATCAATCATGCATGCACACAATTAAGCATATAGAAGACTTAATAATACTACCCAACACATATCATTCGCTATTAAGAGTTTACTACGAATAGTGTAAAAACCATAACCTACCTCCACCGAAGAATTGCGATCAACAAGCTATCTTCTCAAAATCCTTGCTATCCTCTTCGTTTCTCTCTCTCTCTACTCGTTCTCCTCTCTTTTTCTTTCTGTTTTTCTTTATTCAAACCCTCTTTCTTTTACCCTAATTATCATATAATTAAGTTTTAAAAGATGGCACTAATAATCCACTAATTAACTTAAGGTTACCTCTTTTAACCCCCAAGTAATTAGACTTATTAACATTAACCCTCTAACTTTATAATTAAAGCAGGAATAGTCAAAAACGTCCCTTAAAACGTGTAAAGAAATCCGACCCAGACTGGGATTGCGCAACCTGCGACGGCCCGTCGTGCCTGCGACGGTCCGTCCTGCAGGTCGTCGCAACTGTCAGAGACTCAATTTCCACCATAGAGTCTGTGACGGTCCGTCACGCCTGTGACGGTCCGTCCTGCCATTTCGTCGTGACGGTCAGAGAGTCGATTTTCAGTACCCAATTTCAGATTTTTCCAAGTGTTTTGAAACGAGACCCTGCGACGGTCCGTCGCGCCCATGACGGTCCGTCGTGGGGTCCGTCGCCTCAGCTTATTTTTCCAGAAATAAAATCTGTTGCTCAAAACGACTAAACAGGTCGTTACAGGGCAGACTTGACATTAAAAATGGAGCTAAAAGTTCTGTAGTTTGATCAGATTTTCACATAAGAAAGGGGCTGAAATCAAAGAGAACTTTGTGCTTTATTTTGAGCAAATTTCAAGGCATTTTTCCCTCTCAAAATAATTTATGGGAACTTTCACATATACTCACTTAGAATTTGTAGCTATAGTTTGATAATTATAATTTGTAGCTACATGTTATATGAAGGAGAGAGGCCAGCGAGACTGAGAAAGAAAGGAGAGAGGCGAGAGAGGGGGAAAAGAGTGGGAGAAATGTAAATTATATATGTATATTGGTTAGATAATTGTATATTATACATATGTATTTGTATATATAACAAGAGAGATTGAGAGGGGGAGGAGAGAGGCGAGCCAGAGAGGACAGAGAGTGGGAGAGAGATGAATTGTATATGTATATAATTGTATATTATATATATGCATTTGTATGAATGACAAGTGAGATTGGGAGAGGGAGCAAAGAGGCGAGCGAGATTGAGAGACGGAGGAGAGAGGCAACCGAGAGAGGGCAGAGAGTGGGAGAGAGGTGAATTGTATATGTACATAGGTTAGATAATTGTATTTTATACATATGTATTTGTATATCTTGACGAATTATACCTATACAAACGTGACTAATTATACAAACTCGAAGTCAGCCCACGTAATTAATGTATAATGTTAGTCGTAAGTGGTAATTATAGAAAATTATAGCTATAATGAGTAATTAATAGTATAAGTTTGATTGACAGCGTAATTTTCCCTATAATTTTCCATATATATATATATATATATATATATATATATATATATATATATATATATATATATATATATATATAATATATATATATATATATCAAAACACAAAAATACAACGATAAAATATTTGTAAAACTCATAATAACTAAAGATAATCATTGTAATTAGAACAAAAGCGATAACAATACTAAGTACACTAAAATGATAAAGGAATGAATAAAAGTGATAGATAACACGACTATAATAACAATATCGATAACAAGAGTAATATATATACCTATATATATATATATATATATATGAAAAGTAACGCTACAATATAGTAAAAAATATAACAATAACTAAAGTAAATTATTAATTACTAGAAAGCGCAAGGAAATAAATTAAAGAAGAAGTGGGATAAAATTGGGTGTCAACACCAGTTATAGAGGGAATTAGTTTGGCTAGTGTAGCGGAGTACCACTCGATATAATGGTTCACATGGGATAGAAATTCAAAAATCCTCCCAAACTAGCCTATTTTGCAATACACCTTCAAAACTTGATATTTTGGACCAACTCTTCATGCCAAGTTTGATATCGGGAGTTCTACTCATTCAAATTATTTTTCAAAAAGTCCTACGGATTCCTTAATATCATATAAAAAAGGTGGATCAAATCTTATTAGATATCTTACCCAACCCTCTCCCGGGGTTTCCTTTGACTTCATCTCAGGCACATTTTGCCTCGGCCTAGTCTAGTTTGAAAATTTCAAAAACTCACTACCCAAAAAGGCTCGGAAAAATGAAGGTATTGGGCCTACATGCTTTGCCAGAACTCCAAACACCCTCTTGGATCAAACTACACCATCCTAGAACTTAAGCTAGGAGTATAACCAGTACACTATTGCAACCTCAAGATAATTGACATGTTCCACCAAAATGTCGAAGAGTGGCAAAGGTCAATTTAAGTAACTAAGCCCAAAATTCAATCCTAATGACTCCTAAAACCAACAACCTAAGCTTATAAAACATCACCTCCCGAAACTGAACAAGCTACTCCATATGAAGGTCATTCAATGGGTGAAACTACACTTACCCCAACCTTGATGTCTTTAAGACATGCCAGGTTCTTTTCATATAGCTATTCACACGAGAATTGAAATTAATTTCCCCTTTTTGTTTTTTTTTTCTTTTCAAATCAAAATTATCCACGAATTGGATTAATTTAATTTCCATATTGGTATCTAAATTGAAATTAAAAAGAAAAGTTTCTTTTTTTGGAAATGCGACTAAAGAAAGAGGAATGACACACTCCATTGATATGACCTCAATAGACTACCAACTTTAGCTGGTTCCTCAAACTAAAAAGAGACGAGGTCTCTCTCATAATACCAATTAGTTTTTAATTTCATTAATCCACTTTTCTTTTATGCAATTAAATACACAAATCTTAATACCTAAAGTAAGTATGCTTTTGAATTCGTTGTATTAATTCCACTTCCTACTCACGGTATGCTCTTTATGATCTCAATTTATGATTCAATTGTCATGTATTTAGTTATTGAGCCTCAAAGTTTATGTTGTTAATGTGGTGATCCAAGTTAATGACGAGGTAAAACAGTTCCTTGACTTTTTTCATCGAGTCATTAGCACACTTGCAAAAGGTAGAAAGTGGACATATGTTGTTGAAATGGGTGTAAACAAATTCCAGAAATCCGCTCATAGAGTCCAAGATTCCAAGCTGCCAAGTCAGTTAGTGAACCAAGGAGCAAAGAAAGAGATATAATGAGCTTACATCATAGTAATATAGTTCTTGCCAATAGGTATATATGTATCGCTATGGCCACCGTAGTACCCCTGATTAAATATATAGATAAAATACTTACAATATTCATCTTGTGAATGTGTTGAACTTTAACAATCCCAAATTCAGTTAATTATTATATTATTGGGCTTATAATTAACTATTTTATAAAGTAAAAATTATGCAACCCACATAGTGTAAAAGATAAATTACATTCTATCACTACTCTTTCTTTAATTACAAGAATTCCTTCTTTTTTTTATACCTATTGGATACATAATTGTGAGGGCGGATACATTAATTTAGACGTTTTTGTTATCAATATACTGCGCAAAATAAGGGACTAAAAACAGAAAATATAAGTGAATCCTACAAATCAAGTGTACGTTTCTTTCTCCTACCCATCACTCTATCCCAAAAAGGCTTCTGTCAATCAGTTTATCCCAAAAAGGTAACATAACTATGAAATTAAAATTTCAAATTAGGTCTCCCTGTTCTTCCAAAAAAACTGCAGAAACTTGATTCAAGAAAATTTGTAGCGAAATTTTGTAAAGATTCATAATGAATGTTTCGATATTGTTAAAGAATTCGAGAATATGAGAAAGTGATGTTAGGTACGAGTGATATAGAAGTGATGGAATAGTGATTGGGAAAAATATTTATTCGTTAACTTTATTTCCTCCATTGCAGATGAGTTAAAAGATCTGCTAACAAAATGTATGTGAACAAATAATCCTGTGATACACAAATCATATAACTTTCTTTGTTTTTTTGAATTTTTTTTGTTACTATATTATTCATGATAAACAGATATTTGCAAACTATATTCATAATTAGGTTGCATCTTATGTATTGGGTGATTCGTTATATGTGTAAGGTGTTTAGATTTGTGTATGATTGGTTGATAATTACAAAGTATCATATATGTTTGAAATCTTCGCCCTTTTAGTGTATCAATGAATAGAAACGGATAATTGTGATAGATACAGATGTGTTTTGCATCATTTTTTATGTACTTAAAACATGTAAAACTATGAGGATATTAATATGTATGATAATCTAAGAGTATATATGATCTGTTGAGCGAGTTATAATAATGTATCTTGAAGTGTAATTTTTTTTGGAATGATACAATAAACATTAAATAATAAATATATTTGGTATAATTACAGGTATTTATTAGTGTGTTATGCAGTTCCAATGAAATCATCGACGTACAAAAGTGATTGGTCGATTTCGAAATGTGTTTTGAAAGAAGTTGTCTTGCCACCAAGATATAAAATAATTCCCAGTAGATCAAGGGAAAAATAAGAAGAAAGATTCAGATGAAAAACTAACATCAAACACAAATTGTTGTGTGCTATGTGGACAAGAAGTGCTCAATTTAGAACTTGTACTTTCTTCCCGAAAGAAAAATCAAGATCAATACTTTTTTCGGAGTAGTTTATTTTTCAGATCTAATTATCCGTGTATTGTTTTGTGTTTGATACAAAGTTATTTTTAAAATATACATTGTATTGATTAAGTAATTAATGTATTTGTACCTGTTAATAAGTAATGAAAATACTATTACATTGCATTGATTTGTTTAACATAATAAATCTGATACTTAATTGTTTGAAAATTTTTGTATCGAATAATATAGTTTCAAATGTTGTGATATGTACCAGATTAGAGTTGTATTCTGCATCGAATAAGTGACATAATACTAAAAGGTACTAAATATATTACAAATTAAGAGGATTATAACAATTGTAAATATATAGTATCACATTTTTTAAGACACATCGATTTGCGATTTTAAAAGCGTGATAAATAATAATTGTGTATCATATACATAATCTGTTTTTTGACAAATTTGTATCGACTTATAATATTGTATCAAGTGTAGTCATTTAGTACCAAATTTATAAGAGACATAATGTTATAAGGTACAATATATTAAAAATTAACTAATTTGTATCAAATATAAAAATATAGTATCAGGTGTTGTGATACATACAAATTTGTTATATAAAAAATAATAGTGTATCATATACATGATAAAAATTTTAAAAATTTTGTATCTGCAAATGATATAATATCTACTATAGTGATATGTATTATACTTATAAGTTATAAGAGACAAAACTTAACAACATATTAAATATACTGAAAACAAAATGAAAAACGAAATAAACAATTTTCGATATAAAAACTTTTCACATTTAGAAGTAGTATCTTCAAAAAGGGAAGCAATACTCAAAACACTAATTAAAGTATCTTAAAAACAATAGATCATAGAGAACTGTCGGTGAATCGATACATAAAAATCTATTCTAAATTGACAAGATTAACTTTTATTGGTAGGGTGTAGTCATTCTTCGGCCTTGTAGGATCATCATTCTCGCTAACATATCCCGTCTTGGCCTTGTTGAGACCATACATGACATTGTTGCATAACTTGTACGAAGATAGTCACTTCGAAAATAATTAGATGGGATGCTGATTTCGTCGCTCAGAAGTTCAATAAAAACAACAAAAAATATTTCACAGTCACTACAAAAAAGAAGAAGATACATTATACAACAAATCAAATATGTAAGTAAAGAAAAAATTATTCAATAGTTACAAATCATCACTTTTGTGTTGCATAATATCTTGAATAAATTCCCCCTCGAATATTGTGGATTCAATAGTTCAACAGGGGAAAACATAAATTTAAAACAAAATAAATATATACTAAAATACATGGTTCAAAATACATACCCTGGATAGTGTAGGTAACCTTTTTGCTTATTTTTTCGTTGTTTTTCAACTTTTGCTTTCGATGCTGGGGGTACATCTTTTTTTGTTTTGCCTTTTCTGAACTTTGATTTTCCATTGTTAAAGGATCATGTAACCTTTAAGATTTTTTTTGTCCATTGGAGATTATCATAATCAAAGATTTGATTCTTATTAGGTGTAACTATTTGGATAATTCGAATCCAACATGAAGGAGTTTATATCTATTAGACAAAATGATGAAACAAGAAAAAACGAAGAAAAAAATTGAAGAAGATGAAAATATCTACAAATCATGAAATTAGTTTATTAGAGAGAAAAATCTCTTGAAATTCAAATCTTGATTAATATTATAACTAATTTGATTGTCTGAGTGAAAAGAGGGAAAGATATAATTGTTTTAATATTAAATTGCTTTGAATTCGGTACTAATTTGGTAATGGGAAAAGATTAAAGACAAGATTTTGGGGATGAGAAAGATGGGTTTAGGTTCTTTCACAATAAAGTATCTGACAAGAAAAAGATAATTTTTTTTTATATTTTTATTAAAGAGTAGGAATTAAATGAAAATATGTAAACATATGTAGTAAGTTTGGTAATTTATCCAAATAAAAGTGTTCTGTGGTGCAGATAGTTAAAGGTTGAATATTTGAGCCTGAGGTTGCATGATCAAATCTTATTTATATATTTGAATTTTTTTTTCTGGAACGTTTAAGTGAGTTTAAGGCTCCTATCATAATTTATCAACTTTTCAACCTTCTTTTTACTATTTTTTTTCTTTTAAACATTGTTATAAATTGTTTTGTTACTTTCCTTATGTTTAAATAATTTTATATTTATGAAATTTAGCCTAATTCATCCTACTTTTAACATTTATTATTATTTTTCTATTCTATAATAATTATTTAAATTACTAAAATATTTGTCAATTAATAAAATAAAATAATAATTATTTTTTTGTTTTTATTATCGTAACAATTAATTTTTCTTGAAAGTGTAAATAAAATTTGTAAAAAATGATCTTAAAGTAAAATAGTAAATTGTCATTTTTGCTTATAATCTCTTCAAGAACACCGCAAAAAAAAGTTAAAAACTAATACGAAAAATAAAAGTGGTGTAATTTTATTTTTTTTCTCCTCAATAATTTGATAATTTAATAAACATTCAAATGCATCAAATATAAGTATATCTCAGGATTCAACAAGCTATTCTAATGTAAAACTAGGAGCCAATAACTAAAGTAAAATTTAAGATAAAACCTAACACAATAGAGAATAGGAGGAAATATTTTGTCAAAAACATATTAATCTCTTCAGTTAGGTAAAACTTATCCGCACTGGTTGTTTACACCAAATCAATACATACATGTCATTTATTTAAATTTATAGTTCATTTCACTTCAATAAATCACGTTATAGTGTATTTTATATTAATTTTATATAAACACTATACAGGTAAAAATTTTCCCCATAAGCTTTGTTAGATACGACATATATGATGTATAGGGAAAACATATATGAGGTTAAAGCCTCCAACAAATGGCAAATGCTGCAATAGTAGTTTTAGGAGTCAATATGTAACATTAAAAAAGGTATTAAAATAATAGACAATCAAGACTATTTAAGGCAGAAAATTAAGATTTCTCAAAAAGAAAGTCAAGGCTATTCAATTTTATAATCAATTGCATGTTACTATTGTTTATGGGAAGAGATATTTATATTTAAGATATAAAAACTTGTTTCTCCATCATCCTATACCCACATGCAACTTCATAAACGTAACTCTTTATGCAAATAAGCCACCCCTTTTGTCGGTAGGCTTAATTCTCCGATTTTTCTTATCTCTCTCATTTTAAATATAAAAACTTGTTTCTCCATCATCCTATACCCACATGCAACTTCATAAACGTAACTCTTTATGCAAATAAGCCACCCCTTTTGTCGGTAGGCTTAATTCTCCGATTTTTCTTATCTCTCTCATTTTTGATGTTGATACTAAATTTTGGTCCGATAATTTTAAAATTAATACATTTTGAGTCAAATACAAAAAAAAAATCTATCTTTTCCACATCGTTTCTCAAACACAATTTTGCAACAGTCCCACATCGATATTTCATCCTTTTTGAGGATTTTTGGATTTCTATATAAACCCACTTCATTCACTATTTTAAGAAGAACATTTTGGAGGGGAAGACCAAAGAGTACCCATAAATTTTTGAGAATTCTTTGTTCCATAGTTCAAAATTTTAAAGTGTTTTTGTGGTTTTTCGAGTTGAGAAGGTGGAGTTGTCTCCTTTCGCTGCCCAGAACAAGGTAAATTTTTTTTCTTAGCCTTGTTTTATTTAATTCCCAGCTCTTTTATGTTTTCTGTTTATTATATGTAGCTTGTTTTGTTTTTTTTAGTTTGTAGTTCTAAAAGTTAATTAATATTTGTGTTTATTGTAGTTTTAATATTAACATTATTTTACGGTTTGATGTTTATTTATTTATTATTATTATTATTATTTTAAAATTGTTAGTCAACTATTTGCTATCTTAATTTTTCAGGGTTTTGTTATTATTCTATTTTAATTTTATTTTTATTTTTTATATATTACGTTATTGTTGTTTCCATTTTTAATTATGTTGTTTTAGTTTGGTTGTTGTTTTCCATATTCTCTTGGGATAAGTTTGTTATGTTTTGTTGATGTTCAGGTATATTAAATATATTTGTTAAATTGGCCAATGAAAAATCTATCCGTCGGGTTTAGAGGCCTTTTCCATTTTAAAAGACGGAAATTTTTAGTTTATATTCATATAACTTGTTTGTTAAATTGTTAAAATGGCCGATGAAGAAATTACCGTCGATTTCCAAGGCCTCCCATGTTAATAAGACGGATTTTTATTTTTTAATTATTATTTGAGTTATTCATTTTTATTTATATTTATTTAGTACTAACTTTTTTTTACTAAGTGTATTTACAGGTATCCAAAATTTGCTTCCTTGAGGCCATTCAAAAAAGATCGAATTATATTTTTATTTCATTATTATGTAAATATTGACGTTAGACAAACCTTAGGCTGATAATTATTATTTTATTCTATTGTGTATATTGCATGTTTATTATATTTATGCATTGTTTTATTCTCCTCAATTTGGAAAAAATGAATTCAGTCGGGAACCACAATTGTGGATTTCAAAGGGTGCCTAACCCCTTCCCTTCGAAATAACTTGAACCCCTTACCTAGAATCGAATTGGTTTCGTCGATTAATAATTGGTTTCCTAGTTTTCCTAAAAAATTAGGTGGCGACTCCCTTTAATCATTTTAAACTCATTTTACCCCTTTTCACTTTTTAACCCCTTTTAACTTTTTTTAAACCTTTTATAATTTTTATAAATTCTTCTTTTTTAATTGAGTCGCCGCGACGTTGCTCTCATTCAAAGGATGTCAACAGAATGACGACTCCGCTGGGGAAATAAAGGTTCTATCCATTTTGGGTTTATTTTTTCAAATTGAGGATACTATTATTTTATTGTGTTATTCATTATATCTTGTATATTTTGTTGATTGTTTGCATATTGTACTCAAAATATTGATTTATTATTTTTTGTATATTGTCATTGCATGCACAACATTTATTCCATCAAACGACACCTAATTTTATTTTTTACTTAAAGGACGATTATGCGGGTTCACAATCATTCGTTAACCAAACTTTTCTCGGGGCACCCTGACGAATGTAGTTGACTAATGGATAGTCAACAGTCGTTAACTGTCTCAACCCAAGTAGTCCGCTTGGGTCACCTATCTACAATATACAAAGTCCACTCTTAAGCATCTTTTATAAAGGGAAGCCAAAACCTCATATTAAGCATGACACAATTGTTTGTATGTTATGTGATATACGTGTTGTACGTAAATATGTTGTATAATAGTTTATTATTTTGAAATCACTTTTGTTAACCTAGTTTTTAGAATATTCATAATTCAAGTCCAGTTTTTTTTCAAGTTAAATCATTGGAACTACATTTGACCTTATTGCTGCTTCAACGGGATACGTAGGCGCCATTAAGGCTCGGTCATCTTCACCATAAGTTTTCCAAATTTTAAGAATAGAAATTGGGGCAAAATTTTTGTGGAAGTCTCCAAAATTTTACAATGGAGATAGTTGTTACAAGATTAAATACCGGAGGTTTGTCGAAGCTGAAACAGGGGCAAAAATTTTTTAGGAATGCCCTCAAAATTTTCATCAAGATTTTACACATACTCCAAAATTTATGAGGCTTCATTCCAAAAGTGTTTGTACATTCTACATTAATTTTTTGTACATAATGTCATATTCACTGTATATTTTTTATTTTTATTTATCTTATATACCACTAAAAATATTGTTTTGAACTGTGTTGCCCGCATTCCAATATGACTCATTCATTTTTCACTTTTGTTATTTTTATTTAATTGTTAGAAAATACTTTTTTTTGTTAAATTTAGGTGGTCCGCCCTTCAATGTGACTCACTGATTCATTCGTCCTTGTAAAATTTTCTTTAAATAGTAAATAAAAAATATTTTGTTCAATTCGGGTTGCCAGCCTTTCAATGTGGCTCATTGGTTTTTATCCTCATTTTTTTTCCTTTCAAAAAGTAATTTGTTGTTTATGAATTTTATGTCATATTTGGAAGAATTACGCAAACCTAATTCTCATCAAGGAGATACGTAGGCAGCCCTTATTGGGTTCGGTATTCTTTATTCGAAAGATTTTGTTTTTATTCTTCTAATATTTATATCTTCGAAATTATTTTTAACTGGGTTGGTGCCAACACAGTTCAAGTGTGCATGTGAAAAATAATTTGTATAATAAAGAAGATTGACTTCTTGTTAAACCATGGACTCTTTTGGTATCTCTCATTCATACTTTGTTACACTTGCAAATGTTGTCTTGTATAAATTCAAAATTAGAACAAAACTAGATTCATTACTTCATGTGCATTGTGTGGTGAATTTTGCATCAAATTCAATTATTTTGCATTTTTGATCTAGAACTTGGTCTAAATGTTATTGGGGCGAAATTCTGAGTAATGTTTGATTCGAAAAATGATTGTAGGCCTTTTTTGATCCGTTTGAGCCTTTCAAAGCCTACCAAACGATGTTAATCCTTAGATGTCCCCACTTTGAGCCCTAAGCCTTTTTTTTTTGGACAACCACATCTTATCCTATACCTTTTCTGAGTGCTTTTACGCACTATCTCTCTTTTGACCAGACTTTCTTGAGCGCACTGAAGACATGCAAGTCATAAGAGAAGATACAAAGTTCAAATTTTCCAAAGACAAAAGTTATCAAAGTTTCTGAATGTAAAGAAAACAAAAATGACTTCAAAAAAAAAAAAAAGAGGGTTCAAAATTTCCTACCAATTTAAGAAAGAAAAATTTCAAAAACACTCCAAACAAAAAAGGCGAAAATTCAAAAAGGGGGAAAACTCAGACAAACAAAGTTTCAAAGAAGTCAAAAGTGCAAAAGGAAGGGACAACAAAGAGAATCAAACGCTAAAAGCGTAATAAATGTTGAAAGCATCTATTTAGTGCAATGATCAAGAAGGAATAAGTCACTTTAATCCCAAATGACTATCCTACCCGTTCCTAAGCCAACATTACAAGCTATTAACAAGCCCTACATGATTTCAATTCAAATGTTCCACATTAGTGGAGATTTACATGAAGGTCAAGCCTATGGTATCACAATTGCATGCATTGAAATTTTTTTTCGAGTGTGAGTGTTATTTTCCAGATGTTTCCAAATCAAAACACTTTAAATGTGCGCAAATTGAAAGTTTCTTTCTTGTGAGGGCACTTGAAACATGAAGTTAGGTCTAGTTCTAAGCTTTTGTTTATAGCAAGATGGAAAAATCTTGTTGTTACTTAAGTACACTTGAGGTACCACTTGAATCCATAGGAATTACCTTTATGTCAATTTCAGTTGAAAGAGAAAAATTGAGAGAAATTTTTGTACAATACTATTTTCTATCTTAACTTTTCAGGGTTTTGTTACTATTCTATTTTAATGTTATTTTTAATTTTTATATATTACGTTATTGTTGTTTCCATTTCTAATTATGTTGTTTTAGTTTGGTTATTGTTTTTCATATTCTCTTGGGATAAGTTTGTTATGTTTTGTTGCTGTTCAGGTTATATTAATATATTTCTTAAATTGTTTAATGAAAAATCTATCCGTCAGGTTTAGAGACCTTTTCCATTTTAAAAGACGGAAATTTTTAGTTTATATTCATATAACTTGTTTGTTAAATTGTTAAAATGGCCGATGAAGAAATTACCGTCAATTTCCAAGGCCTCCCATGTTAATAAGACAAATTTTTATTTTTTAATTATTATTTGAGTTATTCATTTTTATTTATATTTATTTGGTATTAACTTTTTTTCACTAAGTGTATTTACAGGTATCCAAAACTTGCTTCCTTGAAGCCATTCAAAAAAGCTCGAATTATATTTTTATTTCATTATTATGTAAATATTGACGTTAGACAAACCTTAGGCCGATAATTATTATTTTATTCTATTGTGTATATTGCATGTTTATTATATTTATGCATTGTTTTATTCTCCTCAATTTGGAAAAAATGAATTCAGTCGAGAACCACAATTGTGAATTTCGAAGGGTGCATAACCCCTTCCCTTCGGAATAACTTGAACCCCTTACCTAGAATCGAATTGATTTCGTAGATTAATAATTAGTTTCCTAAAAATTAGGTGGCGACTCCCTTTAATCATTTTAAACTCATTTTACCCCTTTTCACTTTTTAACCCCTTTTAACTTTTTTTTAAAAAAAACCTTTTATAATTTTTTGAAATTTTTCTTTTTTAATTGAGTCGCCGCGACGTTGCTCCCATTCAAAGGATGTCAACATTTAAAAAATGGAAGAATGCAAGAAATATTTAACTAATTATAAACCAATTCATTTGTCTATGTAATTTGCAATTTCAATCACAAGAGAAATGTTGTAGGAGCAGATTTAGAAAGAAGAAGAATAGGTTGTGGAAGGGAGGGTTTTCTATTTAAAAAATACATGCATCATTCGTTAATTTGTCCATTTTATACGTCACCGACAATTGAATTTCACACATTAGTTCTCTAATGGATCAAGTCATCAAGACCACTATTGGGTAAGTTTAAGTGTCAAATTGACAGTTAGAGCCTATATGCTTCTTAGGGTGCGTAAGTTTGTGATGTCTAAGGAGACTAATTCTCCTTGACACCTAGTTCTCGTAGGTTTCTTCGCTATTTGGTTTTTATATATTCATTATTTTTGTACATATTTGGTACATGAATAAAGAACTCTTTCATTGTATCTGATAGGAGTGTGCAAGAATCAAATCAACCGATAAATCGAACTGATAAAAGTGTTATTGATTTGTTGTTATTGGGGTATTGGGTTAACAATTTTTTAATGGTTTTGTAAAAAAAATATTATTTGGTTATCGATTCAGTATTGATTTTTAATATTGGGTAAACCAATAACTCATTAAGACTAGTAATTTACTACTTTTACTTGTATAAGATATCTTAGTTTCAATATCTTACTAGTTACTATATTTGTCCTTTAACATTCAGTTTAACTTTGAGTTCACAATTTCACATTATACAAAACATTAAAATCTAAAGTAAGAATCTTATTATTCTTAATTTCTCTTTGTGTTACACTTGTATAGTTATTTTCATGTTTGTTATTATTGAATTTATTTTATGAGAATTTGTAAAGTTACATTATTGTGTTTACGCATCAAACTTATTAGAAAAGTTTATAAATTTGTTTTAGAGAAAAGACATAAAGTCCCCATTGAAGTTGTCTCGGATTTTCATAAAGACACCTTAACTTTGCGACTGTTCTATTACCCCACTAAACAATTTTGAACATATATTATTATATCATTTTTTGATCAACCCCAAATTTTAAGAAGCAAGTGAATTCACACCCCAATCATTACATGACACATGTTAAATTAATTAAAAATATCAAAAAAATCATTTAAAATTTTTCATTTATCTTTTTTTTTCTTTATATCTCTCTCTTACTTTTTAAATTTTAATTTTGATATATGTTAAATTTCATTTCATCTTCCATCTCCCACTTTCAACTGATTCATCCCTTTATTTTCTTTTTTTTCTTCACCTCTCACCCCATGTCAAAATTGAAACCCACTTTCATTTTTTTTCTTTTCTTGTTCTTCTTCTTCTCCGGTCAAATTTTTTATAAAATTCATACTATTATTTAGACTTTATTGAATTATTGATAACAAAATTAATTATCTATTGAAGAACATCTACAAATTTGAAGGTATCATCAACTACTCATTTTTATATATAGAAATGATAATTTTAAAAGAATAAATTAATTTCTCAAAAATTGAAATAATTTAATTGAAATCGAATAAAAAAAACTATATGATACTTCTTAATCATCTTGAAATCTAATGAGTTTATCGAATTGTTCGAAATGTAAGAAATATTTAGATAATATTTTCAAACTAAATAGAGTAAAACTAATAGTAATAATAAAAAGGAAGGTGAAGTTGTGGTAAAAATGGTGACTTTTAAAGTCAGAAGCTTCAATTAATGGAGATTGCAATGAATTTTTGAAAAGAAAGAATAAAGAAAGAGAAAAAATAAAAAGGAAATAAAGTTAAAATAATAAGAAAAATAAGAAAATATATTTTATAATAAATACTTGTAAAAAAAATTATATTGGTTATTTTAGGTTGCTCACTCTCTTTGAGAGAGTGCACACCACTCTCTTTGTCAGATGGACGAAAAATGATGTAATTAAATCTATTCAAAATTGTTTAGTGGGGCAATAGGATGGTTGCAAAGTTTAGGTGTCCTTTTAAAAATTCAGGATAATTTCAGTTGTTACTTTATGTCTTTTCTCTTTGTTTTATAAGTATTTTCTTATTGGTTAAACCGAAAACCGGACCATTAAGGACCAAAACCGATAAAAATATCTTATTAATTTGGTTATTGGTTTAACATATTTAAAAACCAAAAACCGATAAATCGAACCATTAATTCACAAAACCGAACCGAATCGATCGATGCACAAACCTAGTATCTGAGCATTTTGCTTTAACAACCATTTTTTTCTTTTCGTTAAACGACCTATCCTAATAAGAGAAAGTAATACAAACACTTCTACCTTGACAACTTCAGTTGTTTCAACAAATACCATGGGAAACTATTTTCCTACTCATAATCTAACTCACCAGTTGCTTGTAAAGCTCACGTCAACAAAATTCATGCGTTGGAAGACACAATTTCTTTAATAATTTCTGGTTGTAGTCTTAACCATTATATTGATGGTAGTTAACTAATACCACCACATCTTTTGAATGATGATCAACCAAATCCTGCATATAAGGTTTGGGTGCGTCAAGATCAACTTGTCTTGAGTTAGATAGTTGCTTTAATTTTAGAAAGCATTCTCCTTTAATTGGTCGGAGCAGAAACAACTCGTGCGGCTTGGGAAAAACTTGTGGTAGCGTATGCCACTGGGTCTAAACCATTGATTCGAGAACTTAAGGCAAATTACACAACCTGCATCATGATAATGCTACTATTGAATGTTACGTGCAAAGGGAAAAAGCTATTGTTTATAAGTTAGCTGCCTTGCAGCACCTAATAACTAATTATGACTTCGTGGAGTTTGTTTGTGCTAGATTAGGTGGTGCCTATCGCCCCTTCACAAGGTTGCTTGAATCGCGTCATGGGGACATTACCTTTGATGCACTTTATGGTATGTTGTTGAATGAAGAAAGACAATTAAAATGTGATAAAACTGGTACTGTTATTGCCCCAACAACACAATACACACAAAGTTCAATTTCTAGACAACGTGGATGCGGTAGGGAGCGTACTAATCGAGTTTGTGGATGCTTTTTTGGCCATAGAAGTTCACCACAATCTCAAATTCAACATTTTGCTCCCACAACTCATTCATGAACTTACTCTAGAAATCCATCACCTTCCTCTGATATTTTTGAAATTGTCTGCCATAATTATGAAGGAAAGGGTCACATTGCATGTGTTTGTTCATCACTTAGGACTATGAATAGAAATATTGTATCTGGTTTGTCTGTCACTTAGGACTATGAATGGAAATTGGGTATCTGGACGTCCCTTTTCAAATCTAGCAAGCACTTTTCCTAAGCGACACCAAATTGGTTGATGGATAGTGGAACCACGCATCATCTGACATCTGATCTTGGCAACCTTGCAATTCACTCAAAATATCATAGTCTCGAAGAAATTACCTTAAGTAATGTTTCCAAATTTTCCATCTTCTATATGGTAAAGGATATCTATCTATTTCTGATAAGTCGTATGTTCTTGATAGTCTTCTGCATGTTCATACTGCTATCCAAAATTTACTATCTATCAGTTGTTTTACTAATTCTAGCTAAATATCCATTGAGGTTTTTCCTAACATTTTTTTTATTAAGGACTTGGAAACGAGGGAAACTCTTCATAAAGTACTGAATGATGAAGGTTTGTATTCCTTTTCGATATTGAAATCATTTTCTTCACCAACTTCTTATGCAGCTTCACTTGGTGTTTGACATGCGTGTTTGGCTCTCAATCCTATCCTACCATTCGTTGGTCTTTGCCATTTAATACTTTTACTGCATTTAGTTGTGGGTCTTCTATTTTGTGTCCAACCTGTGCTGTTAGCAACAGTCATGAAATTTCATTTGTCGAGTCTTGTTTTCAAGTGACATTCCCTTTAGATTTAATTTGTTCGGATGTTTGGGGTCCATCACCTGTTATTTCGAATGATGGATATAAATATTATGTTATTTTTTTTTATCACTATAGCAAATATACCTGGATCTATTTTCTTAAATTTAATTACGAGATTATTTTTATTTTTATTCAATTTTGATAAATTGTGAAAAAATACTTTGGTCATCCAATTAAGGGCTTTGAAGCAGATTAGGGAGGAGAGTATCAGACATTAACCTCATATTTAAAGACGATGATATTACACAACATTCTTCTTGTCCTTATACTCCAGAAAAAAAATGGTTGTGTTGAACATAAACATTATATTGTTGAGACATCTTGTGCTTCATTAACACATTCAAGTGTTCCTTCCAAAGTTTTGACAAATGCTTTTGATACTGTCGTTTATATCAAAAATAGATTATTGTTGCTCCCAATTGCACGCAAGTGTACGTGGTTTCTCAAGTAATATAGATTCTTAATGAAAAGAGTTATCATTTCCAAGGAACTTATGATCAACTTATGTTCGACACTCAGTTGTATAAACAAAATAAGAGTAACCGTTTCAGAAATTGTGATGATTGTTAACTACTACTAATCATGCATCAATTAAAAGTAACTAATTGTGAATGACTTTGAGATGATGTTTCAAGCAAGTAAAAGAAAAAATTGCAGGGTTGCAAAATGTGATGAATATCATTTATCATATTATTGGCTTAGAACTAATTTTAATTGTCAAGTTGCTGGTTTATAGGGTTAATTGAATGAGTCGGGCTAACACACCTTCGTCGCCCACTCCAGTTAGCTATCTAACTACATCTTTGAGTGGGGATAAAGAAACTAACTGGCAAGCATTTATATTTCTTCATATTTCGTAATCAAGCAAGTTGTTCGTCAGGGCGTCACTCTTGAACACTAATCACCACAATCAAATGGGTCAACCGGACTTTCTATATTCTATGGTCTATCTAACCTTTCCTCTCTCGATTTTAAGATTAGATAATATATTTATTTCTAGATGAAAATTCAAGAAATACTAATGGCAACCCATAATTAATTCATAAAGTATTAAATAATCAAAAATTGATTCATAAATACAGCCCCAGAACTATGACGTTTAGCCACTCATGCTAATAAAAAACCACAAAATTTTTGTAAAATAGAAGAGTTAGAAGATCAAAACCTAGTACAAATGATGAAACTTGCTCTTGCACACCAATAAAAAGTTGAACCTTAATAATGGAACCCTAAGGGTCTATTTATAATAGTTGGGGACAATATGACCGAAGTATACTATAATTAGGAATACTTTTTAAATCAACTTTCACTAAAGACTCCGCACAACAATGGGGATTGCACCCAAATTCCCGCTTGGCAGGATGGCGCGCCGCCCCCGCCAAAATTGAGCCTCGCCAGTCAAACGGCTTGGCGCGTCGCGCCCTTGTTGCGCCAGTGATCCCAGGCGTTGTACTAGCTTTGTTCCTAACATCACTTGTCAGCTGCAACTCCTTTTCCTTCCTTGAATTGATCACTTCCCTTAGGCACCTGCAAAAGTGCTAATCATGTATGTTTTTAGTATGCAATCATCGCAATCCTTAGCCAAACATGCTAGTTAGATTAGTGAATGTCCTAAAACTTACATTAAAGATGGGTAGTTTGTAGTAATTGGGCAATTAAATATGCACAATATCACCACCCCACACTTAAACATTTGTTAGTCCTCAAAAAAACTTTATCTTATCAAATGATACGCTTAAATCTTGGACTCCTCACCTCGCTTTACAATTGTCCAAACATATTTAATATTTTTTTGTTCTCATTGTTGACCCTCATAATTCCTTAGTAAATGAATGATACTTAATAGTTTTTTCATATATAGAAATTAAAAAGATTGAGAATAACTAAAATAACAAAAATGTAAATTATACTTCTTCATTTATCATTAATTTTCATGTTTCAGTCATGTCTCAAAATTATCATATTTCATTATTTAGTTGTTTGAAAGTAATTTTGTTTTGATTTTTCACCGGTGTCCGGTGTCCGGTATCCACATTGGAGTTCCACTAAATTTGGATTCACGTTAAGAAGTCTCACAATGGAGGGTAATAACACTCCCTGACAAAATCAACTTTGTACCCGATAAGACTCAAACCCCCAGACCTCTAGCTAAGGATGAATGTGTGCTTGCCACTTCACCACATTACTGTTGTACGTATGGGTATGGGCTGATTTTTGGTTTGTTGTATTGTGTTGTTGGTTATGTTGATTGTATTTAGATGGGTCTCTTTGTTATTGTTAGTGGGCTGGGCTGATGGGAATTGGGATTAGAATGGGAAATATGTGGACCGGAAATCATGGAATGGGCTGCCGAAAATTGTAAAATAAAAGGCCCAAAAGTGATTTGTCCAAATGGGTTTAAATGATTTGGCTAATGACTAGATAAGATGAATTAATATAAATAAATTAATGAGCGTCTTAATCTTAACAAAATAAAATAATCAACTTAATTATAAAATAATTAATCTAAAAATATAAACTATTATATAACTAAACTAATTAGTAAAATATTTAAACAAAAAAAAATCTTTTGAGATGATTTTTGAATACTTTGTTATATATAAAATGGAATAAAACATATATATTATAAAGTTATAAAAATGATAAGATTAATTAAAAGTAACTTAAAAAATATTTTGAACTTTATAAAAGCTAATTATTTTAAATCGTTTGGAATTTAAGAAGCTCAATTATTAATTTGTATTGTGGAGGTCCATAAGTGGGTGTCAACAAGAATAAGATGGAGAAGTTCATGAATACTTCTTTTTATATACTTAAAAAACAAATGTTACCGTTGAAAAAGTATCATCTTGTACTTTGTTATCGTTGTAAAACTTGAATAATTGAGTATAGTCACTGTTGATCAAAATATATAGATAATTAAGACAGTCGATACTTGTTCATGTGCTTGGTGTATATTATAACAACTACATCTACAATTCAATAATAATAAGGTATATACGGGTTGATATCATGATCCTCAAATACACCTACTAGAATATGATTTTTAAAAATAGATTGTAGCTTGTATAACTTAAAAGGGAGAATGATTAGCTAACAGTAAACTATATTATTGAGATTTCTTCAATTAAATAAGCTTAAACAAGTCATTTAAAAGCCCACATACATTGGGGGTGAAAATAAATGATGTGTGAGAAACAGTTGTAGTTATTGAACCAGCATCTTCAATGTAATATGTGAGAAATTGAGAGAATATTGATTGAATGACTACAACTCTTTATCATACATCATCTATATCCACTCCCAATATATGTGAACCCTTAAATGACTTGTTTAAACTTATTTGATTGAATAAATTTCAATTATGTAGTTTAATATTAGTTAATAATTCTCCCTTTTAAATTATAGTAGCTATGATCTATATTAAAGCGTCATATTCTAGTAGGTGCAATATAGATCATTTGAGGATAACGATATCAACCCGTATATACCTTATTACTATTGAAGTGTAGATGTCGTTGTTAAAACATACACCAAGTACATGAACAAGTATTGATTGTCTTAATTATCTATATATTTTGATCAACAATGACTATACTCAATTATTCAAATTTTACAGCAATAACAAAATAGAAATTGCTACTTTTTCAATGTCAACGTGTGATATTTTTGACAATTCTTTAACGTGTTATTTGGTGAAGTGTATATTATTTGTATTAGTTTTAGTTTGATTAGTTATACATATGTTATTTATCATGCCTTTTTTAAATTTATGACATTAAAAATAATATGAATTAGGAAAATTCACAGTTTAAGTGGGGAAAAATATAAAAATAAATTTGTTGAGAAAAATTACATTCTAATGCATACATTAAAATCATTGAATTACCATAAATTTCTATAAATTAATTATACACAACTTAATACACAACGAGTGGATTCAATAATAAAAAGTAATAGACAGTGTACAAAATGTATGTCATCGATATAAGATCATGAATAAATTCTATAATTGACATTACATTGACCAAAATATCGGGGTCCACAATAAACAACACCTTCACATCTTGTAGCTTAGTTACAAAAAAGATAATTCGTCAAATCTATCTAAGATTTGTTGTTGTTTATACATGCGGTTCTCTTGTTACAAAATCTCTTACAAATTGAACATTTGTTCCTCACCTTGCTTTTGTAATTCTCGCCGACACCCTTGACACATTTTCTTTTCTTCCTTCCAAGCCTGATATCGACAATGGGTGGAAGAATATTCACTCTTAGCAATTCTTCTGGCACACACCATTCATATTCGATAGGGACAACATTAATAGATTCAGAGTATGCAAGGAGGTATGTTTCAGCTTTATATAAAGGTGAAGAATATTCATAAATGCTCATACCATACTCATGCCCATGCTTCGATCTCAAAGCATCCATTGCGTAAGCGCACGACTCTTGACCAAGTCATATTTCGTACAAGAACATGACTTTTCTAATAGGTTAACAGTGGAAGTAGAACTTGAACTGAACATGATGAATTGATTTTCATCCCTGTTTATGTTCTTAAAGTATAAGGAGTCGCCCTCAATCATTTTTTTCTTGTAATTCTTTCGGAGGTCGACACCATATCATTACCCTTTGTTTTAAGGACATATGCATGCCTCTCCCAACACATATACATGTTGCCTTAGAAATGTGCTCTACTTCATTTTTCAAAATCAATATCATGCTCAAGGACAAAGGCTGCCTCGGGAAATTTATCCTTGAATTTCAATAAATGAACTCCTCCAAAGAATATGTATTTGCTGCATTGTAGTATAGATAGAGGGAATCTCCACTTTGGTGATTGACCTAAAGATTTTCAGCGAGGTGGATCATGCAATATCCGTGATGAGCATTTGCAATACCGTTGGCAATGCTCCTGTGTCTAAATGAAAGAAACCATAAATCTGATTCATCAACCACAATATCCTTCAACTTTTCAAAGAAGAACGTTCAAGATACACCGGTCTCTTTGTCCAGGATACAAAAGTCAATTGGATAAACATGATTCTCCCTATCTTGTGTAAAGGCACTCAACAATACTCCCTTGTATTTACTATGTGAATGAGTTCCAACCACAATTATCTCTCTCATGTGAGAAAATCCTCTAACGCAAGCACCAAAAGCTAAGAAGTAATACATAAATCGTTGAATATCCTTGCTTACCATGATGGAATAGCTAGATCCAACATTAAGAGTGTCGAACATATATGAAAAGGCCTATAAGCATGAATATTCGTGCTCCACTGTCCCTCAAAACATTTCCTTGATAGTCACACCTCCCTTCCAACATTTCCAATAGCTTGGACTACAATGAAAAATATAAAAAACAGTCCTCTCAATCTCTATAACATTTGGATCCTTGCCATCGCGATAAATATTCATACAAAGCGACAAATTAACTTTGGTCGAGAGTTTTCTATGGCTGCTGATGGCATGTTCAACACTGCAACTGTGATCGCCAATATATTTGTCGATACAAAATCTATCTGAACACTCATATTTTTGCCCAACACATCCACTCACAAAAAACGAGGCACGCATTTCACCTTTAAGTATTTACTACAACTCTTCACTGTAGCAAAATCAAAAGATTTTCTCGCTGCTCCTTCGGCTAATAACAACTGTAGCTCACTCTTGGAACTGAATGTTTGATTCATGTAAAAATTAGTTTCATCTGAGAAAGTATGGCTGGGTTGTGATCTCAATTCCGGCTCTGCCTCATCTTCTTCAAAATGTTTGAAATCTTCTGCATCTACTGGATGATCTTCAACATCCAATGAATTATCATGCCCTCTCATTGAATCATCACCCAAGTTGTCATTTGATTGATTACAAAAGCTCTCATTTGGTTGATCACTCAAGTTCTCATTTTCAACCGAGTCGTTGTCATTAAAAAAACTCGTTGGTTCAGTCGGAGAACTCACAATGACATTTATCCTCAAAATAGTCTTGGAGCTATTAGTAGCAACATCCATCATGTACAAGCTCACATGACTATAATTCTTTATGAATGTGGGATGTATTTTCCCCCTCCCATTCAATAGTTTATCACCAAGTTGCCTGGCTTGCAATATAGTTCACTGCCTCTTGCAATCATATCTCATATGCACCATTGCGACGCGATGCAAGGCAATAAGAACTATAGTCTTACTAAAAGATTTCTAAAACCAGGTTTTGGGAGTCTCCTTCCGTACTCACATATAGTCACCACCAGCAACAACATATTCAGCTGCTGCCATATATAGACTACCCTGATAGATACTAGAATACTGTAGCACCCCAGAAATTTTTTCAAACTATGACTCGAATCGTTCATCATAGTGAGTGATATTTTACCAAGGAATTAAAAGTTTCTTAAGGTCAGTTAACTAGATTTAGCACCAAGAGTTTCAAAAAAAGAACTAAACTGGAAATAACAAAATCTGAAATTTTGAGAGCTAAGTTAAGTATGAGTTTTGGATCAAATTAAAATGACCATAACTCTTAGTACATGATGAGTTAGGTGTGATACAAGATACAATAAGAATATCTTTGGATTATCTTTCCAACATCGCTGAGTTTGATAAGTTTAGAGTTTGGATGAGTGAGATATAACCTCTTGAAGTTAGGCTGTCTAGTTAAGGAAAGTTAGTCAAAAATAGTGAGGGGTATTTTGGTCCTTTCCTTATACAATAAGATTTAATTCTTTTGTAGTAATATTTTAGAGTTCTAATCCTTTTAGGTTTAGTTTTATATTCCTAACATACACGTAGGATTTTAGTTGAGAGTTCAAGAAGAGAAGAAAAGAGAAAAAAGGAGAAAAGATGAAAGGATTAAGGCGTTCATCGACGTTCTTGAGTTTAGTTGCTGATTTTCTCCATGGGTTCAATCCCTCAAAGGTATGCAAGCTTCCATAGTGTTGGTTTCTTTCACCCACACGCCAATCATGATTTATTCCGCTTAATTTCGTTCTTGAAATTTAAGGATTTAAGTTCTTGATAAAAAAGTTGTAATATCATCTCTTAGTTAAATATGTGGTGTGATGTTTTCTTACTTGGTTGAAGGTGTCATGGTAGAAGTGTTGGAAAATACGAAAAAAATTAAATTTTTGTGGGACCAAGTCAAGTTTAGGTGTGCGCTTGAATTTTGGTTACTCCCTCCGTTTCAAAAAGAATGTTTTTGTTTCCTTTTTTACTGTTTCAAGAAGAATGTCCCCTTTCCTTTTTTGGCAACACTTTAACTTTAACTTTCCACATGACATGTTTAAGATCACAAGATTAAGGGAATTTTGGTACATTTGATATAACATTAATGTAGAACCACAAGATTAAAAAAAATTCTTTTCTTAAACTCCGTTCCAAGTTAAACTAGATCATTCTTGTTGAAACAGGGGAGTATAATTTAGGGGAGTGTACTTATGATTATCCTTAAAATCAACATTAACAATTAGGGATAATGCACAAGTACCCCCTCAATCTATGCCCGAAATCTCAGAGACACACTTCTACTATACTAAGGTCGTATTACCCCCCCAGAACTTATTTTATTAATAATTTTCTACCCCTTTTCGGCTTACGTGACATTATCTTGTTGGCCAAACGCTAGTTGATTTTTGTAAGCTAGTGCCACGTAAGCCAAAAAAGGTTAGAAACTTACTTATAAAATAAGTTCAGGGGATAATAAGACCTTAATATAGTATAAATGTGTCGCTAAGATTTCGGGCATAGGTTGAGGGGGTATTTGTGCATTTTTCCTAACAATTATGATAACTTCGAAGACTCAACTAATTCATTTACTTTAACCGTAGTCTATGCCTTAATGCTAAAAGCTACCTATGTGAACGAGTAGCTTCCCCAGGCCTAATTTTATGTGAATCTCATTGCCATTGTGCTTGTATTCTTCGTATAATTAGCTCTGACTTATTCTTATTTTGCTTCAATTTAGTGTCGATTTTCGATTTATGTATGTGCATATACCTATATGATAGGTTTTTATCTTTTTATTTTTCTGTTTTGGTGGTTCTTACATGAAAAAAATGATTATCGCAGTCGACTTAGCTTGTAGAAACTCCACAAACAGCAATTGTTATATCTCAAAACTTCAGAGTTTGAAAATTGAATTTGTTAGTGAAAAACTTACAAGATAATAAAATTGCAAGATTACAATTGAAAATAAAATGAAGAAATTAATCTCTTCAGGCTGAGGCGCGGATATCTCGCTCTCTTTAAGGAGATTCAAGCCCACTGCAGCAAATGTTTTCACCGGTCCAGCAGTAGTCCTCTTTGACTTGTCCCCTCCACGATACAACAGCCTTCACAAAGTATAACTCAACAACTCTGGACAAGAGTTGAGTCCAAAGCTCCATAAAAAAGAACACCTCCCTTCAACTAATAAGAAATCTCTTTTACACTAACTCTTTCACTCTTTGTTTTCTCTTGTGTTTTGTGTGTCTCTAAAACCAAATGAAGACTACCACTATTTATACTACAAGAAGTCTTCCTAGCAATGAATAGGAAGATAATGGAGGTAGTAAATAGTGAAGATAATGGCCTTAGGAGTTTCATATGTTACAATGGGAGTTACATAGGTTACAATGGGAGTTACATAGGTTACATAGAGTAATGAAGGAATTAAGAATGAAATACATTGATGGATAACCAATGCTAATGGATGATGTAGAAGTCATCTATTCCAATGTTCATTCTTATAACTCCAAAATAAAGCAATTTAATATGTTAAATATTAATATTAAAATGCTAATAACCTAACAATCCCCCACTCATTTTAATATTTAGATAAGAGAGCATATCAGTTGAAGGAAGACTACTATGCATAATTAAGGTGTGCTCTGCATTGAACCTCCACTTCGTGAAGCAGTAACTTTTACTCCAGAGTCGTAGTGGTCTCAGACTTGAACTATGACTGCTTAAGGGAAATAAAATATCACTGCTCACACATAATAATCAAGGTGTTGACATGAGCTTTAACAGCCAGCACGTTATGGCCATGTGCTATCCCGGTTTCATGAGTGCATTTGAGAATAAGCCCCATTCTCATAGGAAGCGACCTACTTCCACACATCACATAGGTGATATCTGTCGAGAGTGCTCCTGTAAGATTAACACTCCACCCATATGGGCTACAGATATTCATTAAGAGTTTTATCAACTCAACCTTCACAAACTACAGGAAACAATGCACTCACATCATAGGGAGGGGAAAAATAGTGCATTTTTCACAACAAGTCATCATATGATTAGTTTTTCCCTTTGAACATGGTTATAGGATCTCTAGTCCCCAGGTTGGGTTTCCTCATATATAACTCAAGGATTTGTAGGCTTCAATCCCATCCCCCTCGATGTTCTCCAGACCTTTTCTCTTGTTAAGGCCTTCGTAAGAGGATCTGCGAGATTATCACAAGATTTGACATAATCAACATTAATGGTACCATTTGTCAAATACGATCTTACATTACTGTGTTTCCTCCTTATAGGTCTGGATTTACCGTTGTAATAACGATTTTGAACTCTACCAATTGCAGCGGTGCTATCACAATGAATTAAAATAGGAGGAATTGGTTTTTCAAAATAAGGAATTTGAAACAATAAATCTCTTAACCAATTCGCTTCCTCACTAGCTGAAACTAAAACAATTAGTTCAGCCTCCATGGTAGAGTTAGCAATTATAGTTTGCTTTTTTGATCTCCAACAAACAGCACCACCACCTAAAGTAAAGACATAACCAGTGGTAGAACAGGAATCACCTGACAAAGTGTTCCAATATGCATCACAAAAGCCTTCAAGTACAATAAGATATTTTTTATAGAACAAACCACAATTTTTTGTTTCAATTAAATATCTCATAACTCTTGTTATAGCATGCCAATGTTCATTACC
The DNA here is from genome assembly GCA_027704765.1 of Solanum habrochaites. Classification (NCBI taxonomy): domain Eukaryota; kingdom Viridiplantae; phylum Streptophyta; class Magnoliopsida; order Solanales; family Solanaceae; genus Solanum; species Solanum habrochaites. Next base: position 45,499,303 of record JAKWJA010002492.1, read on the forward strand.
TGACTTGCTTGTAAACCTGCCAAGTACTCCTACTGCATATGCAATATCAGGCCTAGTGCAATCAGTCACATATCTCAAACTTCCGATTATACTAGCATATTTCTTTTGATTTTATACATCATTTTCACTTTCAACAGGAAATAAGTGAACACTTGAATCAAAAGGAGTAGCAACATGCTTGCAATCATGAAAGTTATATTTTTTTCAAAATTTTCTCAACATAATGTGACTGGTCAAGGAAAATCCCCTCACATGTTCTTGTTATTTTTATTCCAAGAATAAAATTTGCCTCACCAAGATCTTTCATATCAAAATGGCTTCTAAGAACATTTTTAGTTTCATCAATAACATTCATGTTAGAGCCAAAGATCAACAAATCATCAACATATAGGCAAATGATCACATGTGAATTATTCCAAGACTTATGATATATGCACTTATCACACTCATTTGTTTTAAAATCATTTTCAATCATGCAGGAATCAAACTTTTCATGCCATTGCTTTGGTGCCTGTTTCAAGCCATATAGGGATTTAGTAAGTTTACATACTTTGCTTTCTTGGCCTGCTTCAACAAAACACTCGGGTTGGTCCATATAAATTTCTTCATTTAGGTCTCCATTTAGAAAAGCAGTTTTTACATCCATTTGATGAATTTGCAAATAAAAAATTGCATCCATAGCAACTAAAAGTCTAATGGATGTAATTCTTGTTAGTGAAAAACTTACAAGATAATAAAATTGCAAGATTACAATTGAAAATAAAATGAAGAAATTAATCTCTTCAGGCTGAGGCGCGGATATCTCGCTCTCTTTAAGGAGATTCAAGCTCACTGCAGCAAATGTTTTCATCGGTCCAGCAGTAGTCCTCTTTGACTTGTCCCCTCCACGATACAACAACCTTCACAAAGTATAACTCAACAACTCTGGGCAAGAGTTGAGTCCAAAGCTCCACAAAAAAGAACACCTCCCTTCAACTAATAAGAACTCTCTTTTACACTAACTCTTTCACTCTTTGTTTTCTCTTGTGTTTTGTGTGTCTCTAAAACCAAATGAAGACTACCACTATTTATACTACAAGAAGTCTTCCTAGCAATGAATAGGAAGATAATGGAGGTAGTAAATAGTGAAGATAATGGCCTTAGGAGTTTCATAGGTTACAATGGGAGTTACATAGGTTACAATGGGAGTTACATAGGTTACATAGGTTACAAAGAGTAATGAAGGAATTAAGAATGAAATACATTGATGGATAACCAATGCTAATGGATGATGTAGAAGTCATCTATTCCAATGTTCATTCTTATAACTCCAAAATAAAGCAATTTAATATGTTAAATATTAATATTAAAATGCTAATAACCTAACAGAATTTCCACAAATAAGCTTCGTTTTGAGTTTGCAAAAGATCCACTATGTATTGAGGAGTCTAATCTGAAATGTTGAGTGATTTAGTGTAGTCGTTGAGGCGTTTTTGAATGAATCTAGTTCTTGAATTCAAGAAAGAAGATATAGTCAATTTTTTGTATATTAATGTATAATACTGTGTAGGGGTATATAAAAAGCTTTTGTGATTTTGTATAATATTGTATATTGGTTGTATAATATAAAAAGTTTTGTATATATAGAATTATAATTATATACCTTATGTATAATATTGCATATCAGATTGTATTTTGGGCTAAAGATTTATCATGTAAGTTTTGGGCTATACTTTTGTAATTTGAAGTTAGCTAATTGTATTCTTTTGAAATTTTCTCAATTACTTAAGCATTGGAATAGCTTATGGGATAAAAAAAACCTCAAATAGCTCAATATATGTGCAAGTTGGAAGTCTATTGCCTTATTAAGTGAATTCTCAACCAAAGTAGTTACATTGTTGAATCCATCATTTAGAAGAAACAAACTAGACAATTTCCTCTTCACTTGTATCAATTACAGAATGTAAAGAAGGAAAAGGAAGGAAAAGAACTCTTTACATTTGAACTAATGAAAATGAAGATATATTAGATATTGAAGTGGAAAAAGAAAATAAGGTTTTGGTACTTATAGAAGGCCTATAACTGGTGAATGAGAAAAGATTAACTTGTCTTTGTTAGCACTAGTACCATAACCCCAATTCTGGCATATACTTTTCCTTCTTGGTTTTGCCTCTCCAAGCATTGTTATAATGTCTCTCATTGATGGTCTTTCTTTGGGAAGCTTGGCAGTGCAAAGAAGTGCAATCTTTAGGACAAGAAGCATCTCTTCATGGACATGTTTACATTGGCCAGCTACATCAGCATCTAATGCTTCTAGTGATGCCTTGTTGTTTACTTTCCTTCTAACCCATTCTACAATGTCAATCGACTCTCCGAACAAAGGATCTAATGGCATTTTTCCTGTTACAAGCTCCAAAAGCACAACCCCATAGCTGTATATGTCACTCTTCTCATCAACCTTCAATGTGTATCCATATTCTGCCAAACCAAAAACAACAGAGAAAGGAAAATGAGACTACATGAAATGAAATGAAATGAATTTTCTTGTTAGTGGCATTATCAGGAAAAGTAACTAACCTGGTGCTATATAGCCATATGATCCTGCTATCATAGAAACAGTCTCATTTTTGTGATGCATCATCCTTGCCAAGCCAAAATCTGCAATTCTTGCCTCAAAATCTGAATCTAGGAGAATGTTGTTTGACTTGACGTCACGATGTATGACTGGTGGATGACAATCATGGTGAAGATAGGAGAGTCCATGAGCAACACCAAGGGCAACGTTGTACCTCGACAACCAATCTATGAGCATTTTTCCAGCTTCTTTTCCATGTAAAGCAGCTCCAAGATTTCCATTAGGCATGTATTCGGATAACATCATGATATCAGTCTCATTGTGGAGATAGCCTAGTAGCCTAACTATGTTCCTGTGACGAAGCTTCCCTAAAAGATCGACTTCTGCAACGAGATCATCTCCTGCTTCAATGTCTCCATCTGATCTCCACAACTTTTTAACTGCAACAACAGAATGTGGCCTCTGAATCTCAGCCTTGTAGACAATTCCATTGCCACCAATGCCTATCACATTTGACTCCTTTAGGCAAGCCAGAATATCAGTACTTGTGAAGTTAAGCCTCTGGAATGCTACAAGCCTCCAAGGCCATTCTGAGTTGTTCTTGTTGAACCGAAATTTCTTGAAAAAGCTGTTGCACAAGTACCATCTATTGTACATCCATCTTCCTGCTAGAACCATGATCCCAACAGCTAAGATAACTGAGATTCCAACAATGAATCCCAAGATTATGTGATTGACACGATTCTTTCTCACATTTGAAGTTATGGTGAGACTGTGAGAACATGGTGGAAGTATGCCACCACAAAGACCAGCATTTCCTATCAGATCATTGGGATTAATAGTCATGAGTATTCCATTTCTTGGAACTGGACCCTCAAGCTTGTTGTAGGACAGATTAAGCATTTCTAGAGCTGGAGAGCTACCAAAGTCCATTGGTATTTTTCCAACTAAGGAGTTGTTTGATAGATCAAGAATAGATAAAGTTGGCAATGTGGCAATGTGAGTTGGAATCTCACCACTGAATTGGTTGTTTCTTAGATTAAGCTTCACCAGCTTTTCACATGAAGCAATACTCTGAGGAATTTTCCCCGAGAAATGGTTGGTTGAAAGATCAAGCAAAGAAAGGGAAGGACAATCTTGAAATTGGTCAGGAATGTTGCCTTTAAGATTGTTATTGGAGACTATGAAGGTTTGCAGGCTAGGAATGGACAAAATGCTAGAAGGCAAAGATGATTCAAGGTGGTTCGAGGAGACATCGATAAAAGAAAGAGTGGTGGAGAGGGTGAAATCCACAGGAATTTCACCAGTAAGATTGTTTTTAGCCAATTCCAATCTTTGGAGCATAGGAAGTGTTCCAAATCCAACCGGGATCATTCCTGAAAGCAGATTATTTTGGATTCTAACTCGAACGAGTGAAGAACAGTTAGACAGGCCTAATGGGATTGATCCAGAGAAGGAATTGTTAAACAGTATGAGCTTTGTTAGATTGCCAGAATCACACAAGCCAGGAGGGATCTCACCTGTCAGGAAATTCGAAGAAACGTCTAACCATTGCAAGGGAGATTTTTTCCCAAGATTCATTGGCAAAGAGCCATTTAATGAATTTTTCCATAGTTCAAGTATTTCAAGATTTTCCAACTCACCAAGTTTGGTAGGAACAGGACCAGTTAAGTTATTGCACATGAGATTTAGCAGCTGCAAATTCTTCAAATCTGCTAACTCATTTGGAATCTCCCCAGTGATCTTGTTATCAGAAAGATCCAAGTAAACTAAAGAAGTCATATTTCCAATTTCATTTGGAATCTTACCTTCAAAACTGTTATGATACAAGTACACTGTGGTCAGGTTCTTCAACTTACCTAACTCAGCTGGAATTTGTCCACTTAAAGTGCCAACAGCCAAGTCAAGATACTTAAGGCTACTCATATTGCCAAACTCAGCTGGTATTGAACCTTCAAACTGATTATATCCAAGAATCATAGTCTCCACAGCCTTCAATTCACCGAGCTCACGAGGGATCTCTCCAGAAAGATTATTCCCTGATAAGCCAAGAAACTTCAGATTCTTCAGATTCTTGTAACATCCAGGGATTGAACCTTCAAAGAAACTCCCTCGAAAATCCATGAATTCGAGCAACGTAGCATTGCCAAGATCCTCAGGGAGAAACCCCTCAAAGTTATTACTTGAAACATTGACATATTTCAAACCAGGATTAGATATTCCAATACCATCAGGGAATTTGCCAACAAAGTTGTTCTGGCTCACATCAATGCTCTTCAAAGATGTCAGGTTAGCTAATGACTTTGGCAATGAAGTGGAGAAGTCATTGCAACAAAGATTAAGCAAAGATAGACTGTGAAGTCCTTGAATTTGATCTGAAACTCTGCCACTAAGATTCATGTTTGACAAATCAAGCTTCTCTACATAGCTTTTTGAGTTGCAAAACACACCATTCCATTTACAATGAATAGAACCTCCATTGTTTGAAAAGTTCCAATCTTTGAGATGATTCATTGGATCAATAAGACTAGATTTTATTGATAACAATATAGAAACTTCATCCTTATTTGATGAAACAAAGAAAAAACCACTCAAAAATAACAAACAAAACAGATGAATTTGTTTCATGGTTTGATGTCTTCAATTATCTCACTTATGCAACATTCTTTTTGGTTCTTTGGAACAAATTTGTATGAAAGTGATCAAAATAACTTATACTATATGATAAGAGTTCAAAAAAAATAATAGTGTGTTAAATTAGTTAGTTATCATTCATTATTAACTAAAAATGGGACCCATATCTATCTGTATGCATGTTTTTCTTTTTGCATTTTTTTAAGGAGAGTAAGAATGTAATGATTAGACACTAATGGAGGGGGATTACTAGTTCTAATTTTTACTTGTTCAGTATTGATTTGATATTACAAAACAAATTTAATATTTTAGAAAATGCATTGAAAAATAACTTTAGTTTATAATAATTATAAATTAAACAATAACTGATTAATTATCTCTTGATTTATTAAAATAAACAAGTCATAATAGACATATACTTTTAATATAATGAACAAATAAAAATTGATGAAAAAACTAATTTGTAATTAATAAAAATTTGGAGTTCGTGAGATCTTGGGAATTGGGATCTGAAACAGGTATAGATTAGTACATAATGACTGTAAAGGTTTTGGAGTTATTGAGAATGGATCCGACATTAAAACATGGGGAGGAATGTCATTAATTTATGAAAAAACATACAATTTGTTTTATTAATTTGTCTCATAATTGATCAAAGGTCAAACCATTAATTCTGAATGACAGTTTCTTTTTTGCTTTGTTTTTTTGAATCTTTTATCATTAAAAAAATTGCTATTAATATTTTTCGTCTCAATTTATGCAATATTTTTAGTTTTGAGATTTAAATTAATTTATTATTGATCATAACTTTTATATATCTTTTAAATATTTTAAATTGATAATTATTATGATTTATACTATTTTTACATAGTTTTCGCATATATAATTTTATATTTGAAAAATTTTAAATATTTCATAATCAAATTTACAGTTAAAATAAAACTATTTGATTCTTAAAAAAGAAAAAAGTCACACAAATTAAGATAATAAAAGTATCATTCTTTAGGTTTTTATTTTTTTTACCTGTACTTAGAAATTTAAACCTTTTTACTTTTATAATGCCTCAAACTTATAACTTTCGATTTTAAAAGTAAAAGGTGATTATCATCCAAACAATTCATCCCTTAAATTCTACTTATAGTTATTTCTATTTTGGATGAACAACATTATTATTTGGGAGTCAAAACTAAAGCAATAATCAATTATGCTAGTTATCAATTTTTTCTACATTGTGTTTCATCTATTATTATCATTACAATAAATATTGTGTGTGATGAGTTTGGCCTTTGGGTATGGGATTAGAAGTTTTATGACTTTATTGTTTATCCCAAATTGATTTTTAGTTTGTATATATATATATATATATATATATATAATATAATATATATATATATATATATATATATATATATATATATATATATATATATATATATATATATATATATATATAGATTATATATATATATATATATATATATATATATATCTATATATATATATTGTAATGACCCGCTAGGCTATTCTGAAAACTAGTTATGTCTCTTTAATAAAGGTCCCTTTCCGTAAAATTTTAATGGGAATTTTGAATTACTAATTTTACTATGGTTATTTAAATAGTGAATACAATTTTAATAATTTATTAATATTCTATCCTAATAGGCCCATGTTTTAAAAGTAATTTAATAGGGTTTAATAATTTTAGACTATAAAAAAATATAAGAAGAAAACAAAACTTGGGGAAAACGGAAGCAGCGACAATCATCGGCGAATTCCAAACTTACCAGCCATATTCCAAGGTAATCCAAACACAATTTGGTATTGTATATATGAATGAATAGTTTAGTATTATTATTATTAAAAAAAAAAGAAATGGCTTTGAAAGAAAAAGAAAAGAAACTGGATTTGATAACCTATGCTAACAATTTTTTTTAGTGGAAAATTGTTAATGGCTATTAATGGCATGATGATTGAACAATGATTGACCTTTTTAGTATTAATAATTAGGAATTAGGAATGAAATATGCAGTAATAACATTGTTAATTGATTGAGTTATGCGGTCAATATGTGTACGAAAATTTTAAGGTTGAGTTGAAAATATTATTAATAATAATATTAAAATTAAATAAAACCTAAGAGCATCTAACTGATGCATCAAAAATAATATGATAATAATATCAATTGATTGACCACGATTAAACAATCACTACGAGGGATAACTTCAACTAAGTTTTATGTGATATTATGTCGATTTTAATGGGTTTAATATTATTTTTCGTGGTTTAAAAATTGTTGGATCTTCCTTATCGCTAAGATAGTATTAAGTAAGTTTTGTTGTATTCATATATCTAGTTAAATATCTAGTCAAATAGTATTGTATGAATATCATTAGATTTATGATATTCAGAGAAATTGAAACTTAGTCCTGGACTTGAGATTTGTAGAAAATTTAAAGGGTTGACATGTTAATTGACAATTGACATCAAGAATTACAAACTTGATTATAAATTTGGAGTATATTTTTAGGTCAAGGTTAAACACATAAAAGTGTGAGTGTTGTTAGTTTTGAAACCTTATTGTGAATGTATACTTGAACAGATTCCATTGGTTCGGAAGCTCAACGGAAAGGGAAGGCTCAAGCCCAAGGGTAATTATTCGATTGACTAAGGCAAGTGGATTTCTAAACTCTTGTTAAGTGTATGAAATGCGTGTATGTCCTTGTGGTATATGTTGGGAGTAACGGGATTGGTGATGGGTTGACTTGTCCACATTGATTAATTCTAATGATGAAAAGAATGGGGATAACAAAAAGGCAATGTGATTAATTATTTATGTGTGTTGTGTTGAGAAATGGTTGAAGGCTTGTTGAATCATTGTTGATGTAACTTCATGTTTGTGTGGTTGTGAACTGTGCGATGTTATGAAAATGGTCATCTCCTCATTATTTGTGTGAACTTGTCATCTGCATTATTCTGAGGCATTGGTTGTGACAAGTGTTATGTGCATTGAGAAAGAATGGGTACTAAAGAGGATGTACCATTTCGAGGGACGTATCGCGCGCCGCGATGGATACTATATTTCGAGGGACGTATCGCGCGCCGCGATGGTTACTATTATCGAGGGTCGTGTCGTGCGCCGCGACAGATGCATGGACAGATATGTCCCCCATGGGTCCCGGACTGAGAGACAGCGGGTGTGTATCACTAGGTCAGACATGCATCATTATACTTGACATTACATTCCATTACATTGCACATGCTTATCATTAGTGAACTTGATATTGTGTTTTGTTGATCTTGTGAATGCCTTTTTGTGGAACTTGTGATTGATGAATATTGAGCATGTTCTTGAGGATATAAAATTTGTTAAAGTGTTGTTGCTGAGGATATGTAATTTGGCAAGGTATTGTTGTTAAGGATATGTAATTTGCAAAGTATTGTTGTTGAGGATATGTAATTTACCAAAGTGTTGTTATTGAGGATATGTAATTTGTTCAAGTGTCGTTGTTGAGGATATGTAATCTGTCTAAGTGTTGTTGAGCTACGTGCTATGTAAACTGTGAGCTGTTAGGTTGGGTTGATTTTAACGCAGGTTGTAGTTGTGAAGGTTCGGTTGGGGGTGGTAGGAGTACCCGTATTTCATCCCCTTAGCTTGTGTTTAGCCGTTTACTTGCTGAGTACCGTGTGGTTTGGTACTCACCCCTTGCTTCTACAAATTTTTGTAGGTTATGAGCCTGGATTTTTGTTGTACTTGTTATTCTCTTCTTTTCTGAGGCTTCTTGGGGATATGTGAGGTAGCTGTTTCCATCTCAGCAGACTTTCTTCTCCATAATTATGATCTTGTTCTATTCTAGAAACAAGTTCATTTGAGACTTGAGTTTTTCTTTTGAATCAATTGTAATACATTAGAGGCTTGTACACGTGACTACCAGGTTTTGGGGTTGTTATTAAGTTACTTATATTTTACTTCCGCACTATATTGTAATGGTTGAGTTTTAGGCTGACTTGTCTTGGTGGGATAAGACGAGTGCCATCACGCCCATTTTTGGGTCGTGACATATATATATATATATATATATATATATATATAATATCAATGTTTATAAAATAAAAATAAATATAGATGGTGTCTCCACCACTAACATATACTAAAGTAGAACGTAACATGATTATACGCTTTCTAATGTATGTTGTTACATCAATTTTATTTTCAAAAAATAATTTTCTTATCCCTTTGCATATTCAAGCTTTCACGCAATTAAAAACACTCTTTAAAAAGCATTTAATTCAATCAAACAGTAAGAGCCGACTTTAGAGCATACAAAAAAAAGCCCTCAAAGGGGCCTTATTTTTTCTTTTTCTTTTTAGTACTAATAAGTTCAGGTTTTTCTTTAAAATTTATACTTTATTCCTAGAAAATATACAAACGAAGAAAAAATTATTAAAAAAAAATTTGACATATTCAGAGTAAATATCTCAAGAAGAAAATCCGTATTGATTATATTATTAACTGACAAAGAATTATTTTTTGAAAATCAAATAAAAAAAGTTATAAACAACTTTACATTTTAAAAGAGTTTTAGAATAATAAACTTTTTTCTTTAAAAAAAAGGTTAAAATGGTTCGGGTCGATTTTGACTTTAGGCATTCATTGTACTTGAGCCGCCTCTATCAAATACATTCGAGAAAGTAAAGTAAGTACTGTCTTTATATTATTTATTCATGTTTGAGTTTGACGCTTTTTATAGAAGTAATTAAAATTATAAGTTTACTATGTCATTCTTATAATATCATAAAATTCAATATATTGGAAAATGAATAGTACTTCTAAATATGTAAAAAAAAAAGAGTAAATTATCTTTTAGTTTTCTAATTTGAACAAAAATCAAAGTTAACTAAAAATATTATTGATTTTCAAGAATGTAGAATCGAATCAGATCAAACCTAAATAAAATTCATCGATTTGATTTTTAATTTGAGTCAATTTTTAATTTAAACGCGAGCAGTTTATATATATTGAGCAATAATTAAAGCTTAAAAAATGACAAAAATAAGAGACTAAAACCACCAAGACCAAAAATAATGATGCATTATACTGAAAAACAAATATGAAATGAACCAAATCAAGTGGAATCCAAAAATAAAAATAAAAATAAGTAATAATAACCAAATGGCAAAAATAATTTCGATTCTCTTCACGTTAGGGCATGCAAAATTATTGTAATTTGTACGTATGTATCTCTCTTCATTTGTCCCCTTTTTAAATAACTAAACATTTTTACATATAATATAATAAAATTATTTATAATAAAAACTAAATGCAAAACAATAGAGAAGATTAGTGATTGTCGGAGTCCATAAAACAGCATTCTTCCAAATAATGAAATGACCAAAAATTGCAGGTTTACTTGGTAATCACATGGACCCATCTGGCAAAGTGAATCTTATTTATTTATATAATTATAATATAATATAATAATAAGAAAAAAGAAAATTTTAAAACAATTACTATCTCCGCTTTAATTTAAATGACTTAATTTGACAGAATACCAAACTTGAAAAATAATATGATATTTTTAAGTTTTGTGATATCAAATTAAGATACATCTAATCTTTTTAAATTTTGTGATGTTAAATTTGTCAGATTAAAATATTAAAATTGATTATTATTTTTAATGATTATAATTGAGACATTTTCTTAGGATCATAACTGTTTGCCCATGAAATTCTTTTACTTTTTTTTCCAAAACAATGTTTGATCATGAAAATATTAAATATAACTTGAAGTTGTATTTGGAATTTGAGAAACACCCCAAACCTTGTTGAATTCGAATACTTCCACTTTTCCAATATTTTTTAAAAAAGTTCTATCCTATTTTTTTATCATATAAAATTATAAAATAATCTCATCTAAATTATATTTTAAAAAAAAATACACTCACATAACCAAATATTAATTGTAAAAATTATAACCAAATATCACTCTAAAATCTTTTAAATAAAGTGAACAATTTTTTTAAAATAGTATGTATAGATCGTTTATGAAATCTAATTTATGACATTTTGTAATTATCTATTTGAAATATCATTCTTTTAAAATAAATTTAATTGTAAATTTTAGATAAATTAGTCAAGTTGAATGATATTTTTTAATTTTTAGAAAATAGGGATATAAATCATACTAAAAAAACTCATTCAAATTTCTGAATATTCTTTTCACAAGAAATATGATCAAACACAACTATAGCTCCAATTCTAACTTCAAAAATTCTAAATGAAGTGAATGTATATATATTTTTTTTCCCAGAAAAGTAATACAAGTTCTTGAAAAAGTTGATATGTGTGATAGGATATGTCAATAAATTAAAATTAATAAAAATAAAAAAGGTTGGAGGCCATTAGCCATGTGAGGAGGACCTGAAATTGCAATAGTAGCTTCCTATTGGGAATGAATGATTGAATGAAATTATGCATTATTAGATGGGACTTTTAATACTAGCTAGACCCACATTTGCCACACTACATATTAAAGGACAGAAAACAAAATAAATTAAAAAAAGAACCATCATCTTTTAAGGATCAAGAAAAATCAAACTTTCTAATTATTTTTTTCAATTAGGGAAAAAAACATATTATGCTATTATTATTATTATTATTATTATTGAAACAATAGTTAGAATCCATGAGGTGGAGCATTAGGTGCCCCACATGGCTTTATACCACAGCCACTTTTCAAGATTTTCATCATTGAACCAATAATTATATGAGATAAATGAATCCTTTCTCTTGCAGATTGCATTCCGTTTTTCTTCTTTTTAACCTTCCTTTTGCTTTTCAATTGGGATACTGTATCACAAATATAATTAATTTTAGTTAAAAATAAAATAATAAAAATGAATAAACAAATTACAGACTCAAATATCTTGATCTGTTTAAGAAGATTTCAGTCATTTGTGATATCATCTATATCAATTTTGACAAACTAATTAAGATTATGAGATGATAGGTTCACTATTAACAAAATATTGATCAAAGATATAAATTTTATCGGCTCGACATTTAAGTTTTTACCACATAAAATATATATTGAATTAATTAAAATTCCAAAAGTGCTACCAATTACTAGTCATGGAAGTATTATCTAATTTTAGAAAGAAAAGTCATATAAGATAAATATAAAATTCAAATTTCTAACCTCACGTAAAGAGGTGCACCCAGTTATTACGCATTTTGTGATCTCCAAGTGTGGATTCTCACATATATATTTCAATATTGTTTTTTAAAAGAATATAACACTACTATATATGATCTTGTGGGAGGGAGCATGAATTCACGTGAACCACTCCCCTTGGATACACCATCGACTCTTGGCTAGCCCGATTGTTCCTTCCATAATGCAATCGCCCAACAATGTCGTACAATTCAAACAATTTTGAATTAGTTGAAGAGTCATAAGCTCCACAAAAAGAATATCTTCATTCAATATATAATTACTCTATTTGTATAGAGAATTAGTTAAAGAGTTAGAATGTTTTTTTTATCTCAACCCTCTCGTTCACTATTCTAATCTCAATATAAACACAATATAAGACTCCTAATATTATTCACTTTATGTTTTCTTTTATATTTCTTATAAACATAATAAAGTAAGACCATCAGTATTTATATGAAATTTTTTCTTGCAATAAATATGAAGATTATGAAGTAAATGACCTAAATATCACGTAAATTACCAGAATAGTTTTGTAAAATAATGGAAATAAAGAGATAGAGGCTACATGAATTATATGAAAAATTATTGCCACATTTTATTACAAACTAAATGAGAATTATGGGGCACAAAGGCCATTAACAGACAAAAGTGGAAGTTACTTCACAATTTGGCTAAGCAATATGACACATTTTAATATATCAAAATATTACTATTAAAAAATTAACCCAACATACTCTTGTAGTAACAAAGCTCTAAACTATATTGTACCAACTTGAATGAACTCATATAATCATCAATTAGAAGAGGGTAATTGAGTTTATTAAAAGACTTTTAAACCTTATAATCAAAAGAAAAAGGATCATAGTCTATACATGGAAGGAACACTAAATATACATCTACCTTGGTAATTGTGTCTGTGATGCATGAGTTCAGTTTATAAATTAGCACGCTTATTATTCAATAGCATATGAATGGTATATCTTAATAGAAAAATGCTATGGAACGAACCGTGTAAACAATATGAAGTTAGTAGGTTTTCTAGGTTCAATTGCATTTGTGGGTTAAGTCCAATTTCATTTGGGTTAACTAATTTAGATTTTAGGTCCATTTATTAGTTTCAAGCCCATGCTCTACTTATATGGTGGCCCACATTTATCTAACGTATTTAAATGACATGATATGCTGAGTCAAATTCAAGGCTAGTGTGTGGCATGGGCAAAATTACAGTTTGCAAGCTCTGAATTGTAAGAGAATCAGTTCGACCAAGACCTAATTTAATATGATATTTGTTGTGTCTTTTTCTATTTGTTCAATTTTAATTTTTTATTTATTATTTTTGATAAATAAAAAAAGGGTAATTTTCACATATAACAAACACAAAATTTATATTTGTATGCTATAACAAAATTTGCATAATTGTGCTTCATAGCAAACTTATTTATGTATAATTCGCTATACATATATAATTGAAGCGAATTGTATAAAGCAAAGTGTATAAAATGAGAAAGAGAAAGAGACTTGGACAAAGAATTGTATAAAAACGAATTGTATAATAATAAGTATATAGAACGATTATATACAATTTTAATTTGTATAAAATGAGAAAGATAGAAAGTCAAAAGAGACTTGGACAAGGAATATACAATTGAATGAATTGTATAAAACGAGAAAGAGAGAAATTATATACAATTTGAATTTGTATAAAACGAAAAAGAGAGAAAGGCAAAACAAACTGGGCAGGAGAGTATTTTTATTGTATAATTATAAGTGTATATGACGAAAATATATGTATTTGCATGTGTATATACAATTTTCTCTCGCTTTATACAAACAGAAACACAATTTATACATTTTTCTTCTGTTTGTATAAGCGAGAGAGACGAGGGTGACGAGCGAGATTAGGGAGAGTGGCGAGCGAGATCTGGAAGAGCGGAGAGAGGGGAACAAAAATATATGTATTTATACAATTTCCTCTGCTTTATACAAATAAAAATAAAATTTATACACTTGTGTTTGTGTAAAAGGGAGATGAAGCGAGCGAGAGACGGAGCGAGAGAGGAGAGTGGCAAGTGCGAGCGAGAGTTTGAGGGAGAGAGGTGACTGACAAACAGTTTGCTATGAGACACAATTAAATCAAAGATTGGTTATAGCAATTAATTTTATTTATTAGTTTTGCCATTATATACAATTTTCCCATAAAAAAATAATATATATATTTTTATCTATTATACCCTCAATTTATTTAGAGGGTTAATGTTTTTGAAAAAAGGTAAAATCTCTTTAATGAGTAAATCGAATTTGAAATTCTATCAATTAATATGGATAAAATGGTATACTCACTCTGTCAATTATTATTTTCTTAATATATGTGTCAAGTTAAAATGGACAAGTAAGGGAGTATCAAAGTAGGATCATCTTACTAAACTAGCGTTTGGTCATAGATTTTCAAAAATTCTTAGCAAATATTATTTAGGTGAAAATTTGGATGAAATTTTTCATGAGTTTGGCCATAGTATTTGGGAAATATATTTCACTTTTTTTTTTTAGAAAAATATGATTTATACCCATAAGTTTTTAAAATATCAAGCTAACCGTAAGTTTGTATTACAAGTCAATTGGATATTTGTTACAACAATAACAAATAGTGTCCATGATACTAGAGCAATGTGGTAATTTTGAGTGAGTGCAACAAACATCATTTCATACATTTTGAAGTAGAAAAAACACATGACTTTGTTATCTTGAGCCGATTATTCGTCATTTTCATCAATAATCATATTATTATTTCACATTCACCGAATATTTCATCACTACTTTGAAATTAATGTAAAAAATCATAATACAACGTAAGAAACAAATATAGAGGGTGTTTTTGTAAAAGATAAAAAATTGAGGTAAACTTTCAATTTTTAAAAGATCTCAAATAATGAGATTTGACCCAAATACTAAGGGCCCATTTGACCATAGATTTCCCAAATTATATTTTGGAGAAAACTTGACAAATAGTGTTTGTCCATACACTTTGCCATTATTTGGCAAATATCCCAAATTCCCAAATACTAATTTTTTCTAGTATTTTGATCAAATCTCATTATTTGGGATCTTTTAAAAGTTGAAAGTTTATCCCAAACTTTTATCTTTTACTAAAACACCCTCTATAGTTGTTGCTTACGCTGTATTACATATTTTTTTTTACGTTAATTCCAAAAGAGTGATAAAATATTCGGTGAATGTGAAATGATAATATGATTATTGATGAAAATGATGAACAATCGGCTCAAGATAACAAAGTTATATGTTTTGTCTACTTCACGATATATGAAATGATGTTTGTTGCACTCACTTCAAATTATCACATTGCCCTTGTGTTATGAACACTATTAGTTATTGTTGTAACAAAGATTAAATTGACTTGTAATACAAACTTATGGTTAGTTTTGATATTTTTAAAATTTATGGATATAAATTATATATTTTTTAAAAATGTGAAATGTATTTTCCAAATACTATGACAAAAAACATGGTGAAATTTCACCCAAATAATATTTGCCAAGAATATTTGAAAATCTATGGCCAAACGCTAGCTAAGATAAAATTAGTATTTGAGAATTTGGGATATTTGCCAAAAATATTTGCCAAATAATGACAAAATCTATGGACAAACAATATTTGCCATGTTTTTTCCCAAATATTATTTGGAAAATCTATGGCCAAACGGGCCCTAAATATTGGATTTTTAAATGAAAAATTGTACATGCACCAGATGTTAAGCGCTGACCATGGGATGAGGTGTTAAAAAAAGATAAATGTGACTGTAGACACGTAATTTATGACCGAACATAAGATTTTACACTATTTTATTTAGAGCTGTCAATATGGGCTAGCCCACCCCTTTCGGGTTAACACATACAAGCTTCGACATTTTACAGGTCTGGCCGGGCTAGCCCATTTTTGGTGTGGGCCAGAAAACGGCCGGCCCAAACCACAAGTACGTGGGCTACAGGCTTGCCGGGCCAGCCCACTTTTTAAAAAGTTATATTATTTTTAGAATTATTAAATTAAATTATAAATTATAATTTAAAAATATTATCATAAATATCGACAAAACAATATTACATGATGTTAATGTTACTACTTTTTAATCAAATCCACAAATAAAATTATTTTTATAATATTTATTAAGTTTTATTTTTCATATAAATGTATAAATATCTAACTAGAAATATTAACGTGATTGTTTTGAGTTTGGACTCTCTTTAATTTTAAATTTTGATATTATAGTATATTTTTAATTCATTTTTATTGGCCAAAGGTCCGACCCTACCGATATTTCTCAAGTTCCACAAATCAGCAGATTTATTCAGGCCGGGCTAAAAAGCTTATTTCTCAAATGAGCTAGTAGTCCAACCCTATTAAATCTCGAATTAGGCCAGACCTAGCTCATATTGACGGCTCTAATTTTATTCCTTGAATATTTCTTTTATGACTAAGTTATATATTTTAATTTTTGTCTTATTTTAATAAGTTTATTTTAAAAGATTTGAATATAACAAAAATAATATATTTTAGTTTAATTTTAATTTAATAAATAAATCAATATTTCTTAACTATAATTTATTATTAACTATTCATTTTTTATTAATCTAAGAGTATTTAAATATTATATTATTAAAAAAAATTAAAATAAGTACTTTACCCACTCTTTCCAGTCTCCACTTAACCTTTCAATTTAACTCCCACTCACTCCCCCCCCGCCCCTCCCCCTTATTCTGCATACACATACACTACACACACAACTCCTCACCCTCTATGTACCCCACACCCCATATATTAACACAACACACAAAAAATAATGATCAACAACACAACAAAAAGAATACACCCACGCACAGAGACGTATACATACAGAAATATAAAAGGAAGAACAATCAGAAACCAAAAAAGCAAAAAACAGTACAACAGAAATACTCACGCCAAAAAGAAAAAGAAAATTCATTTTATATTAGTTTACTTTTCTTTCAACAATCCACAGATACAATCACTTCTTTTCTTTCCTTTTCATTACTATTTTTGTATAAACACAACACATATATTACCACATATAATCTATAAAAAGCCTTGTGAGCTCTAATCGAATTTTGATCTAAATTTTGCGGTACTTATTTTCTGCATTTTGAGGTATAACGTTGTCTTAACTCTTTAATTTATATGTTTATGAAAGTTGATGTAATTTTGTGACAAGTTTTCTTATATTTTGTTTTATTCGTAACTTCGATTGAAATGATTAATTTGTTAGTTGTTATATCCCTATTTTATGAATAAAGGTAACATTAATCGATGATTTTTTAAATTTTTTTTGTATTTGTTATTTGTGATCTCTTAAAAATAAATGGACTATAACATGTTCTTGTTTTGATTTAGATAATAATGATAAAAGTAGGTATAGTCAGGTTAAAAAACAAACAAATATATAATTATTGCTATTTTATTTTAACAAACAAAAATGAGATTTTTTTTAACAATATGTTATTGCTTTATTTGATTAGAAAATGCATACTTAATTTTAACAATATATATTTCAATGTTTATATATTTTATTTCGAATTTGGATTTGTAAAAATTGTAAATATTTTATTTTGATTTAAGATCCGAAGTTATAATTATGTTATTATAGTTTTTCAAATTTGAAGTTAACAATTTACTTGGTAAATATTTTTTGTATTCAGTTTGCATCTAGCCTTTAATCTTATTAGTTTAGCATGATGAACGTTGATATTTTTTTAAAAATATTTTGTATTCATGTGAATTTTACCGTCTTTTCAGAATTTTCTATTCACTTAACATTTTTTAAGTTTAGTTTATCACACAGGTAAGTGAAAAAATATTTGATTGTTTTTCAAATACCGTGTAGTTGTAAAAAATTGAAAAACCGAAAGAACCGACTAAAGCCGAAATCGAAAAACGACTTCATATGATTTGATTTGGTTATTAGATTTGATAAACCAACATAACTGGTTTAGATTTTTTAAATAAAAAATCAAACCGAACCGACCTATGTACACCCCTAATCACGAGTCATACAATAACATCTACATTGATGCATCTGTTGAATGTAATCACTTTGATTTGATAACTCATTGGAAGTTTGAGGATAGATACATAAACTACAATAACAATTTGATGAAGTATCTCAAAGTGGCTCCAATTTCGATGAATACGATGATTCATTGGATTTTTGTATCTCAACAAAGTTCAATACCTTGATGAATTTTTCCACCACCATAAATAAAAAACTTTCATGATGATGTATACAATTGAGGTTCTCAAGAAATTTATAAAGATAAAGATCCGTAAATTGCCTGATCTATAAGCAAGTTAGAATTATACAACTTTGAAGAGTAAGTCACAATCCCATTGCAAAATCAAAGATTGATATTGAAGCAGGCATTAAGTCAGTTGACGTTGCAAGCGTCAAACAATGTATAGTAGCGTCCTCAATAACAATATAATAACTGTCGACATGATCACCAAAAGATTTGTAACAACCTAAATCCTTGTTTTGAGAATTTATACTTTATTTCATGATTTCGATATTTTTTTTGGTACCTTTTTTGTCATCATTCAAAATTGGACGTGAGGACACTCGCCTTATTCTACCAAGATAAATCGGTCTAAAATTTTAAACAATACAATAGAAATGTGGAATATAAACTATCCATAACACAAATGTGATAACTTAGTCAAACTCATAAATACCTCCAAAACCCAGTAGTCACGTGTACAAGCCACTAATGTATTATAACTGAATAAAAATAAAATACAAGTCTCAATGTCTTTGTTTCTAGAGTAGAGCAAGAATATAACAAAGGAACAAGAGTGTCTGCCGATTTGATAAGCAACTACCTCTCGAGTATCATGGTACATTCCTGAACGAAGCATAGAAGAAGAATAATCATGAAGGTTATTCATAATCTACACAAGTGTATAAGCAAGAAATGAGTATCAAACAACACGGTACTCAACAAGAAAACCATTAAACACGAGGTAGAGAAAAATAAAATAAGAGTATTTATTTCATCCCTACCGAACAACCGAAACTACAACTTATATAGAGATCAACCCAACCTGATAATTCACAGTTTCAAGTAATACATAATTCAACAACAATACCTCAACAATCACAGATTAACCACAATCAGGTATCAAGTTCATCCATCAAAGTTTCCAATAGTTCACACTTCACATAATAAAACACATAGATGATAACTCAAATCACAAGCATCAAGGTCATAAAACACAATAATAAAGATTATTTGTTTAACATTTCAAGAACTCCTCATCCAATTTTAGGTGTTCAATGATGGTAAAATAGTATAAAATCCAACAAAATGAGTTGGAGTAGAATCCCATAGAAAGTGGTACGTATTTCAAATTCAATTAGGAAGTATGAATGCGCTCAAATCAGTCATAGGAGTAGAAATTATCGATCAAAGACATCATTCAAATAAGGGGTATTGACACGAATGTCAAATGGGAGTTTTGGTTTTGATTATCAACTACAAAAAACAGTCACAAACAAAAATAATTAACAATAATGAGACGGATTATTGGAATGTAATCGATTATAGGCTAATATAGACATATGGGTAATTGAAACTATTAGTAAATAACTATATATTAGTGATTAGGCTAGGTTATAAGGGAGGTAAATTTTCTCTCAAAGAATTTACCCTGAATCAAGTGATTTCTTTCGAACATCAACAAACATACAAATTAAGAGCAACCCACAGTATAATCCATTCACTCTCTCGAGCTGAATGTGTGGTACTGAGTTTAGGATTTACTCTCTCGAGCTGAATCCATGTCAACCCAATACCCACAAATTATCAATCAAAAACCTTAGTTCTAAAATCGCTCTCTCAAGCAAGTCAAGAACAAAAAGGAAGAATTGCATTTGCAACTACAATTCTTGAATAAAACCATAATTAATGATTGAACTCACTTTTAAATAGCATTTAAGCTAACAATTAGCAATATCCATAAGCTAAATCAACCCATAATGACATAATCACACCCCAAGAATTGGGGTTTCAGCTAGACATTATAAAAAGGTAAAAGTATTTATCAAATTGATTATCTATCAATTGGCAAGAATGATTTAGTCTTTACAATGTTCCAATTTGATGAATCTTAAAGACCAACTTTCAATTTCTCAAAATGAATTTCTTCAATCCTTCAAAGATAAACAAAACTATGGAGAAAAACTCTCTCAAACTATAGAACTCAATAATAATATCCAAGATATACCAAAAGATTTTTTTTACTAAATGTTCAAAAACGTATTTATAGTCACCGAAAATAAGCTACAAAAGACCCTTCGGTGAAGAAAGTGGGCTTGTCGAACCACTCGGCGAACCGCCCTTTGGTCTCTTCCTTCACACTTTCGCCTTGGTATTCAACATCCTCAAGTTCTGTAACTTTGGGGATCTATACTTGCTAAGAAGAATCACTCGGCGATTTGCCGACTGCTCTCTTTCACAGCAACCTTGGTTCGACTGCTCTCTTTCACAGCCAACTTGGTTCTTTCCTTCAGAGCTTGACATGCTAGAACTAAAAGGTGATTTGAGGAGCCACTCGACGTTATGCCGAGTTCTCTTTGTGATCCTTAGGCTTGCCCATCTTTATTTCTTCAACCTGTTTTGTTCCTTTTTGCATGTTAGTGTCCTAACTTTGTTCCTCAATCTATACACTAGAAAATCAAGTATTTTACATCAGTTATTAGCACAAATTAAGCATTTGAGGACACTAAATCTATGTAAACAAAGACCTTCATGAGTCCAAATCCAGGACTCATCAACACCCCAACTTAAACTTTTGTATGTCCTCAAGTAAAACTCAAGTTCAGCAGTTCAACAGGGATGTCTCAAGCAGTGCTATGAAAAAACTCAATTATGAATTCACACAATAATACTCAACTTGCTCATGCGAGAATCAATTGTGCATGCAAAGATTCAAGTTGTGACTCACCATTATAAAAAATGCTCAAGTTCACAATACTTGCTTCAAATGCAAGTTCAATCTCAACAAAGGTACTCAAATTCCCTCACAACAAAGATAATTCCATATTCTCGCAGTTTTTCAACAATTTATAGTTTCAGAATCACATACAACTCTCATACTCACAAAGATAAATACATGTTTGACTTCACCCATATGTTTGCCATTATTTTCCAATCAACATTCGTTTCAACTCACCCAAGATTAAAAAGATCTTCTAACGACTTGTAACTGAGCTGAGTGTAAAGGTATAATTATTTAGGCTCCGTGGTTTCTACCCTTATGAAATGTGGTCTGAACATCACTTTTTCCCTTTTCTTCAACATTGACTCATGCTCAAAATTCACCCCATTATTCAACTTTCAATGGAATACCAAAAACCCCATTTATTTTGCCACTTCCACAACTTTTTCATTCTTTTCTTTTGCTTTCTTCTTTTCTTTCTCTTCCATCTTTTTCAAGACCATTGCTAACAAGGGAGATTCTTCACATTTCTTGATTTACCTTCTCTTCTCACCACACAAACCACACTCTGTGAGGATTATGGGTGAATGGATAAAGAGGGGCCAAATTTGCATCAAGTTTCCTTCGAGAAAAGGATAAGGCTCGAAAGGGTTCAAACAAAGTTCACACATCTCACAAGGTTGGCCGCAAAAAAAGGTATATATTGTCAAATTGCTTCACTCCTCAAAATCGTTGCCTAAGATTATTTCAGAGCTTGCATCACTTAGTCAACTGAATCAATGGGGCAAATTTTAGGTGCCATCATGCAAGGTTCATGGTAATCTCATCACATAAAGCTTTGGCACCGATATCAAAGGAGACTGATTTGAGCTAGCGTGAAATATTTATCACAAAAGACTCCATTTGATAACTGTCTAGTCACAACGAGATGCAAAAAATTCACATATTTGTCTATGCAATTTCATTTTTCCTCATTGTAGCCGCATATTCATTTTTGTTTTATTAAGATCACTATTCAAGTCATCGTTATTGATGATAACCGATACTCAAATTTTCATAAGATCAACCATATTCAAACACAAAAAGAGGTGGAAATTTTTTTCAGAAGGGTAAAAAAACAATTTTCATTCATAACAAGGAGCCATAAGCTCAAACATCTAAAAGATAAGATCAAAATACAGTTTAAAGCAGAAAAACCAATATATACACAAGAGGTAGGTATAGAAATACCTCACCCCACCACAAACAAAAATCACATGTCTTGAAATGCAACAAAAGTAATCAAAAGCAAATAAAAATGACAGAGAGGAATGTAAAAAAAATTATAGTTACACAGCCGCTCCATATGTTGGGGCATCAATGCGCGGTGCAACACTATGATCCTGGGCATCAACGCTCGATGTAATACAACACTAATTCCACTAGGGCCTGCCATGGATGTCTCTATCAGTGATGTATGAAATATTCATTGTACAATCGTCACCTCTAAATCCGGAAGGTCTTTCTAGATGGTCGCCTCCTGAGCATCAAGCTGTTCCTCATCCGTCTCCTCCCCTGACTCATCAGCTGCCACATCATCCATAGGCACATCTACAGTGCTGGCCGGAGGCATTTTAGAATTGGCTGGGGCATCCTGATCCTCAGCTTAATCAAAGAGGGAAGTGATGTTTGTGGACTTAAGATAATATACATCCTTTCTCAAATATGAAACCTCGGCATTTAAAGTCGTCACCTCTAAAGTAACTCATTGTCCTATCTCATAGATATCTACTCTCTATGTAAGATCATCTATCGACGTTTGGAGGGGTGTTAATGCAACTAAGATGGCTCGCCCAATCATCCTAGTCACCTCGACCTTTAGCCGGGTAGCCCGCACATCATGGGATTGGTGCCACATATTAAGGATCATGGCCTGAGTAATCCTAGTGGAATGGGATGCAACAGAAGAATCAGGAGCCTGGGAAAAAGTGGAAGCGTGTGTACCGGAAGTCCCGGAGGCTAGAGTAGGAAAAATGCCTCTGCAGGTAGAGACTCAAATTCAACCTCTAGAGGTGCCTCCACCGGAATCGCTCTCCTTCTATCCACCTCTTCCCAAGTGTACTTGATACGCTCAAACTTACTTCTCAAATAAGAAGTAAAGCGGTCGTGTCAAGTAAATAACCCAACTAGTGAGGTTGAGATCGTTCCCACGAGGAAAATAGTCTAGACTTAACTTCAACCTGTTATTACTATTGTTTGGTCAATGACTTCTTGGAAAGTAAAAACATAAAAAGGGGGGTTTCTATTTCTAAATGAGTGAAAATAAATAACGAACTTGAAAGAGACACTTAACAGCTTTGACAGTTGGATTTTAATCAATTAATCAAAGTAACTAGGGTTTACGTGTTCCCCACAGGTTCATAACTTGATAATTCTAACTATAACAATTCTTTCCTAGTATCTTGCATGCAAAGTGATAAGTTATGTATTTCTAAATCCTTGGTCCGGCATCTAGAAAATCTCACTCCGCACCTTGGTCCGGCTACGTGTGTTGCTATCCTAACCCTTATCCTTACCTCATATTAAGCATCGTATTCGATATTTGACTAAGTTATTACCTCGTACCAATCAATACTAGCCTATTAGATAGTATACACTAAATCTATGTTAATAATTCTTTTCCTATTATCTACCTCCTTGGTCCGACAAGTAGCATTAAGGCGAGTTCTAACGTTGGCCATCCGTTAAAAAGACTTCTAAGCGAAAGAATTATTAATACATGCAAGACACTATTCTAGAATTGTTATTTTAGTTAGGGTTTATCTCATTATTTGCCTATGGTTCCCACAACCCTAGTTATGGAGTTTAGTTACTCATGGCCATAAACACAATATTCAAATATATAAATAAGAGTTCATGTACTTACTTCAATGAGAAAGAGTAAAATCCAAAAGTTTGCTTGATTAATCACCAAAATCACTTGCAAGAATCTCCCTCTAACACTAATGAACAAGTCTAATATATGAGTCTAACAATACGGAGTCTAACAGTCTAAGAGTCTAACCCCAAAAACGAGGTTTTTCAAACTATTTATAAAAAATAAAAACCTAATTAAACAAGGACTCTATTTGCTGGAAATCTGCCAAAACGCGGCTGGGTCGACGGACCTCGCGACGGATCGTCGTGGTCACGACGGACCGTCATGGACTCCGTCGTCCCATACTTATGCAATTTCTTCTGCTGCTCTTCTTCATTACCCTCGACGGCAAGTATGACGGACCGTCATAGGCACAACGGTCCGTCGAGGGCCTTCGTTTCAAAACACTTCAACTCTTGGAATATGGGTACTGGGATCACTTCTCTGAACTTCATGACGAACCTGCAGGACGGACCGTCATAGACACGACGGACCGTCACAAGCTTCGTAACCCCACACTTGGTCAGACTTCCCCATCTTCCTTCAGCAGCTTCACTACGCTGCCACCTACGGACCGTCACAAGCACGACGGACCGTCATAAGCTCCGTAGGTGGTCTCTTCTGCATTTCTTTGCTCAAAATCTCCGCATTCAGCTTTGGACAGATTTCCTGCAAAACAAAGAGAAACTTATATAAAAATTAGCACAAAAAAGGCTTTTGGACACACTAAACTTAAGGAAAAAGTATTAATTATACTGTGAAACCACGGTATATCAACACCCTCAACTTAAATTCGTTGTTTGTCCTCAAGCGACGCACTATGACTCACTACACAATCTTTGTACAATAGTATCCATGTTTTATCCTTTGCAATCATTTGGCTATCAATCCCGATTAATATCATCAAATCTATGCATGCTATCACTATTAGGCTTGAATTTTGTGGGATCAGAACATGACACAGACTCACCATGCACTAACACCTATCCTCTTCAATTTCTCACCGAGGTGCTAACAATTCCGGTATTGCAACTAGTGTCCTCACTTTAAAACAAAATCCTCATTTTTCACACAATGATTTTAGTTTGAGTATAAGGATTACTTTTCAACACTCACTGTTCAGAACAAAGTCACACTCATTCATACCTATTGCCATAAGCTTGCCCTTATTTTCACTGCCTTAAGTTCGCTATACAACCCTTAGGATCACGATAGGACTTTCTTAGCTAGTAACATAGGCTCAGGTCAGGTAGGGTATTTAGGTATACTTTAGTGACTTTTTGCCCTCCTTGACATATCGGCTAAACCTTCCACTTTCTATCATTTATCTCGCCCAGTTTCTCATATTCTTTCACCTTGCTATTTTCTCTTCTTTCTTCATTTGTGTAAGTGACTCTCTTCTTTTCTTGCTTGTATTCTGTGTATATTTTCTTTTTCTTTACTTTTCTTTCAACTAATTCTTGAGTCACTTTACTTTTTTTCTCTCTCTTTGTTCTTTCAACCCACTTTCCAGAGCATTCCTCATAATAGCCACCCTCAACTCATGGCTTTGCCATGAGTCAAGGTACACAATACCCAAATTGGGTCAGGGCCATAATGAAGGTTGTTTACTGCATTAGCCACCCTCAACTTATGCTTTGGCATAAGCTGAGGTGCACATGTCCAAGGAGGGACCAGGGCCAACACATTGTTCCCAGAAAAGATCAGTTGGGTGAAAAAGAAAGGTCTAATTTTAAGCTCAGATTATTTGGATCAAAGAAGGATAAATTTCATTTGGTTTCTTTTATTTAGGCTAGAAATGGGCTATATTGAATAAGGGCCTATGATCCTTTCCTAATTGTCTATTACAGCTTACTTTTAGCAGGACTAACCAGGCAAGTTCTAGCTCAGTACCAATAGTGGACTATTCAAATTTTCCTCACACTCACTTGACATCTCATCACTATACCAGATTATCAGACACCTAGTTCGAATTTAAGACTTAGGGTAATGCAATGGTGTAACTCTATTTCATGCTTAGAGCCACACAATTATCAGTTACTATGCCTAGTCATGCATCATTTTTCAGTTTATCAGGATATCATTTTAGCCATCATGCTTCAGAATTAAACTATGTACAAAAGATATAAACATGCCGGTTCAACAGAAAAAGTAATCAGTCTTTTGGGGAAAAAGAACACAGGCAAGAAAACCCCAAAAGAGGATAGTGAATTGGGCTACTCAGACTTCACCCTAACACTCACTTTCCATTTACCCCACCCCAACAAAAAAAACATGCAATTGTCCCCAATGCATAAAAATCTAAATACTAGAGTGGTAGGTGAAGCAAACCTGTGGCGCAAAGCGCCGTCGATCAGCAAGATGGTGGGTCGGTTCCCCGGAACCCACGTCCTCTGCAATCTGGACACCCTCAGTGGTGTCCTCAGCAACAACTGCACCATCAGTAGTGCCTCCTGCTATCTCCACAGTGCGGGAGCTAGACGCCCCAGCCGCTAACTCTGATGCTCTCATTTGGTGCGCCTCCTCCTCAGCAAGTGAGGCTCTCCTCGCAGCCTCTATCTCTCGGCGCTCCTTCTTCCGTGCTCGCGCCTCGTCCTCTGCTCGACCCCTACGCCTCTTGGCACTCTCTCGAGGGGGAGGTGGTGGAATTTCTGAAGTAGCAAAAAGGGCCGCCAACACTGTGTCCTCAGCAGGCTCGACAGAAGGGGCCTCAGACTCCGGCACCCTAGCCTCTAAGATCGTGTCGATGTCTGCACGAAGACTGTCGACTGCAGCCTGAAGAGTCGACACATCCACCGGAGGGGCTGGTCGGGCTAGCACCCTCAACTCAAAGGCGTCCAAGCGCTGGTTAACCTCAGCGATCTTCCGCTCTGTAAACTGGACCATTTTCCTCTCTAGGCGCTCTTCTGACTCAGTAATAGACTTCTGCATCCACGACTGGATATGATGCAGAAGTGTGGCCATTTGCGCCTCTAGTTTTTGGACCCTAGCAAGCGGGACCAGTGCCGGTAGAGGGGCTGTGCGAGAGGAGCTCGGGGCAGTGCTACTACCCGGGATAGACTCGACCGGGGTAGTATCAGCAAGATCATCAGCAAGTGGGGGCAGCTCTGGACGGGGCCCTCTGCGTGGAGCCAACTCATTGGCCTCGTCTCTGATGAGGCCGACGTCAACAGTGCCCTGCGGGGTCTTAAGCTGATCTACGTGCCATATGGGCACACCTGCGGACCTGCAGAGAGCAAAGATCATGCACGGGAAAGGGTAGGTAGTAGTGACCTTGAATGCCCTCTCGTGCATGACTGCCTGTAGAAGCCATGCGAAGTCCACCTCGAACCCGGCTATCATCGCCGCCATCAACACTGCTCGATCCCAGGTAACGATATTATCTGCAGCTGTGGGGGAAAGGCAGTGACGGACAAGCAGCCACAAGAACTTCGCCGTGAAAGTGAGGTTGGCCTTCTTGATGGCCCCTTCGGCTCAGTCACCCAATCGGCACCCTCTCCATCTACAAACAGGTGCAGGGCCATCCACCGCTTGGTGGTCTCTCTCAGTGATGGCTCGCGCAGGAACTGGCCATCTTTAACTATCTGCCAGCGGTAGTCAAACTCGGCAGTGAGAGGGGTCCGAGTAGCATCAACACCCTCGCCGTATAGAAACCGGCGGATGGCAGGCAGTGAGATGTCAACCTGTATGCCCCGTACTCGGACCTGCTCCAGTGGGGACTGTTTAGCGGGGGCAGACCGCCAATCTATATGAGATCGGAGAGTCGCTACGTAGGATGCGTAGAAATCTCAGACCATTTCTTCACTGTAACGTCCCAACGAACGTGTTGTCCACTCCAAGCGATGCCTGGTGAAGAGATTGTGGATCTCAGGCGTCGTTGGGAAACTCCCTGTAAGGACCCGCTGTTACAAGGTGAGTGTTTGAGTCATAACTCCTTTATCAGTCAAGAAATTGGCGTCGGAGTAAACTTGAAATTGCCATTCGACACGCCACTGGTTGGGCTGGTCAGTGGCTGAGGTGGGTACCGGAACTGGTGAGCCTGATGTAGATTCTGAACTATTAGCCTCATCAGACGAGGTCGACGCTGCAGCGGTGGCGGGTGTGGGAACCCAACAGAGCCAGAGGCTTCCTCGGACCATGATACTCATAAGGAGCCAGACACTCCTTCTTCATTTGTGGCTGACCCAGAGGGTGTGCCGGTCAGTGTGCGCTCCTCATCAGACTAGGAGGCAGTGACTATGTCGGACGTCACCTTTTTGGGTGTGGCTCTAGGAGCACGTGCAGCACGGGAAGGTGTGGAAGTGCCTGGGGGCACATACTCAGGGTCACGCTCATCATCACAACCGATGATCATGCGGGCAGACGGGGCGACAGACTTTGATCGCCCGCGTGCGTAGATTCGGTCTTGCTTGGTTACCATAGTAGATAGTACCTGTAAAGGATCAATATTAGTACGAGTAGTGGCAAACAAGACAAGCAAAACCATACGAAATAAAACATCGAAAATAGTATGTCATTGCTATAGAAACAGTGACACACGACGGGCTTGGTGACTGCTCGTCGTGACTATGACGGACTGTCATGAGGTCCGTCGTATTTTAGTTAGATTATGTGTATATAGAGAACCTTGAAGGAGAGTCTCTAACTGGCATGACGGTATGTGCAGGACGGACTGTCATGATGGTCGTGCAGGATGGACCGTCGTGGGTATGACGGTCCGTCACATGTGTCCGTTGAAGGACACTTAGAAAAAGTGATAGACCCTTAGAAACAGGGTCTCTGACAACCAGAACGGTTGTGCAGGACGAACCGTCGTGGGTATGACGGTCCGTCACATGTGTCCGTTGAAGGACACTTAGAAAAAGTGAGAGACCCTTAGAAACAGGGTCTCTGACAACCAGAACGGTTGTGCAGGACGGACCGTTGTGGGTATGACGGTCCGTCATATGTGTCCGTTGAAGGACACTGTGCTAGGGATTTTAGAACGGACCCTATGACGGTCCGTCATCGGGGTCTCGTTCGGTATATCAGTGATAGAACTGTGGGTACCCCATGCATCGCCGATGAACCCACATCAAACTTGTAGTGTTTTGGACCTACATTTGTCTAACCCAACTACCTAGGAAACTAGCAATGCAAAAGCACCTATGTCTAGGGTTGTAAACATGGCAATTTCGAACATTTTTAACCTAGGTTAGACATATCAGAATGTATAAAAGAAACAACATATGACTAAGAACTAAGCTAATACTAACTAATAAACAAAAATGCAAGATAAATGAGTAGAAATTAGAGACACATACCTTAGAGTTGGAAAAAAACAAATGGCAAGTACTCGGTGGTCAGGCAGAACCCACAACATAGCTCCGACTAGTAAATGATAACTTCTAGGGCTTTGGAGAATTTTGGGGGACAATGATCGAGGGAGGAGAAGAGAATGAAAGAGAGTTGAAAAGAGAGGGAAATGGGAGATAAAATGAAGGAATGGGGTGAAATGAGGGGTTGGGGGGTTTAAAAGGTCTAATTTTGAAAAAGACTCCAGCCGGGTCGGGTTGGGTACGACTCATTAATCACACGACGGTTCCCCGACGACGGTCCGTCGCAGTTGTGATGACCCATCGTTGGTTCCGTCGTGTGTGCCCTAGTTTGAAAATAACAGAAAGACGTACCTGGTACGACGGAGGCATACGACGGTCCGTCGCAGGCGCAACGGTCCATCGATGTATCCGTTAGTGACTGCTGCAGAGTAATTTTCTGCAGAATTTCCTGGTGATGTGCCTGCAAATTTAAAACCCATTAGTAGAAAAATGCTACCATTACTAAAAAGACTATAAGTATTGGGTTGCCTCCCAACAAGCGCCTGATTTAATGTCGCGGCACGACTGGGGACACTTGATTACTCAGCCTTCATCAAGATGGTTTGCCTCTATTACTTTATTCCCCGATGCTTTATGCCCAAAATAGAGTTTTATTCGTTCTCTATTCATCTTAAAACCACACTCCCTCTTGGCTTTAAACTCAACTGCTCCATGAGGGAATACTTGGGTAATCAAGTAAGGGACAGTCCATTTGGACTTGAGCTTGCCCGGAAGACAAGGCGACCCAGAACTTGTCTACAAGCACCAAATCTCCAACCATAAACTCTTGTTTTGCATCTTTTTGTTCATTCTCCTTTCATCTTTCTTTGTGGGATATGGCAGATACCGATTGGAGCTCACCACTCTGCCTCATGGTCCTACAAATGTTGAAGGTCGCTTCTTCATTATTCAACCGAAATGTCATCTGTCCCTTCTCCATATCAACTAAGGCTCTACCTGTAGCAAGGAATGGCCTCCCAAGGATAATAGGCACTTCAAAATCGACCTCACAATCAAGAATAATAAAATCAGCCAGAAAGATGAATGACTCCACTTTTACTAGCACATCATGGAGTATCCTTATAGGCCGTTTCACTGTCCGATCAGCCATCAGTAGCCGCATCGCAGTGGGTTTTAGATCCCTAAACCGAAGTTCTTGTAAATCGAGAGGGGCATGAGATTTATGCTTGCCCCCAGATCACATAATGCTTTCGCAAAATATAATGACCCAACTGTACAAGGAATAGTGAACGCACCAGGATCTTCTTTCTTTTGTACGAGGGATCTTGTAGCAATAGCACTACAATGCTGCAGTCTATCATCATCCTCGAAAGTGACCGATCTTTTCTTCGTGACCAGATCTTTCATAAATTTGGCATAACCGGGCATTTGTTCTAGAGCTTTTACCAAAGGGACATTGATAGAAAGCTGCTTCAACATTTTTATGAAACGCCGGTATTTACCATCCTCGGTCTTTTTCACTAATCTCTGAGGGAAGGGTGGTGGTGGCCTAGGCATGGGAATTACCTTGATAGGTACTTCTGCATCTTTTCCATTACTTTCCTCTGCTTCACCACTACCCTTTACCACATTATCATTATCCTTTCTCACATTTTCCTCAGTAGATGGCATAGGTGGGTCAATGGTTTGCTTACCACCCCGAGTAGTGATTGCCATACAGTGCGCATCATTCTTTGGATTTTGGACAGTGTTGCTAGGAAGAGTGCCCGGTTGCCGTGTGTTCACTGTCGCAGATAATTGGGCCACTTGCAATTCGATCTGTTTAATCGAAATTGCATGTGTATCAACTTTTTGCCCAATACTAGCTAAATCACCCCTTAACTCTTTAATGTTCTCATCACTAGCATCGAACCTCCTCATCATTTTGTGCAACATATCCTCAACTCGCGCCATACTATCTCCACCATCCCTAGGAGTAACTTCACGATTTTGAGGAGGGACATAGGTCCCATTCCTGTCGTTTCTATTAGCATAGTTACCCTTGTTAAAGTTGTTATCGCGGTTGTAGTTTCCATCTCGGACATAATGACCCTCACGATTGTAGTTACCATACACTACAAGAAATTAAGGATTTAGCAACAATTATTTTTGTTGATATATAGAGGATGTTGTTGCAAAAAGTACTTTTGGCAACAATATAAAAGTTGTTGCATGTTGTTGCAATAAACGCTGATGCGAAAAGTTTTTGCAACAACAAAATATATTGATGTCAAAACTAACTTATTGCAACAAAAATAATTGTTGCCTTAAATGACTACAGTTGTTGCTTATAAAAACTTTTGCAACAAAATATAGTGTTGCCACAAATTATTTTTTTACCAACAAGATTAGTTGTTGTAAAAAAAAAAGACAAAAAGTTAGTTAGTAATGTGTTAGGAAGGCTTTTTAGCAACAATAATTTTGTTGCAATAAACATATTTTTCTATACATTTAGCAACAATTTGTGAGTTGTTGCTACATAAATAATACACATTTTCTTTTTCTAAATTTTATACAAATATTTTCTACACTTTTAGCAACAACTTGTGAATAGCCTGTATATACACAATACATGTTTCTTTTAGAAACTTCTTCACAAAATACTTATAGATGTGTTTGTACTTTTAGTAGAAAACAATAAGCAAGTCATTAGTTATATTCTAATCCTACTAGCTAGTTATAACTTTTGAATTGTCCAATCTTCCAATAGTACTTGTATTGAAGCAATGGTTCAATTATGTATGTTCATCCTGCAAATAAAAGATAAATATAATTATAATTTGATAAAGCAAGCTATAAAATACACAAATATAAATCTAAAAAAACAGAGATATTCACATCAATACACTCAATAATACACCCAAACACACTTTAATATCATGATAAATCTCCTTAGTTTCCTTAATTATTTCAATTGAAAATGACCAAAATCAGAGACACTTTGTAACTTGTATAAATAAGAGAGCGAGATTTTTCAGATTTGGCAAAGAACCATCTGTTCACTTAATTTCTTCAACCCCAAGAATGTCACATAAAAATCAGATTAACTCTATAAATTGTAAGGAAAGAGAGTGAGATTTCCCAGATTTGGCAAAGGATCATCTGTTCACTTCCTTCAACCCCAAGAATGTCATATAAACAAAAAGAAGTCAAAATTAATCTTAATCTCCTTTAGTAATAAATTTTTTAACAGTTTCCAGATTCTAAAAGACTTCCTTATTCCCTTCTTATCAAAACTGACCAAGAGCATTAATTGAGTTCAAAAAGAGAAAATAGCTAAATGTGAAAACACAAGAACAACTCTCTATGTGTAGGGATTTTAATAACTCTTTTTTTTCATAATCAACTTCCTGTTGGCATACTACTCTCCAAATCAGATGCAGACAATATCTCATCAAAAGTGTCGAATATAACCATCCGTCATATTTATAATTTCAAAGCTAGAGAATTTCTCTAATATTCCTTGGTATATACTACTCCAAATAAGATGAAGACATATTTAATAGCCTTGTATTTGTAAAATTGTGCATTCCTACGACAGACAATGTAACCTTGTATTATCACGATCAAGAAATTGCAAATTACAAAGATTACCAATATCTCATAAATCTTTCAACTCATTGCAATTTTCTAGTATTAAATATTGTAATTAACATAAACTATGTATGGGAGAAGGCAGTGTAGTATGACTTAACTCTTAGAGCTGGGAGTGAAACAAGAGATATTTAGGAAACATACCTCACTTGATTTCTTCTTTTCAATCTCTACAATTTTTTCCTCAAGTGATGATTTTTCACTCAAAAGCCTCTTTTTTGTTTCTTCTGCGGTACGCAACATACAACGAGCTTTCAACTCTTCATGGATCTTATCAAAGACCTGTAATTAGTGAAGTCACATGAGTTTGTATTTTATGAATACTATTCTGGACAAAATATAAAGGCCAAATAATAGTTTTTAGCATTACCTGATTATTTGCGTCGACCAATTCTTTCGGAGTAGTTTTCTTTGAACCTTGAGAACTCAACTTTGGAAGCCGCATTTCTAAGTTTCGCTTCTCTGTTAGGGCAGCCTATAAATTAAAGAATGGAGCAATAAAATGAATGATTGTCCCCTTGATAAATCAAATTTTATCACATTTAAATAATACCTTAAGCTCTACATCTTTTTCATTGCACAATGTATTGAATTTATCACAATCATAAATAGCCATTTCTAAGTTTTGCTTCTCAAAATTCAAGACGTCTTTCAAGTTATCCAACTCTTTCTGCATCTGTGATTCTTGATTTTTCTTTACATGTAAATCTTCCTGCAATTGCTCACCAACATAAAGATTATAAGCTTTAAGTAAATATATATCAAAATTGTATTTGTTTGATTTAATTAAAATAATTGATGGATATGCATAGAGATATAACTAACATAAGGAGATGTATTACTAGCCCAAACAAAAGTTGTACTAATACCTACGAAATACTCCTAATAGTTACATTTACTAAAAAGATAAATAATTTAAATAAAAATTACTTACCCAATTGTTATTCATTAGACATGCAGAACTTGTCTCATTAGAAGTAGTTGAAGTTGTAAAGATATTGAAAATTGAAGCAGGAAGGTCATTCTGTTAAATATGGTACAAATTAATAACTTAGTATGTCGATAAAACAAGAATAGAATGAGGAAGAGGTGAATATGTATAGTGAGAGTTAAAAAAATTATGTAGCGATGAAACATCTACTAATTTAGTGATGTATACTATAAATAAATACCTTGGGATTCTTCAAATGAGATACTAGCGCCATCATGCTCTCTTTTAACAATTTTTGGTCATGCACTAAACGAAATTCCATTACTTCTCGGTTCTTTCGCTCCTCTTCAAGTTGATTCTTAACTTCCATTAGTTTGATCTCTACACTCTCTCGTTTATAGCGTTCTTCTTCTGCTTCCTTTTGTTGTGCTCGAAGTTGTTCTTGAATTTCATTTCTAGATATTCTACTTGCTGACTTAATTCCAGATCCTTTTCCAAGAATGTACTTTGATTTTTCTCCCATTATTTGCACAAATGCAGCATTAATAATAGGATCCACATCGGTACCCTCGTCAATATCTTGAATTTTTTCAGCAATAACGTTTTTCACTTTGTCCTACAAAAAAGGTTATACAAACATTAATTCTTCATATAATTTAAATAAACTCACTCTATTAATAAAGGTTAAAGACAAAGCACATTGACTTCAGCAGAAGCACTAGTAACCCATTGCCCATTTGGCTTCATGTGAGTTATTTCCCAAAGTTTTTGAAAATTTGGCTCTTTTCCAGTGGTTGTATTCCTCTGTCAAAACAAATGAAATTATTTTATTGTTCAAATTGTAAGAATAATCGATCAAAAGAAAGACATATATCTCACCGCTTCATAAGACACCGCTTGAAAAGTTTTTCTCCCGCAAATATGATTCACTTCTTGTTTTGCCTTGTTATTTTTGTTTCTTTCACTCATTTTCTGCATTAATTTAAAGTTAAGAAATTTATTTTGATCTGAATATATAAGAAGTAAAAAAATACAGCAAAAATATAAAAGGTTGAAATTTTCACTTTTAACTACCTTAAATTCATCAGAGCTGAAGTAGTCTACCAAGAATTTCCATTCAGTTTCATTAAAATCTGTTGGTATATTTTGTAGACTCTCCTCTTTTGTAGAAAATTTCTTAAAATGATCATGATGTCTGCTCCGACGATATGGATATAAAAAAAATTTTGTTTGAAGAATGGTATCACGATTGTGTTGTATGTCCGGAAGCTGAAAGGTGTCCTGTAATCAAAACAATATAAATAACTAATTAGTTCCAAGTGACAGTAGAGTTCCTGGTGGAAAGAACACCCCTTACCACATACTAATCAAGCTGGTAAAAAAAACTCCCTCTCCTCATTCTCCCAGCAAGTTTCTACCAGCCTAATCACATTTGGCGTTGAGTTTCGAAAGTTGTTAGTAATAGGAGAACAAACACATAGTCCAATAGATGAACAAAATTTGAGTACTCAGTCAAAGACAAGAATAACAATTGATAGAGGAGATGCAATGACAATGCAAATGAGTTTAAAGCATTTCTTCAAGAGTCTTCAGTGTCATGCAGCAAGCCTGATTGCATTTTCTATGGGATCACTCAGCTGACTGTCTGCTTAACAGTCCTATATATTTCAGTTCTTCATCCCAGGCACACATCAAACTGATAAGGCAATAAGTCTACATTTTCTGCTACATGTCCTTGATTCTGGAGCTAGTTGATAAGTTTCTAAGGCGTCCTTTCTATATATAGTTATATGAACACTTGATTTTGTGGATTCAAAAAAAAAAACCACATCATGAAAATTATTAAGTAGGATATGAGATAAAACGAGAAATGAAAAAGATTTAGGTAACAGTACAACACATCACATGTACAGAAAAAGTAACAAGTTGGAGAAGCATTGACTAGCATCCTTAATACAAAGGGGAGAAGCACCAAACCTGGCAGTTAAGGGGAAGCCACAAGTCCCTGGAGGGGAGGGATTACATCACCAAAAATACTATTACTGGACATTTACCAACAACAACAACAAAAAGATACAGAGACCTAGAAAATCATAAACACCACTATGAAAAATTTATCATTTCAACAAAAGAAAACGACAGAGAACACAACTAATTATTCATGCATTGTCTATCCATCAATTATAATACAAAAGAAAGCCAAATAGCTGAGCTTCTTGACGAGATAAAAGAGGCAGAGAACTACATAATAAGAGATATCATAACTAACCATTTACTATTTCAACCTAAAAAAATTATAAAGAGAAAAGAACATTACCAGCATATAAGCAACAATTCTATTCTTTGCTAGATCAGGAACTCCCTTCCAATTCTTCACATCATGTCTAGCATTATGGAGAACTTTCACAGAGAGCTCGGTAATAAAATCTTTAGCTCCAGGACCTACTGCAACTGTTCGATCTGGTGGAATGATCACCTTCAACTTTCCATTGTCATTTTCCTTACGTTTCTTTTGGGTTGAAAGCCCTGTTGTCTTTCCTCTTCCCTTCCTTTTTTTTCTTCAAAAATACATAAAGATATTAAAATATATGTAAATAAAACATATATGATCTAGATATTTTGAATAAAATACAATTTAACAAATGGATAAATTTACCTGGAGGGGGGATTGCACTTACATCAGTAGTTTCATTATCATTAGAAATATGCATATTTTTCATCATGGTTGGCTGCAATTAACAAACAAAAGCAATGCCAAAATAATAAAGTGATAAAATAATGTTCAAAAATTAAGAGAAACAAGTAAAGTTTCTAAGAATAAATATAAAGAGATATGCGAAAAGTAGAAAATAGAAATTAATTGTTTCGGTAAGTGAAAAACAAAGCTTCTATGAACAAACTTATTCAAACAAATTTTATCTTGATGACAAGTTGAAAATCAAAACCAATCATCATCCTCAACTTCATCGTATTCACTAGTATCTTCATCTATTTCAGAATCACTGAAGTCATCTACATTTTCGTGATCAATATCATCTATAACTACTAAGTCGGCTTCTTCCTCGTTATTTAGAGGTGCTTCAACACTCACTCCATCAATATCTTCTCTTTCTATTCTGATGTTATCATGCTCCAACTCTACTTCTTGAATTGTTTCTCCTCTTTCAACTAAGTCAATCAGTTGATATTGTTCCATTTCATCTTTTTGTTCGGGAAGATCATACAAATGTCGTGGTCTTACCCTTATCACTGAATGCCATTTTTCACTTTGACCATGTTTTACATAATACACTGATTGAGCCTGTGAACCTAGAATGAATGGATCACTAGTGTAATGAAGTCGTGTTATATCTACACAGACAAATCCATATTCATCTTTTTTGTAACCTCTACTTTGACTACGACCTTGAGGAGGAACTTCAAACCAATCACATTGAAATAACATAACGGATTTATTGTTCATATATTGGATCTCTAAAATTCTTCTTATCCTTCCAAAATAATCAATATTTCCTGTATGTTCATCACTCTTCACAACCACACCACTATTTTGAGTTTTCAAACCTAGCTCAGATTCCATTATTCGAAATCGAGAACCATTCAAGAGATATCGCTAATAAAAAAAAACTCGAGGATCTGGAGTCTTGCCAAAATTAGTAATTCTTCAGTAATTCGGTTATCACCATTTTCCTTTAACTGCATCACCTGTAGTATTTTAATTACAAAATCACAAATAATATTAATGTTATTTAAAAGAATAAAAATGCAAATAATCAAATGAATGATTTTACCTTTTTTTCAAACCATAAAGGAAATTCCTCCTTGTGTCTCTTTGCTACATTTCTATTATTCTCCTTTGTTAAAATTTCTAGATGTTCCCTATACTTGTGGAGATTTGAAAAAAATAAAAAAAATTAGACATAATTGTTAAGTGTTTGTAAGAAATTGATTTAAGGGAAACCATATCTTACTCAATCCAAGGTCTGACTTCCTCACAATTTTGGAGAATGTAAAAATGAGCCTGATTGATTTCTAAAGTATTCATATTAGTCCAGGAACCCCCTGCTAGTGGTTTACCATGACAACTAAATATAGATAAGCTATTGTTGTCAATGTTAAAATAATTAGAATTCCTATCTGGACGATATTGCGTTGTTTCCATATCGCTCAAATATCTAGAGAATAATGTAATGCATTCCCCTGCAATTTGACCCTCAGCAATTGATCCTTCTACACGATAATTGTTGCGTACATAACCTTTCAAGGTTCGTAGGAATCTACGAAGAAAAATATTAAATTTTTTAATAAATTTAAATCAAAAGAATAGATTTAAAAAGTAAGAAACCAACCTTTCAATGTAATACATCCATCGAAATTGAACAGGACCACCCAACTTTGCCTCATTTGCCAAATGAATTGCCAAATGAACCATAACATCAAAGAACGTCGGCATGAACACACGTTCTAATTTACATAGTGTTACTCGTATGCTTTTATCTAGCTGATCTAGCTTCTCCATAGATAACTCTTTAGAACACAAATCATTAAAGAACAATGAGAATTCAATTAATGGGTCATGTGCATCTTTTGGTAAAATTTCTTTAATGATAAGTGGTACTATACGTTGAAAGAGAACATGATGATCATGACTTTTAAGCCCAAAAATTTTAGCTTCCTTGATACAGCGACTAATGTTAGAAGCGTAAGCATCGGGAAACTTAACTTCTTTGATGAGCTGACAAAATTGAATCCTTTCGGCCTTAGACATCGTATAACTTGCTGGAGGAAGTATGTATTTATCCCCACTTTTTATGGGATGAAGGGACTTTTTGATCTTCATTTCTTGTAAGTCCAATCGAGATTTCAAGGTGTCCTTTGTTTTCCCTTCAATATCCAACAATGTACCTAACACACTTTCACTAATATTCTTTTCAATGTGCATCACATCCAAATTATGTCTCAACAATAAAGTCTGCCAATATGGAAGTTCAAAGAATATACTTTTCTTTTTCCAATTATCATGTCTTTCAGTATCTCGTTTTCTTTTTCTTGTTTTATCATCAGCAGACCTTTGCAAAGAGGTATTAATTTGAACAAGCACATCTTCACCATTCAAAGCATGTGGTGCAATTCTTTCTTCCTTTGTATTATCGAAAAAACTTTTATTTCGACGATAAGGATGATTCATCTCCAAGAACCTACGATGACCCATATAACATTGCTTTCGACCATGTTTCAAGTAAGAAGAGCAAGTATGCACATGACAAACTGGACAAGCTAATTTACCTTTAGTGCTCCAACCAGATAAAATACCATAAGCAGGAAAATCATTGATTGTCCACAACAATGAAGCATGTAATTGAAAATTTTGTTTCATAAAAGCATCATAAGTCTCAATTCCATCCCCCCATAAGATTTTCAAATCATCAACCAAAGGTTGGAGATACACGTCAATATCCATACCAGGACCTTTCGGTCCAGGAATAAGTAAAGACAACAAAAGATTAGATTGTTTCATGCATATCCACGGGGGGAAGATTATATGGAATCAAGATAACTGGCCACATGCTATATGAATTACTCATTGAACCAAAAGGATTAAAACCATCTGAACCTAGTCCAAGTCTTATGCTACGAGGATCTGAAGCAAATTTGGATATTTTCATCAAAACTTTTCCACGCCAACGAGTCAGCAGGATGTCGTAACACTCCATCATCAACTCGTTCATCCTTATGCCACCTCATTTCTTTTGCGGTTCCTTTAGTCATAAACAATCGTTGTAATCTAGGTATAATAGGAAAGTATCTAAGAATCTTTCTAGAAATTCCTTTCTTTTTGTTATTCAAATTACCCGAAGCAACTTCACTATTGGAATCTTTTCCTTTTCTCATTGTCCATCTTTTTTCACCACATTTAGGACATTGTTCAAGATTCACATATTCCTTTCTATATAAGATACAGTTATTAACGCATGCATCTATCTTCACATAATCTAAACCCAAATCTTTTATTATCTTTTGAACTTCATAAATAGAATCTGGGAGCACATTTTCTTTAGGTAAAGCATCACTAATTAATTTCAACAAAGAGTCAAATGAAGTATTACTCCATCCATGCATACACTTCATTTGGAAAAGACGCACTATAAAAGAGAGTTTGGAGTACTTTTCACAACTTGGATACAATCGATTTTCTGCATCTTTCATTAACTTATAGAATCTCTTAGCTTCTGTATTAGGCTCTTCGTTTGGAGACTCAGTTGTGTCATTAAACTCATCACTATTGCTGGGAACACCATGATATATATCATGCAACATTTCATAAATTGGAACATCATCATTTGCTAAACTTGAATCTTCACTAAGATTTGTTTCATCATCTGAAGAAAGATCTAGCTCTCCATGATGAATCCACTTTTTATATGTTTGATTCATTCCAAACCTACACAAATCTATTCTCACTTCATCTCGCGTTTTCCAAAGAACATTATTGCATTTTATGCACGGACATTGAATTCTTAAACCAACCTCAAGATTAGAAAATGCAAAATTCAAAAATAGCTCCACACCATTTAAATATTTTGGTAACGCTCTATTTCCAATAAGTATCCAACTTTTATCCATTATATATTTACCTACAACAATTTTAAAATCAATTAAAATAAAGTTATATGATTTTTTATTTTTAAAAAATAAAGAAAATGTTAGAGAAAAACTTCATATTATAAAAAGGTCAATATAAAAATCTGAAAGTCCTTGTAAGACCAGTAATAATTTTTTTGTATATGTACATCTACGAACATCTTCAAAAATAATTCTTATATCTACAACCTCTCATATAAAGAGTATAAAATAGATAAGATTAGAATAGATAATCAATTTAAATTCAAATCTACATGTAATATTTCAATATCAATACAAAACACTTAAAAGAGTTAGAAATATATCTCTCCATATTGATTGAGATGTTGAATTTCCATGGTACTAGGACATATCAAATGTATCTTTAACATATAGCAGAAACAACATGAATAAAAGTATGGTAAATATGGTTATGAAGGCAAGTTATATGTCATATCTTAAGTGAGAATATAACAAGTTCATAGGCACAAGCAACAAGTTGGTCAACTGAATCTTCAGACAAGCATACACATGACCAAACTGTATTACATCAACATTATTACAAAATGTAATGAAGAACATGAAATAAAAAAAAATAAATTG
This sequence comes from Solanum habrochaites, assembly GCA_027704765.1. Classification (NCBI taxonomy): domain Eukaryota; kingdom Viridiplantae; phylum Streptophyta; class Magnoliopsida; order Solanales; family Solanaceae; genus Solanum; species Solanum habrochaites. Next base: position 45,540,727 of record JAKWJA010002492.1, read on the forward strand.
TGATCACACCTGTTTACCACTAGAAACAGGTTGTAGTATTGCTCCAACACCAACAACCTTAGCTTTAGCCGTGTCAATAGATGGAGGATGACACCCTGTAGAACAATAAGCCATGCTAAGAATATTAGTATAATTGATCTAAAAAAATTTATTATTCAACCAATGTTTTCATCTAACAGAAGAAAATAAAATTTCCTCTTGAGACACCATACCTTAAAACTAATGAGACGTTGTTTACTGTAAAATGATGCTGACTGCTTACTGCTTTCACTGTGTTGTCCATTTTTCTTATTGAAAAAAATTAATTCGTCTATAGTAATTATTATAGTATTTGCTAATATATGTAATTGTTATTGAAATTTTGAATATTTATATGTGCAATTAAATATTTTAATTTTTTATATTGATTCGCGCCTCGATTAAAAAAGGCGAGCGACAAGGCGAGGAATAAGAGTTGGTTAGATTTATACATGGAACTGGAAGAAGAAGTAGGTGAAGAAACTTATTTCTTTTTTGGATTGTGATCTGGATTACAGGTTTGGGAGAGGCCTTCGGAAGGGCAGTTTTCTTGATTTTTGAGGTAATGTTCTTTCTATGCCTATCCCTACGATTTACCAGATAGTGGCAGTGGCACACTAGAGGAATATTGTACACTAGATGGATTACCTTTCTTTATACAATTGGGGAAGCCTTGAATTAAGATTTCATCTCCCATAAATCTAAGATGAAGACCTTGTTTAGCTTATTCAATACTTTTACATGGCATACAAATGCCTTCATCACTAAAACAAGATTCACGACACCAAGTTGCAACACTTTTTAACTATTTAAATCCTGGCATCCTTAACTAAAACTGATCGGGTTATAAGTTATATGGTAGGGAAATTGCAGAATATCTCTGCAGAAGCTACCTCTATCACTGCTGAAGGAATGCAACTAATCTGCCAACTAATCAAGAATCAGTAACTAGTTTTCTAGTTATACCAGATTACCAGCGGGTTCAGTTTTTGATCTCCAAGTAGTAATATCATAATGTTTAATCTTTGAGTATGTTGAAAGGTGAAAGAAAGAAATAACAGGATGATACAATATCTAAAAGGACAATTTCTTGTGAATCTCCAAGACAACAAAGGGAACTTTACTTTAATATACGATCACTCGGGTCTGCCTTTTCATGACCTGATCATTGATTTTATTAATGAAGCAGTGAATAGACTAACAAATTTAACTGATTTCCTTTACTATTTGGTAAAACATGCACTTAATTTACCAGAAGAACTACCAACTCTTTTTGAGGATCATGCTGCCAATGAGAGATAGCACTTGATGTCACTTCTGCTAAATTTGCCAAATACATTCTTGTATATGGTTAACACATACATAATAGTCCCAACAATAGATGACTACTGTATGAGTCTTGGAGCTGCAACAACTCTTTGTGGAGTTGTAATTGGGTCTATGGTTGTTGCTCAGGTGTTCTCTTCAGTCTATTTTCCGTTCATGGTCAAATAAAAAAATAAACGAAGCCTATTTTGTGCAGCAGCATGGTCCTTCTTGTCGGGAATACCTTATATGTACTGGCTTATGACTTCAACTCGATATACTTACTTTTAGTTGGACGCGCTTGGTTTGTCAAGGGTAGTTAATAGGCATTAAAGCACTGATTGTGTTCCTCTGCGGTGCGAATGAAGGCTTCAATTGGTTTAAGTGTAAGTGCACTTGGAATGACATGTTTTCTAGTTGTTTCCTTCTTGTTTCAAACTAACTTTAAGTTCCTAAATATCACTTTTAACTAAGAAACTTTACCAGGCTGGATAATGGCTCCTGCATGGTTTGTTTACATGTTATGCTTATGGACTACCTTTAGAGAACCTCCAATGTTGGAACTAGAGGATGTTCTGCTACCAAAATCCAATAGTGAGAAGATTGAAAATGACTTAGTGCATAAAGGTATTACCCAAACATTCCTTTTATGTGCAGAAGAGACAAAACAAGACGAAGATGACGATCAAGATTGCGATAATAGTGAAAAACTGCAGAGGAGATCCAAAAATATGTTACTTCCATCATCTCAGCGTATAAGTTTCTTAACCCGTAGAAATCATAGTGTGCTTGGTAATAGTTTTTAGTTTCTATGTCACAATTCCCTATTCTGTACCACAATATGTATGTTCAGCTCTAATCACATTTGTAGTTATTGAAGTACTCGAAGAGTTAACCTTAAACTTCTATCTCGAGCCATATGTCTTCAAAGCATTCTTAGGGAACCTATAATGGTGAACTACTTTCAACGGAAGCTGAAACGTTAGATCAAGTATTTGGTCAAAAAGTGAATTCTATAAAATTTTAAAGGCAACAGCATACAGTAACTAAACATATCTTGCACATAACAGAAAAATAAGGCACACACATTAATCAATGAATAAATAACAAAGCATACTTGATATTTTAAGATAAGCACATTAATCTACAGCCGAGAAGGTCTTGAAAATCATAGAATGTATAGAATTATTGACGTATCTGTCTCTTAATCCGTTTGAAGTCAATACTTTGCCATGGCTATATATGTTTCCCTCCAGATACACAAGAAACTCTAACAATTCTTAATGTTAGATACAGATAGGCCTTTGTTCAAATTTCAGAACACCTTTTCTTTTGTTGTGCTAACAAAACAAGTCTTGTTTTTTTTCTTTGGAACAGTCTTGTTTTTTTTCTTTGGAACACACAGCACCACACAAATAAATAAATCAAAAACACCCAAATAACAGTACTAGCAATTTTGTTACTTAATCGTACTAGTGATAACTAGTAGTAGTAATTTTGTCATTAATCTCAGCAAAAAGACGGAAAAAAAAAAACCTTAACAAAGCAATTGAAATCTTAGAAAATAACCTAGGAGACTCAATCATTAGATAATCATACGCAAGAATTAACAAAACTTTGTGAAAAGAAACTAAATCATACAGAAAACTCACCAGAGATAGACTTCACCAGGCCAACAACGTTCTTCTTCAGTGAATCAGAAAACCTAGCTTCAGTTTTCCCTAAAACTGAAGAAGCGCTACTTCTGGAAAAGAAAACTAAAAATTTGTGAACTTCTCTGCAAAAGAAAATTGGCAAAAATAAAAAAGCCCGCGATTCTATTGGCGGAAAACTAAAAAAAAACTATTTTGCCACAATATATGTATTGTCAAATTAAATATATTAGCAACAATAAAATATTATTGTTGCCAAATATTTTTAAGATAGCAACAAATTAATTAAATTATTGCCATTATTTAAGTTGGGCAACAATATCATCATTGTTGCAAAAAACCTTGTTGCAATTTTTAATATTTAAAATTTATTATATTAATTATTATTAACAATTATAATATCGCAACAATACTAACATTTGACAACAACAAAAATATTGTTGTTGAAAATTTAAAAATGTACCAACAATAAAATTAAGTTGTTGCGACTTATCAATATAAGCCAACAATAATATAGTTGTTGCTAAAAAGTTGTTGCTAAATCCTTAATTTCTTGTAGTGATAGTTCCGACCTTGGTTCCCTTGACCTTGGCGCCAATTATCCTGATTTGAGCCTTGGGCGCTTGGTCGGAAACCCCCCGTCTGCTCATTTACTGCATAAGTGTCCTCCGCATAATAGCATTCATCATTAGGAGGTGGTGGTTTAGCCAAGTAGTTAATTGCATTTATCTTTTCTGCACCCCCAGTGACATGTTTTAGTACCAACCCAAGCTCGAATCTCACCTGAGCCATTTCTTCCCAAATCTCATCTGTGGCTGGGTTGTGAGTGGACTGCACTGCGAAGGTGTTTCTCCCTGTATTAGACTTCCTAGTACTCCAAGCTTTGTTATTTTGGGAGATTTTTTCTAATTTTTCAGCAATCTCAGCATAAGGGCATTCTCCATAAGATTCACCTGCTATAGTGTCCAACACCGCTTTGTTGTTATCATCTTGTCTTTGATAGAAGTATTCCTTCAGTGACTCATTATCTATACGGTGATTTGGAACACTTCTCAAGAATGAGGTGAATCTATCCCAAGAACTACTAACTGACTCTCCTGGTAGTGCCACAAAGTTGTTCACTCTGTCTTTGTGGTTTAGTTTCTTGGATACCGGATAGTAGCATGCTAAGAAAACATCCCTTAATTTGTTCCAAGTGAAGATTGAGTTGTATGGGAGCTCAATGAACCATATAGCAGCCTCTCCCGTCAGTGAGAGAGGAAACACTCTGAGCCCTATTACATCTAGATCCAAATCAGGCCTCCCTACACAACTTTTACATGCCCTTACCTTAGCTATATGGGCATGTGGATCCTTAGAAGGTATCCCTGAAAACAAACCTCTGGCAGTGAGCATTTGCATCACGCTACTAGTTACCACAAAGGTGTGGCCTGTGGGTAGAGGGGGCAAGACAAGTGGCCCATCCGAGTATGCTATGTTATCATACCCTCTGTAGTATGCTTGGGGCCGTGGAGCGTGATTTTGTCCCCTCTGTTGGTGTTCACCCGGAGCATCGGGTAACATCTGACCATGAACATCAACCGGAGCTGGGATGTTCTGGTTCGGATCATCATCATTTATTCCCAAGTTTCGATACATATTTTGCAGTGTACGCTATAGCTCGTGATCGTAGGGAAACAAGGGTTCTCTTCCTCGCCGTGTATTTGGCATACAAGGAGGATAGTTCTGAAAAAAATCAAAAACAATAAAACAAAGTAAAATCAAGAAAATATCAACTAAACTATAGTAATAAGTTCAAGTTAATCTAAAAGCTATATTCCGCGGCAGCGGCGCTAAAATTTGATACGCTCAAACTTACTTCTCAAATAAGAAGTAAAGCGGTCGTGTCAAGTAAATAACCCAACTAGTGAGGTTGGGATCGTTCCCACGAGGAAAATAGTCTAGACTTAACTTCAACCTGTTATTACTATTGTTTGGTCAATGACTTCCTGGGGAAGTAAAAACATAAAAAGGGGGGTTTCTATTTCTAAATGAGTGAAAATAAATAACGAACTTGAAAGAGACACTTAACAGCTTTGACAGTTGGATTTAATCAATTAATCAAAGTAACTAGGGTTTACGTGTTCCCCACAGGTTCATAACTTGATAATTCTAACTATAACAATTCTTTCCTAGTATCTTACATGCAAAGTGATAAGTTATGTATTTCTAAATCCTTAGTCCGGCATCTAGAAAATCTCAATCCGCACCTTGGTCCGGCTACGTGTGTTGCTATCCTAACCCTTATCCTTACCTCATATTAAGCATCGTATTTGATATTTGACTAAGTTATTACCTCGTACCAATCAATACTAGCCTATTAGATAGTATACACTAAATCTATGTTAATAATTCTTTTCCTATTATCTACCTCCTTGGTCCGAAAAGTAGCATTAAGGCGAGTTCTAACGTTGGCCATCCGTTAAAAAGACCTCTAAGCGAAAGAATTATTAATACATGCAAGACACTATTATAGAATTGTTATTTTAGTTAGGGTTTATCTCATTATTTGCCTATGGTTCCCACAACCCTAGTTATGGAGTTTAGTTACTCATGGCCATAAACACAATATTCAAATATATTAAATAAGAGTTGATGTACTTACTTCAATGAGAAAGAGTAAAATCCAAAAGTTTGCTTGATTAATAACCAAAAATCACTTGCAAGAATCTCCCAATCTAACACTAATGCACAAAGTCTAATAATATGATGTCTAACAATACGGAGTCTCACAGTCTAAGAGTCTCGCCCCAAAAATGAGGTTTTTCGAACTATTTATAAAAAATAAAAACCTAATTAAACAAGGACTCTATTTGCTGGAAATCTGCCAAAATGTGGTTGGGTCGACGGAACTCGCGATGGATCATCGTGGTCACGACGGACCGTCATGGACTCCGTCGTCCCATACTTATGCAATTTCTTCTGCTGCTCTTCTTCATTACCCTCGACGGCAAGTATGACGGACCGTCATAGGCACAACAGTCCGTCGAGGGCCTTCGTTTCAAAACACTTCAACTCTTGGAATATGGGTACTGGGATTACTTCTCTGAACTTCATGACGAACTTGCAGGAAGGACCGTCATAGCCACGACGGATCGTCACAGCCACGACGGACCGTCACAAGCTTCGTAACCCCACTCTTGGTCAGACTTCCCGATCTTCCTTCAGCATCTTCACTACGCTGCCACCTACGGACCGTCACAAGCATGACGGACCGTCATAAGCTCCGTAGGTGGTCTCTTCTGCATTTCTTCGCTCAAAATCTCCGCATTCAGCTTTGGACAAATTTCCTGCAAAACAAAGAGAAACTTATATAAAAATTAGCACAAAAAAGGCTTTTGGACACACTAAACTTAAGGAAAAAGTATTAATTATATCGTGAAACCACGGTATATTAGTACTCAACCTCTATGTGTCGGATATCGATGAAAGATGTGGGAGTGACCTTTATGCCCCTCTTCTCGTCACAAGAAACTCCAACATGTCGACATAATTTTGTTAAATCCCTATGACCATCTCTTGCTCAATAATGAGTCCCAAATTTATGCTCTTTTGAGGTATGAGTGATCCGATATAGGTCTCCTTTGGGTGCTGTAAGATGGACTCATTTTGTAAAGGCATGATGTAGCTACTAATGAACCCTAAACTAGTACCGGGCTTTTACACTCAAATTCTTCTTCTCAATAGGAGCTCCAGCCTCGATCCACCTCTGGGTGGTGTCAGAAATAAAAGGGAATAACCATCTCTTTGGGTCATCTAGAGTCGACACAATGGTCTCCAAACTCGGGTAATCTACATCTAGTTCTTTATCCAAGACTTTTTTGATATACTCGATGCTGCAATTCACTACCTTCTCCTGACCATGACTGACTCTATGGTCTGAAAATACTGACCTTTTTCTTTATCTTCAATATGAAGTCACTATACGCTGTGTAGAACTCCCCGACCCATGAAGGAATATAGGGGCCTTAGTGCCTATTAACTGCTCAAACCTGTGGAATCGGAGAGTGACCCACACATTAGGGTACCTATCCACTACACCATCTGTGGACTATATCTTTTATTTTAGAATGGTCCTCAATCCCTCAGCCTTTATCATGTTGAGTAGCCGGGGATGAGGACCCTGAATTGGTGGTGCTGGAACCACCGTATGTGCTGGAGATGGAACGGAGTCAGTGACACAAGTTGTAGACTCTGGGATACTAGATGAATCTTGACGAGACCACGCATGAATCTCTACTCTATGGGACTGTAGTGGTTGGTCATCATCAGGCTCATTGTGTGAGACCCAAAAATCAATAGACTCCCCTTGATTATTGAAGTTGTGCTCTAGTATCTCAATACAGGATCTTTGACCTTGCCCTTGCATCACTTAGGTAGATTCTTCTTTACCTTCTTGGAAGGAGCAATTTCTCCCTCATCATTGACAATGCCCCGTGCTCTTTTGTGGGGAGACATGTCACTGTTGTCCAAGTTGGTTCAAGCCATAACTACAAAACATATCGGGAAAATTTAGAAATAATTCAAGAAAAATTGCAAAAAGACTTGGCAAACTGATCAGCGAGTCATCGAGTCACTTTGGTGAGGCAAATTGGGCTTGGCAAAAAGACTGATTTGAAAATTTCTTTGACAAATTGCACGTCGACAATATGCAAGGTCTTTTGGAAAATCACCAACATAACTCGGTGAGCTCGTACTTGCTCGCCAAAAGTCATAATGTGTTTTAGAGTTTAGTGGCACTTAAAGGATGATCAGGGGAGAGTTTTAGTGAGTCACTGACTGAACTCGGTGAGCTCAGGCTTCTCGCCGAAAGTTACAAAACTAAATCCAGCCAAAGCACAAAATTAAGGGTGATAAAAGGGGAAATTAGCGAACCATTGAGTGGTTCGGCGAGCTCGACTCAGCTTGTTGAATAGCACAACGTGCCAAATTTCAACCCCATTTCCCAAAATCAAGCCCGCAACCCCCAAAAATAAAATCAAACCACACATTCATTCAATTAGGCGTAGATAAGAATGACCCATGCTATCGAGGTACTTAAACTTCCCCTGATTTAGCAAAAATTGGCCATTTGGAGACTTTTGCCCTTAAGAATGTTGTGAATGTTCTATCATTGGGAAAAGTACATCATTTAGCACAATTGGGTTTACTCAAATTCACCCGACTATAACCAACAATATTTAATTACAACACACAAATTTATGATCATTTTTAAAGCACGAAATTCATGAAATCAATATTTAGGCAATTTAGGCACGAATTCAAAACTAAAATAGGCAAACTAGCTCAACATTACAATTTCAGCACTAACCCAACACACATCAATAAGAGTTAAACAATTATATTTGAATTTAGCTGTATCAAAGAGTTTGGTGTTTAAAAAACAACCTTTAATGTCAAAATACGAGTTTGAAAAGCTTTACAAAGAATTCCAATTCCTAGCACAAGATCAAAAGTAAAAACAAGTACAATGACAAAAATACGGGAAATATGAAATGTGGGCGTGATTGTATGAGGCAACAATGAGGGAATATAAAAGAGTCTGAAATTTTGAACCTTTGGCCTTTTGAAACCGTACAGTTCGCAGCCCTTTGGCGATGTAAGTCGTCCTCGTTGAACCCTTCAAGAACGAGCCGAGAGGTTACTTTCCCCGCTGAGTTTGACATGCCTCAAATTAATTTGGTAGTCCAAACACTGAATAAAGTCGGGATCGCTGACTCATCCATTGGCCCGCTGAGTTTTACAGACTCAACCTTGATATTTGCTTGAGTATAACGGCGGTCCAAGTCGGGCTCGCCAACCTGCTTTTTTCAAAAACATTCCACAATTCAACCTGGACAATCAACATCCATTATTCAAAATCAAATCACAAAGCATTAAAAACTTTTGTTGCATCCTAAGAAACGCCTTAGTTAACGTTGTGACACGACGCAAGTACCCACTCAAGCTTCATTCTTGGGGTTTGCAATGGTATCACTAGGCAAACCCTCTTGTTGTCTTGGGTTTAAATGAGAAGAAATTTGAAACATTTGAGTTTCCAACTTCTTGATAGAGACAAAGCGAGAGGTCACCATCCGATTGAGAGTCAATATATTTTCCTTTATTTCTTTCAAGACTATAGAATCCTTCAACCTTGTTGAGAATATGCAAGAGCATATCCTCAATCAGGCCACCCTCAGAATCTTTGGGTTTTTGACGCTCGCGGGGAAGAACATACCTATCCTTCTCTGTTTCTCTTTCTTTCCAAGTGACATTATGATCACGCCACTCCCTGTCACGGTCTCTCGGGCCCTCATCTCTGATCCAACCTTGGTTTCTACCCGGTCTAGGGTAGTTAGCACAATAACCTTCTTCTTGGTTGGCTAGGAAGTTCACTTCCTCATTGTACAACACTTTAAATTTTACCTCTTCAAGGTTTACGCCACTAACACCAACAACATTAACACCTCTAATACCATTACCCATGACGTTCTTGGCCATGATGTCCAACTAGGTCATCATTTTTGCCATGTTTTGGTCTCTCTTGTGATCTTTTTCCATCTGTTCCTTTGTCAATTTATAAGTTAGAGGCTGATACTTGATTTTCACGGTTGTACTATGCCATGTTAATCTTGGTCATGCCATCAAAGAGTTGGGCTGCTATCACATAAAGTTGGATTAAACCTCTAGATAAAGTTGATCAACTACCTTCTTGTTGTCACGACCTGAGCCTACACCCCGGCAGTGACACATCATAGATGACTCTGAAAAGTGTAGAGACATAACATTCATAACATTCGATATAAGTAAAATGGTACGTAAGTAAAACTTTTCTTTAAATCTATACAATCACAAACCATTTAAAACAGTAGAGGTCTGTAAGTCTCACATGGACATCTTAACAATATCTATACCAAAGTTGGGTCACGACCCTTTACAATCGAAAGTCTAGAAATGTCTATTACATGAAAAAAATGGAACATCAAAATTACTTTTCCTTGATGTATTAGGATATACCACTTAGCCTTGGAAGAATCTCAATCCAAGAACTTGAACTAGAGAGAAAACAATCACTTGCCAGAACCTACCCATGAAGCAAAATAAGAGAAATATCGGTTAGCACAATTAAGTACTAAGTATGATTGCCATGCAAAAACATGCTCAAAACGGACATTTTATTTGAAAGTCATGCATTTATGACAATTTGATAAAACTTCATGAACATAAGTATAAAAGGCATAATATACAAACTTAACCAAAATACAACTCATTTCATCACATTAGAATAAAATCCACATATAAACAACTTCACCACACTAAGTTTTCACCTTAATTAACCCCAAGCTATACTTTGTGCAATGTATGAATAGCTTCCCATACCACCATCCACACTAAGTACCACATTAGGGCCACAAAAAGTGAACTTACCATTCATCATTTTTCATCTTTAGACAATACACATGCATAAGGAGCATAAACATTTCATAAGTCATACCAACACATTATCACCATTATCTAGGACAACCCTAAGTCATACTTGTGCAATGTATGAATAGCATCCCATACTACTACTCAGTCTAAGTACTTATTTGAAGACACCATAGACAAGGATCATTCATATTCAACAAGTCATGACAAGGAAATAACTCATAATACAATCCAAGTAAGGCATCCATCATTACTTTAAGTACATAAGTCTTTATTTACTTCATTAAGAACATATTCATTCATTTAATAGTATAACATAAAGGAACACACCATGACTACTCTCAAAGCCTACTTGTGCAATGCATGGATGGCATCCCATACTAACACCCACACTAAGTAGTGGATTCTTGAAAGCCATAGTTCATTAACATTTTTTGTGGGGTGAATACTTCACCGACATAGACCATGTGATCAATTCATGGAATCTCGTTGTCACCCTCACTGGATAAGGGATTCCTACTTTCCTAAAGTAGGACCACTATTTTTAGCTTCGATGGATCCACTAGCTAATATCCTATGTGGGCACATAGTTATGGGATAGGGAGATTGCTACTAGATACCCCGCCTCAACTCACGTGAGGGCATCCATCTCAAGAGATTGCTACAAGAAACCCTGCGTCAACTCACATGATAGCTTCCATCTTATATCACTATCGACTCGGTGCTTAAAATTATTCCCCACGGGGTACTTAAAATTCAATACTATTGTCATAATTATAGCCTAAGAGATTGTTACTAGATACCCCATCTTAACTCACTTGAGTGCATACATCTTAAACCCAACATTCATTCATTAGATAACTCATAGTTTCAAAGATGAGAATAACCTTTCAACAAAGAATCCCCATATTGTGAGAAAGTCCTTTCACAACATGTGATTATCATTCATAACATTGAGAATGGACTTTCCATTAACACATTATAATTATAATAATCTTAGAAACTTCATTCATTCTTCATTCATAAGTGTGTGTATGTGAGAATATATATCATCATCATTCATAAGTGTTAAATTGAGAAATAGCCTTCCAATAATAACACAATTGCATTCTAAACATGATCATAATACATTCATAGTGATCACACACATATAATTCACATCATAATCATACATTAACCTTCATAAAATTTCCCTTCAAGGCTATGAACCAACATTAAACCATAAATCTAACAAACTATAATAGATAAAAAAATTGACATGATTCAATAACTAATGCAATATAAACATAAACAAATCAACATACTTTCTTGATCCATTAGTTCCCAATCACAATTCACAACTTAAGAATTTGGGGGAAAACATGGGTTCATAATTCATAATGTAAAAGCCTTTAAAATCATTTTAGAATTGAACTCATGCATATATTGAAACTAGGGTTTCTGGGAACCTTGGAAACTTGAAATCATCTTTGAAGTTAGCTCTTTGAAAGAAACTAAGTCAAGGATAAAGAATACTATACCTTTTAGGGAAGAAATCTACAAAACTTGAGTAAAAGTAGTGAAGTCTTGAGCTTGAAAGCTTGAATCATTCACCTCCAATGGAGGTTTCTTGAGAGAGAACTTTTGAGATGAGAGGTGGGTTCTAATTTGTGATTTGAAATAAAAGACTTGAAAAGAGATGTTAATACTATAAAAACCCTTAAAATACATTAATAAACCAATAATATCCATCCCTAACTAAACTAACTCGAAAATGAATATACTAAAAACACCCCCACATTGGTCGAGCCTTAACAACTTTTACAGGCATGATCTACGCCCCAAGACATATGAACCGTAGGTGGGATGACGTCTCATATTGTTGGTCCGTGGTTTGGGGCTATGGCTTGAAATTTTTCCCCCTGACCTATGGTGTCCATCCATGGGTGTGGATGGAGCTAAGGGTGTAGGTCCCCATCCGTAGGTCATTGCATTTTGGCAGGTTTTAGTTTTCTTGGGGTCTTGGGGGTTAGGGTTTAGGGTCCCCCTCAAGGATCTTTGGTTGGTCTTTGGGGGGTAATATTTTGATGTTTAACCCCTAAAACTCTCACTATAGCTGGTCACATAATTTTACAACTCATAACCTCACAACAAACTCAAACACAAGTTAGGATCTAGTTTGACCTATTAGTTTTCTAGATCATTACACTTGTTCACCGAATCAAGGCTTCTGCAAAAGTACTCCAGCCGAATGTCGTCAGGAAATCAATGACTTGGGCATTTAATCACTAGCTTCTTAAATTTTATCTAAGTCTCATGAATTGGTTCACCTTCCAAATGCTTAAAGCTTTGGTTGTTATCCCGAAGAGCCATCATCTTTGAACGAGGGATAAATCGCACTTGGAATGCGGTAATAAGTTCTTCCCACAAAGTGATAGAATCTCTTAGCATCTCAGCCAACCATTTACACGCTTCTCCCATTATAGAAATTGGGAACAACCTCAGCCACACCGATTATTGAGGTACATTCTTAAAAGAGAACAGTCCTCAAACATCAAGTTTCATATATGCTCATGGGCATCCTCATGACCCAGCCTACCATACAACCCTCTTGAAATGTGAAATACCACGTTTCCTTCAATCAGAGGTAATCGAATGGAACCAACTCTAGACACTAGATTTGGGTCATTGAAATTCGGTTCATTGACATCATTGAGATTACTTCTATCATTTTGGTGGCCCACTTGGCGACCATTGCTTTCGTTGACACTCATTTCCTCTGTTTCAACAAGTAACACAAAAAACAAAACTAAAACTAAGTAAATACAATTATGAAAAAACAAGAATATACTTCAACTTCACCAAAGTAATTTCAAACAACACCACTCCCCAAAAGTGACCCTATTGTGATTTTACGTTTCAACCACACCTCATCTAATTCTAGGTGTTCAAAAATCATAAATTAGTATAAAATCCAACTAAATGAGCCGGGGTCAAATCTCACAGGGATCATTAGATGTTTCAGATTCAATTAGGAAGTATTAATGCGCTCAAATCTATCATATTAATTGAAATTATCGAACAACGAGATCATTCGAATCAAGAGGTTACACGAATGTCCAATGTTTTTTTTGTTTAATTATCAATTACAAACATCAGTCTCATACAATAAGAATTAACAATAATGAGACAAATTCTTGGGATGTGATCGATTATAAGCTAATATAGACATATGGGTAATTGAACTATTAGTAAATAGCTATATATTAGCGAGTAGGCTAGGCTATAAGGGAAGTAAATTTCTCTCGAACAATTTGCCTTAAATAAAGTGATTTCTCTCAAACATCAACAAGCATGCAAATTAAGAGTTCAGGATTCACTCTTTTGAGCTGAACTCAGGTCAATCCCATCACAAACCATTTGTGAAAAACCTTAGTTTTGAAGTCTCTCTATCAAGAAAGCCAAGAACACAAACGAAGAACTGCATTTACAACTACATTCTTAAGTTAAACTATAATTAATGATTTAACTCAATTTTAAATAGCATTTAAACTAAAGTTATCCATATCCATAAGCTAAATAAGCCCATAATCACATAATCAAACCCCAAGAATTGGGGTGTTAGTAGCTAAACATTATAAAATGGTAAAAAAGTTACTAAATGATTATTCATCAACTGGTAAGAGTGATTTTATTTTACAATGGTCCAATTTGATGAATCTCAAAGACCTACATTTCTTCAAAGCTAAAGAGACCTATGGAGAAAAACTCTCTCAAATTGTAGAACTCAATAATACACTATGGTGAAAAACTCTCTCAGACTATAGAACTCAATAATTCTATCCAAGATAGACCAAAAGATTTTTTTTACTAAATGTTTTAAAATGTATTTATAGGTTCTGAAAATAAGCAACAAAAGCGCTTTCAGAAAAAAAAGTCGGGCTCGTTGAACCACTCGGCGAGCCACCCTTTGGTCTCTTCCATATCCTTTTTGCCTTGGTATTCAACATCATGTAGGCCTGTAAATTCAGGCGATCTATCCTGGCTTCGCAAAATCACTCGTTGATCTGAGTGCTCCCTTTTGTCGTTGACTTGGTTCTTTACTTCAAAGCTTGGCACACTGAAGCTTTAGGCGGTTTGAGGAGCCACTCTGTGTCATGCCGAGTGCTCTTGACGATCCTTAGGCTCACCCATATTTATTTCTTCAGCCTGTTCTGTTCTTTTTTGCATGTCAATGTCCTTGCTCTGTTCCTCAATACATATACCTGGAAATCAAGGATGTTACATATGTTATTGGCACAAATTAAGCATTTTAGGACATTAAATCAATGTAAACAATATCATAAATGATTTCAAATCCAGGATTCTACAACTATCAATCACAGTAACCAAGTTTTATTAATTAAAAGTATCAAATCAAAACCCATGAAAAAAATACCTAAGATCCATATATTTGTAAGAAGAAACCTCAACCTCAATAACACTTACCAAAATAAACCTCCGTACCAATAACACTTATTGGAATAAACCTTGACATCAGTCTCACATACCAAAATAGACCTTAGTATCAGTAACATTAATCAAAACAAACCTCAATATCAGTAACACTCGTAAAAAGATACAGACCTCGATATAATCATAATACATATCATCATAGTGTTTCAGAATCAATAATATTAGACATGTTCACACCATAATGATGGGATTATAATTCCATAACAATTCACTATCATAACAACAAAATCACAGTGTTTCACCAATAATGTATGAAGAGAAGAAGACAATTCTCATAACAATTCACATGTCAATACAATAAAAACATAATGTTTCCTTAACAATTGAATTAATATCAACACTCAAATCTTTCAGAATATACCACACAATAAATATCACTACATTGCTTTTTTCGTTATTCCCCTTTTTATAATAAATTAATCTGTATGAACAATTCAATCCAATTTGATCCCAATTACTCCCCAAGAAACGTACATCAAGGAAATACAAGGTTCTACAAGATTAGCAAAGGACTTGGAGTTCACTTGTCTCAATTAGTCAAACAATCTCTTCGAATCTTGAACCTTCTCTTTCTATCGGGTCTCCAAATCAACACAATCTATTCAATTATACAATCATAATAATACTTTGAAACTAACAACACCCATATCAAGTATTTTGAAAAATGTGGAGAAATCAACTCAAAACCTAATTCAAAAAATGAAGGGTAAATTTGAAAATGTAAATATGAAAGTGTTACCCACAAGATTTGGAAGTCAGCAGTGAAAACCATTTTGAAAATGGAGTTGAAGTCACTCACAAATTTTAATTTCTCCTTAAAACTCAACTTCTTGAAAAACCTTAAACTTTTGAAGTTAAAAATCCAGAATTTGATGTTAAAAATCATAAAAAATTAATGAAAATTGAAGATTTAGGGTCATAACTACATACTCAAATATTTTTTCTCAAAATTCCCTTTTGAAATATCCTTCCATAAGTTCTCCAAATAAAAAAAAAATCGGGAAGAAACCCCAAATTTCGGGAATAAAACACTTCAGGGGTCCACCCAAAATGCGGACCCTTGCTCGTGAGTACGGAAGTTTCTCAATGAACACGACTACTCGATGCTCCACGAACATGGTAGATTCTCCAGGAACGTGGAGGTCTGTATATAAGTGCCTATGAACGCAACCCAAGCCTTATGAACTTCGGAGTCATTAGACACTAACAACTCAACACACACAAGATATAAAATTTACCAAAAGGACACCCGAGATCTGTTCAGAATCTTGTACCCACCAATCAAGTGTAATTCTCAACTAGACTCGACGTTCTGGACTCAGTGAAACCTTTAAAATACAAATTTAAGGTCCTCTTAGGTCAAATTCTGTGTAACTCATAAGAAACTAATATGCCACCTAAAAAGGCCAAACCAAACTCATGACCTTTAAAAATTCAACAAAGACCCCCTAGGCCTATATTCATACCCTGAATCCAACATAATATTTGGAAATCCAACCCAAGCATCTAAACCGCAAATGTTGATTAAAATCAACCCAAACGCTAAAATCTCGTCAATTTCCAACTTAGGATCTCAAATTCACGAAAAGACTCCAAATTGGAAAATTATAACTCTTCTAGAATATATGTCACATTTCAAAGTTGATGGAATTGATAGAATTTTATTCTGAGACTCAAACCTCCAAAAGACATCAAAAACCATATTTGACCAACTTAATCCTTTTAAAAATCTAAAACTTCCATAAATTACAATATTTAACTCAAAATGTGAAACAAATTTCTGATACGCTCAAACTTATTTCTCAAATAAGAAGTAAAGTGGTCGTATCAAGTAAAGAACCCAACTAATGAGGTTGGGATCATTCTCACGAGGAAAATAATTCAGACTTAACTTTATTCTATTATTACAATTATTTAGTCAATTATTTTCCTCGAAAATAAAAGCAATAAAGGGGGGGGGGGGGTTATATCTAAATTAATGAAAATAACTAACTAAATTAAAGTAAACAACTCACAAATTTAAATCTTGGAGCTTAATAAATTAATAAAAGTAACTAGGGCTTAAGTGTTCCCCACAGGTTCCAAACTTGA
Organism: Solanum habrochaites; assembly: GCA_027704765.1. Classification (NCBI taxonomy): domain Eukaryota; kingdom Viridiplantae; phylum Streptophyta; class Magnoliopsida; order Solanales; family Solanaceae; genus Solanum; species Solanum habrochaites. The sequence goes on from JAKWJA010002492.1 coordinate 45,557,733, forward strand.
TAATCCTAACTATAACAGTTCTTTCCTAGTATCTTGCATGTAAAGTGATAAGTTATGTATCTCTAAATCTTTGGTCCGGAATCTAGAAAATTTCACTCCGCACCTTGGTCCTGCTACGTGTGTTGCTATACTAACCCTTGTCTTTACCTCATATTAAGCATTGTATTCGATATTTGACTAAGTTATTACCTCGTACCAATCGACACTAGCTTATTAGATAGTGTACACTAAATCTATGTTGATAATTATTTTCCTATTATCTACCTCCTTAGTCCGGCAAGTAGCATTAAGGCGAGTTCTAACATTGACCATCCGTTAAAAAGACTTCTAAATGAAAGTATTATCAATACATGCAAGACACTATTCTAGAATTGCTATTTTAGTTAGATTTTACCTCATTATTCACCCATGGTTCCCACAACCCTAATTATAGAGTTTAGTTACCCATATTCATAATCACACTATTCATATATTTAATATAAGAATTCATGCACTTACTTTGATGAGAAAGAATAAAATCCAGAAATTCACTTGATTAATCAACAAAAGCACCAACAATCAATTCCAGAAAAAGTATAATAATTGCTGAAATTAATCCTTCAATACTTGAACAAGAGAACTAAAGTTATCCAAAAGTTTAACTATCAAAAAGTCTCCTATCAAAAAGTCTAACCCCAAAAATGAGGTTTTTTGAACTATTTATAATAAAAACAAAAACCTAATAAAAGAAGGATTCTAATTGCTGAACATCTGTCAAAATGCGTCCGAGTCGACGGACCTCGTGAAAGACCGTCGTGGTCACGACGGGCCGTCATGGCCTCTGTCCTCCCATACTTCACAAATTATTCTTTCGCTTTCTTCATTACCCTCAATGGACATGTATGACGGACCGTTCTAAGCACGATGGTCCATCGAGGGTCTTCGTTCCATAATACTTAAACTTTTTGGAATTTGGGTACTGGGACTACTCTGTGATCATTGCGATGAACCAGCAGGATGGACCGTCGTGGCTATGATGATCCGTTGTGGACTTTCGTAATCCCACACTAAGTCAGACTTCCCCATCTTCCTTCAGCAGCTTCACTACGATGCCACCTACGGACCGTCACAGGATCGACAGACCATCACAAGCTCCGTAGGTTGTCTCTTCTGCATTTCTCGCTCAAAAACTTCCGCGTTCATCTTTGGACAGATTTCCTGCAAATAAGGAGAAACTTACATAAAAATCAATACAAAAATTCTTTTGGATACATACTAAATTTAAGGAAAAAACATTAAAAATATCATGAAACAACGGTATATCAACACCCTCAACTTAAATACGTTGTTTGTCCTCAAGCGACGTACTATGACTCACTACAAAATTTTTGTTCAATAGTATCCATATTTTAGCTTTCCCAATCATTTGGCTATCAATCCCGATCAGTCTCATCATGTTTATGCATGTTATTGCTATTAGGCTTGAATTATGTGGAACCAAACCTTGACAGAGACTCACCACTCACTGACACCTATCCTCTTCAATATCTCACAGTGGTGCTAATATTTCCGGTATTGCAACTAGTGTCTTCACTTCAAAACAACATACTCATTTTTCACACAATGATTTCAGTTTGAGTATAAGGATTACTTTTCAACACTCACTCTCAGAACAAATTCACAACTCATTCATACATATTGCCATAAGCTTGCCCTTATTTTCATTACTTTAAGTTTGCCATACAACTCTTAGGATCACGGTAGGACTTTCGTAGCTTGTAACATAGGCTCAGGTTCAGGTAGGGTATATTTAGGTATACATTAGTGACTTGTTTTCCTCCTTGACATATCGGCTAAACGTACCACTTGTTATCGTTTTATTTCGCCCAATTTATCATATTCTTTCACCTTGCTATTTTTCCTTCTTTCTTCATTTGTGTAAGTGACTCTTTTCTTTTCTTGTTTGTATTTATTATATTTTTTTTATTTCACTTTTCTTTCAACTGGTTCTTGAGTCACTTTACTTTTGTTCTTTATCTCTGTTTGTTCTTTCAACCCCACATTCCAGAGCATTCCTCATAATAGCCACCCTCAACTCATGGCTTTGTCACGAGTCAAAGTACACAATACCTAAAGTTAGGTTAGGGCCACGAAAAGGTTGTTTATTGCATTAACCACCCTCAACTTATGCTTTTGGCATAAGCTGAGGTGCACATGTCCAAGGAGGGACCAGGGCCAACACATTATTCCCAGAAAAGATCAGTTGGGGTGAAAAAGAAAGGTCTATTTTAAGCTCAAATCATTTGGATCAAAGAGGGATTAATTTCATTCGTTTTTTTTATTTAGGCTAAAAATTGGCTATATTGAACAAGGGCCTATGATCCTTTCCTAATTGTCTATTACAACTTACTTTTAGCAGGACTAACCAGGCAAGTTCTAGCTCAGTACAAATAGTGGACTATTCAAATTTTCCTCACACTCACTTGACATCTCATTACTCTACCATATTATCAGACACCTAGTTTGAGTCTTAGACTTAGGGTTATGCAATAGTGTATCTCTATGTCATGCTTAGAGCCACACATTTATCAATTACTGTACCTAGCCATGCATCATTTTCATTACATCAGGATATCATTTTTGTTTTATCCATCATGTTTCAGAGTTATACTATGTACACAAGATATAGACATGCCGGTTCAACAATAAAATAATCAGTCTCCTGGGGAAATATAACACAAGCAAAAAAACCCAAAAGAGGATCGTGAATTGGGCTACTCAGACTTCACCCTAGAACTCAATTTCCATTTACCCCACCCCCAACAAAAAGATATGAAATTGTCTCCAATGCATAAAAAAAATACGAGAGTGGTAGGTGAAGCAAACCTGGGGCGCAAAGCGCCGGCGATCAGCAAGCTGGTGGGTCCGGTTCCCCGGAACCCACTACTTATGTAGTCTGGACACCCTCATTAGTGTCCTCATCAACAACAGCACTATCAGTAGTGCCTCCCGCTGTCTCCACATTTTTGGAGCTAGATGCCTTAGAAGCTGACTCTACAGCCTTGATCTGACGCGCCTCCTCATCAGCAATCAAGGCTATCCTCTCAGCCTCAATCTCATGGCGCTCCTTCTTCTGTGCTCTAGCCTCATCCTCCTCTCGACCCCTACGCCTCTTGGCATGCTCTCGAGGGGGAGGTGGTGGAATCTCAGAATTGGCAAATAAAGCAGGCTCTGCAGAAGGGGTCTCAAACTCAGGTACCCTATCCTCAAGGATCATATCAATATCAGCTCGCAGACTTTCAACCGCAGCCTGAAGGTTCATCGACACGTCCACCTGAGGGACTGGTCGGGCTAGCACCCGCAACTCAAAAAAGTCTATGTGCTGATGAACCTCAGCGATCTTCCACTCTGTGTGCTGGGCCATCTTACGCTCCAAGCGCTCCTCCGCCTCAGAAATAGACCTCTGCATCCAAGGCTGGATGTGATGCAGAAGTGTGGCCATCTTAGCCTCTAGTTTCTTGACCCTAGCAAGCGGGACCAGAGCGGGGAAAGGGGCTGAGCGAAAGGAAATGGGGCAGTGATACTACCCGGGATAGACTCAACCGGGGTAGTGTTAGTGGTCGCTGAAGTATCCTGCGTAGCCATTCGAGCATGTGCTACCGTATCAGCCAGATTTTCACCAAGTGGAGGCAACTCTGGACGGGGCCCTCTGCGTGGAGCCAACTCATCAGCCTCATCCCTAATGAGGCCTATATCAACAGTGCCAAGCGGAGTCTTGAGCTGATTAATGTGCCAGATGGGCACACCTACGGACGTGCATAAGGAAAATATCATGCACGAAAAAGGGTAAGTAGTGGTGACCTTGAAAACACTCTCGTGCATGACCTACTGTAAAAGCAAAGCGAAGTCCACTTCAAACCCGGCTATCATCGCCGCCATCAGAACTTCACGATCCCATGTAACTATATTATCAGCAGCCGTGGGGGAAAGGTAGTGGCGGACAATCAACCATAAACACTTCGTCGTGAAGGTCAAGTTATCCTTCCTGATGGCTCTCTTCGGCTCCGTTACCCAGTCGGCACCCTCTCCATCAGTAGATAAGTGTAGGGCCGTTCACCTCTTAGTGGTCTCTCTCAACGATGGCTCACGCAAGAATTGGCCATCTTTAACAATTTGCTATCGCTAGTCGAAGTCGGTGATGAGAGGGATCCTATTGGCATCAACATCCTCGCCGTACAGATATTGGCGGATGGCTGGTAGGGAGATGTCGACCTGTATGCCGCGTACTCTAACGTGCTCAAGTGGGGCCTGTTTGGAGGGGGCAGCCCGCCTATCGATCTGTTATTGGAGAGTAACCACATAAGATGCGTAAAACTCTCGGACCAACTCCTCACTATAGCCGCCCAAAGAACAAGTTGTACACTGTAGCCGGTGTCTGGTGAAGAGATTGTGGATATCAAGCATGGTGGGGAGACTTCCTGTAAGGACCTGCCTCTCCAGTGTAAGGGTCCGTGACATGATGCCTTTATCATTTACGAACTTTGCATCTGAATACACTTGGTATTGCCCATCGACACCCCACTGGTATGGTGGTCGACAATCGGGGCGAGAGCACCAGCCGGTGAGCCTGGAGTGGATTCAGGACTGTCAGCCTCATCAGACGAGGTAGACTGTGCAGTCGTGGTGGGTGCAAGGACTTCTGCGGACTCAGAGGCTTCCTCCGACCACGAAACTCCTAAGGAACCAGACGCTCATTCTTCTTGTGTAGCGGACCCAGAAGGTGTGCCGGTCAGTGTGCGCTCCTCATCAGACTGGCAGGCAGTTAGTATGTCAGACGCCACCTTTTTGGGCGTACCTCTATTTGCACGTGCATCTCGTGCTGGAGTGGCAGTGCCTGGGGACACATACTCGGGATCATGCTCATCATCAGAGCCTATAACCAGTCAGGCAGATGGGGCGACAGACTGAACGCCCACGTGCGTAAACTCGATATTGTTTCGGTGCCATTAGAGATAGTACTTATAAAGAATCAATATCAGTATTAGAAGAAGCAAACAAGACAAGCAATAAAACACAAAATATACATAAGAGCAAAGCTATAATGACATCTATTTAGTAGCAGTGACATATGACAGACCAGGTGACGGCTCGTCGTGAGTATGACGGACCGTCATGGGGTTCGTCATGTCTTACGTCAATGATATGTATGTGGAGATCCTTGAAGGAATGTCTCTGAAAGTTATTACAGATAAGCAGAATGGACCGTCGTTATAATGACGGTCCGTCGTCAATGTCCGTCGTGATGCACTTAGAAGAAGTATGGAGACCCTTAGGACAGGGTCTCTGACCGTCATGACGGTTGTGCAGGATGGACCTTTGAGGGTATGACGGTCCATCGTAGATGTCCGTCAGAGGACACTTGGAAAAATAATGGAGACTCTTAGGACAAGGGTTTTTGACAACCATGACGGTTGTGCAGGACGGACCGTCGTGTTAATGATGGCCCGTGTTAGATGTCCGTCAGAGGACACTTAGAAAAAGTTGGAGACCCTTAGGAATAAGGTCTCTGACAACCAGAACGATTGTGCAGGACGGACCGTCGAGGGTATGACGGTCCGTCGTAGATGTCCGTTATAGGACACTTGAAAAAAAATGGAGACCCTTAGTACAAGGGTCTCTGTCAACCATGAAGGTTGTGCAGGACGGACCGCCGTGTTAATGACGGTCCATATTAGATGTCCGTCAGAGGAAACTTAGAAAAAGTTGGAGACCCTTAGGACAAGGGTCTCTGACAACCATGACGGTTGTACAGGACGGATCGTCGTGGGTATGACGGTCCATGTTAGATGTCCGTCAGAAGACACTTAGAAAAAGTTGGGGCGTTGACGGTCCATCGTGGGTACGACGGTCCGTCATCGGGGTCTCATTCTTTCATTCAGTGACAAAATTGGGGATCCCGAATCATTCCCTATGAGTACAACGAAATACTTAGTGTTAACCTACATGTTTCTAACCCCAATACCTAGCAAACTAGCAATGCTAAAGCACCAATTTCTCAAGTTTTAACAAGGCAATTCGAGGATTCTCAACCTAGGTCAGACAAAATTTGATCAAAGAATGAAGACCCTCCAAAAAGAATAGGCTAATAGTAATTGAAAAACAAAAATGCAATGTATATGGATAGAGATCAGAGACACATACCTGAGAAATGGAGAAAAACAAGCAAGTGAGGCACTTGGATATCAAGAACAGAACCACAGCAGCAGACTCCGACCAGTAGAAAGAAGATTTCTGGAATTGGGGATTTGGGGAAGTGATCAATTGATAGACAAGAGAGGTAGGAAGTTGGAAGATTGAAAGGGAGGGAATGGAAGAAATAGGGAAAGAAGCAGTTTAAATGAAAGAGTGGGGGGTTTAAAAGGGTGAAAATTGTGAAAATTTTCCAGTAGGGTCGGGTTGCTGGTTAATGACACGACAATTCCTCGATGATGGTCCGTTGCATATGCGACGGTCCGTCATAGATTTCATTGTGGGTGCCGTAATTTTGAAAATAAATGAAAAATGTACCTGGCACAACGGATCATGCGATGGTCTGTTGCAAGCGTGACGGTCCGTCGATGTATCCGTCAGTGAATGTTGCGAAGTGATTTTCTGCAGATTTTGCTGGTGATGTGCTACCTGCAAATTTAAAACCCATTAGTAGAAATTGCTACCATTACTAGAAAGAAAATTATATGTATTGGGTTGCCTCCCAACCAGCGCCTGATTTACCATCGCGGCACGACTGAAGACACTTTATTACTCAGACTTCATCAAAATGATATGCCTCGATCACTTCATTCGACGATTCAGCATGCCAAAAATAGATTTTTATTCGTTGTCCATTCACCTTAAACCACACACCCTCCTTGGTTTGCAACTCAACTGCTCCATGAGAGAATAGTTGGGTGACCAAGTAAGGGCCAGTCCATTTGTACTTGAGCTTGCCCGAAAACAAACGTAACCTAGAATTGAATAAAAGCACCAAAAAAACCCCAACCATAAACTCTCATTTTTCAATTTTTAGGTCATGGTACTTCTTCATATTTTCTTTGTAGAGGGCTGAGCTTTCATAAGCTTTCAGGTGAAATTTATCGAGTTCATTCAACCCAGTTAACCGTTGTTCTGCAACTTCGTTCCAATCCATTTTCAACTTCTTCATAGCCCACATGGCTTTATGCTCTAATTCAACCGGAATATGACAAGTTTTCCCATATACAAGTTGGTATAGGGACATACCTATGGGAGTCTTATACGCTGTCTGGTAGGACCAAAGAGCATCATCAAGCCTTTTTGACCAATCCTTTCTACTAGCATTCACTGTTTTTGACAATATCTTTTTGATCTCCCTATTTGACACTTCAACTTGCCCACTAGTTTGAGGATGGTAAGGAGTGGACACATTATGGTGAAACTCATATTTCTCCAATAATCTCTTGAACAATTTGTTGCAAAAGTGGGACCCCCCATCACTAATAATTGCCCTTGGGGTACCAAATCGAGAGAATATGTTCTTTTTCAAAAATGCAGTGACACTCTTCCCTTCATTGTTTGCGAGGGAGATAACTTCCACTCATTTAGATACATAATCAACTACTACTAAACTATAATTCATTCCATGAGAACTCACAAAAGGACCCATAAATTCAATACCCCAAACATCAAATAACTCAATCACTAGAATGGGGTTCAGAGGGAGCTCTTGCTTTCTTGAAATGCCTCCATCTCTTTGGCATCTATCACATGCTTTAGCAAACTCATGAGCATCTTGATGAAGAGTTGGCCAATAGTAGCCACATTTTAATATCTTATGAGCGGTTCGGATCCACTATGATGTCCACCAACGGGTGAGGAATGGCATGCCTCCAAAATGCTCAACATCTCAAAATAACTTATTCACATCGTACATGAACTTTTTTCTTTGATGAAAGGACAAGTCCGATGGAATAATAACACTAGCCAGATAGTTCGCGAAATCTGCGAACCATGGAATCAAGTCTTGTGAGGCAGCCAATACATGCTCATCGGGGAAAGTATCATCAATATCAGTCTTATCCCCTAACTCTCTCATAGTTTCATCTTCCAAACGGGACAAATGATCGGCAACCTGATTTTTGATCCCTTTTCTATCCCTAACTTCAAAGTCAAATTCTTGTAACAGTAATACTCAACGAATCAACCTCGGTTTCACACTATAACTCTAGTACCTAGCAAATAGGAGCAAATTTTTTAAAAGCAAAGACTACTACAAGGAGTTCTTGCTTAGTCATTGTGTAGTTCTTCTGGGCTTCATTTAGGGCTTTAGTAGCATAGTAAATGGGGTGAAGGATTTTGTTCCTTTTTTTATCCCAATACCACACCAAGAGCAACCCCACTAGCATCGCACATCACCTCAATGGAATGTTCCAATCCGGAGAAATAATGATAGGTGCAGACACCAATTTTTCTTTTAGCTCGCCGAATGCTTTAAGACAGGATTCATCAAAATAAAAATTTACAATCTTTCTCTAGCAGTTTGCACAATAGATGTGCAATTTTTAAAAAATCTTTGATGAATCTCCGGTAAAAACCTGCATGCCCAAGAAAGCTTCTCACACCTTTTACAGAGATAGGTGGGGGAAGTCTCTCTATTACCTCGACTTTAGCTCGATCAACCTCTATGCCCTTTTCTGAAATGCGATGACCCAAAACAATACCTTCTTTCACCATGAAGTGGCATTTTTCCCAATTTAGTACTAAATTGCAGTCTTCACATCTCTTATGGACCTCAAATAAATGGTTCAAACACCGCTCAAATGATTCACCAACCACAGAAAATCATCCATAAAAACTTCAATAGTATTTTCCACCATGTCGGAGAACATCGACATCATACATCTCTGAAATGTGGCAGGTGCATTGCACAACCCAAACGACATTCTCTTGAATGCAAAGGTCCCATATGGACAAGTAAAGGTGGTTTTCTCTTGATCTTTTGGTGCAATAGAAATCTGATTATACCCCGAATATTCATCAAGAAAATAGTACCACCCTTTTTTCGGCAAGTCAATCCAACATCTGATCCATGAAGGGCATAGGAAAATGGTCTTTTTTGGTCCATGCATTTAATTTATGGTAATCCATACACATCCTTCATCCAGTAACCGGTCTCATTGGAACACGTTCATTTTTCTCATTGGGGACCATAATCATTCCCCCTTTCTTAGGTACACACTGAACAAGGCATACCCAACTACTATCGACGATCGAATAAATTACTCTGGCATCCAACCATTTAATGATTTCCATCTTCACGACCTCTTTCATAGGTTGATTTAAGAATCTCTGGTTCTCAATACTTGGCTTATGATCGGGCATGAGTTGGATTTTATGAGAACAAATACCAGGAGGGATCCCAATAATATCCGCAATAGTCCACCCAATAGCTCTTTTGAACCTTTTTAGCACTTTCACCAAACTCTCAACTTGTTGTTCATTCAGATCTGATGCAATGATTACCGGCGAAGTGTCACCATTTCCTAAGAATTCATACATGAGATGAGGTGCGAGAGCTTTTAGTTCTAACTTTGGAGCCGCCTCTATAGATGGTTTCACAGGTGGAGACTCGCGATTCTTCATGTATAACTCATATTTCTTTGGTTTAAACCGAACATCACCTCAATCAAGATCCGCGACTAATGACCCATACTCTTCAATGCAATCGTTATCAAAATTCATTATCACTGCCGCTAATGCTTCTACACCTAGACGTTCTTCTATTTGTGTCTCAGATGACTCACCAACTTTGTAGGATATAGCAAATACCGATTGGAGCTTACCACTCTTCCTCATGGACCTACAAATGTTAAAGGTCACATCTTCATTGTTCAACCAAAATTTCATCTTCCCCTTTTCCATATCAACTAAGGTTCTACCCGTAGCAAGGAATGACCTCCCAAGAATAATAGGCACTTCAAAATCGACTTCACAATCAAGAATAACAAAATCTGCCGGAAATATGAATGACTCCACTTTTACTAGCACATCGTGGAGTATCCCTATAGGCCTTTTTACTATTCGATTGGCCATCAACAGCCGCATCGCAGTGGGCTTTGGATCACCCAAACCCAATTTCTTGTAAATCAAGAGGGGCGTGAGATTTATTCTTTTCCCTAGATCACATAATGCTTTCGCAAAATGTAATATTCCCATTGTACATGGAACAGTGAACGCACCCGGATCTTCTTTCTTTTGTACCAGAGATCTTGAGTAATAGCACTACAATGCTGCATTCTATCATCATCCTCAAAAGTGATCGATCTTTTCTTTGTAACTAGATATTTCATAAACTTGGCATAATTGGGCATTTGTTCTAAAGCTTCTACCAAAGGGACATTGATAGAAAGTTGCTTTAACATTATTATAAAACACCTATATTTACCATCCTCGATCTTTTTCACTAATCTTTGAGGAATGGGGGGGGTCTAGGCATGGGAATTACCTTTTTAGGCACTTCAGCATACTTTCCAGTGTTATCTTCTACTTCACCACTAACCTCTACCACTTTATCATTATCTTTTATCACCTTTTCCTCATTAGACGGCATTGGTGGGTCAATGGTTTGATTACCACCGCAAGTAGTGATTGCCATACAGTGTCCATCATTTTTTGGATTTTGGACAATGTTGCTAGGAAGAGTTCCCGGTTGCCGTGTGTTCACAGTCGCAGATAATTGGGCCATTTGTAACTCAAGATACTTAATCGATATTGCATGTGTATCGACTTTCTGCCCAATACCCGTTAAATCACTCCTCAACTCTTTAGTGTGCTCATCACTAACATCGAACCTCCTCATCATTTTGTGCAACATATCCTCAACTCGCGTCATACTACCTCTACCATCCCCAGGAGAAACTTCATGATTTTGAGGAGGAACATAGGGCCCATTCCTATCATTTCTGTTACCATAGTTACCCCTGTTGAAGTTGTTGTCGCTGTTGTAATTTCCGCCTCGGACATAATGACCCTCGCGGTGATAGTTACAATAGATACGACCTTGGTTTCCTTTACCTTGGCGCCAATTCTCCTGATTTTAGCCTTGTGCACTCGGTCGAAAACCCCCCCGTCTGCTCATTTACCGCATAGGAATCCTCCTCATAATAACATTCATAATTTGGTGGTGGGGGTTTAGACAAGTAGTTAAATGCATTTCTCTTTTCTGCACCCTAGTGACATGTTTTAATACCAACTCAAGCTCAGTTCTCATTTGAGACATCTCTTCACGAATCTCATCTGTGGCTGAATTGTGTGTGGATTGCACTGCGAAGGTATTTATTCCAGTATCTTACTTCCTAGTACTCCAAGCTTTATTATTCCGGGAGATTTTCTCTAACTTTTTGGCAATCTCGGCATAAGGACACTTCCCATAAGAACCACCCGCTATAGTATCCAATACCGCTTTATTATTATCATCCTGTCCCCGATAGAAATATTCCTTCAGTGACTCATCATCTATGCGGTGATTGGGGACACTTCTCAAAAATGAAGTGAATCTATCCCAAGAACTTCTAACTGACTCTCCTGGTAGTGCCACAAATTTGTTCACTCTGTCCTTGTGGTTTAGTTTCTTGGAGACCGGGTAGTAACGTGCTAAGAAAACGTCTCTTAGTTGGTTCCAAGTGAAAATTGAGTTATAAGGGAGCTTAGTGAACTGAATAGTAGCCTCTCCTGTGAGTGAGAAAGGAAATAGTCTTAGCCCTATTACATCCAAATCCAAATCAGGCCTCCCTAAAAAGCTTTTACACACTGCCCTTACCTTAGCTATATGGGCATGTGGGTCCTCAGAAGGTAGTCATGAAAACAACCCTCTAGCAGTGAGCATTTTCATCAGACTACTAGTTACCACAAAGGTGTGGCCTTGTGGTAGAGGGGGCAAAACAAGTGGCCCATCAGAGTCTGCAATGTTATCATAACCTTTGTAGTATTCTTGAGGCATGGAGCAGGATTTTGTCCCCTTTGTTGATTTTCACCAGGATCATCGGGTAATAACTGACCATGAACATCAACCGGAGCTGGGATGTTCTGGTTTGGATAATCATCATTAATACCCAAGTTTCGATTCATATTGCATAGTGTATGCTCTAATTCGTGGTAGTAGGGAAACAAAGGTTCTCTTCCTCTCTGTGTATTTGGCATACAAGAAAGTTAGTTCTGCAAGAATAAAAAACAATAGAAAAGTAAAATTAAGAAAATATAGACTAAACTTTAGTAATAAATTTAAGTTAATCTAAAAGCTACTTTCCCCAGCTGCGACGCCAAAATTTGATATGCTCAAACTTACTTCTCAAATAAGAAGTAAAGCGGTCGTATCAGGTAAAGAACCCAACTAATGAGGTTGGGATCGTTCTCACGAGGAAAATAGTTCAGACTTAATTTTATTCTTTTATTACTATTATTTAGTCAATTATTTCCCTAGAAAACAAAAGATAATAAAGCGGAATTTTTATTTCTAAATTAATAAAAATAATTAACTAAATTAAAGTAAATAACTAACAGATTCAAATCTTGGAGATTAATCAATTAATAAAAGTAACTAGGGCTTAATTGTTCCCCAAAAGTTCATAACTTGATAATTCTAACTGTAACAATTCTTTCCTAGTATCTTGCATGTAAAGTGATAAGTTATGTATCTCTAAATCCTTGGTCCGGCATCTAGAAATTTTCACTCCGCACCTTGGTCCGGCTACGTGTGTTGCTATACTAACCCTTACCTTTACCTCAAATTAAGCATTGTATTCGATATTTGACTAAGTTATTACCTCGTATCAATCGACACTAGCCTATTAGATAGTATACACTAACTCTATGTTGATAATTCTTTTCCTATTATCTACCTCCTTGGTCCGACAAGTAGCATAAAGGCGGTTCTAACGTTGGTCATCCGTTAAAAAGACTTCTAAACGAAAGAATTATCAATACATGCAAGATACTATTCTAGAATCGCTATTTTAGTTAGATTTTACCTCATTATTAACCCATTGTTCCCACAACCCTAGTTATGGAGTTTAGTTACCAATAGTCATAATCACACTATTCATATATTTGATATAAGAATTCATGCACTTACTTTGATGAGAAAGAATAAAATCCAGAAATTCACTTGATTAATCAACAAAAGCACCAACAATTAATTCCAGAAAAAGTGTACAATTACTGAAATTAATCCTTCAATACTTGAACAAGAGAACTAAAGATTATCCAAAAGTTTAACTATCAAAAAGTCTAATCCCAAAAACGTGGTTTTTCAAACTAATTATAATAAAAACAAAAACTTAATAAAAGAAGGATTCTAATTACTGAAAATCTGTCAAAACGCGTACGAGACGACAGACCTCGTGACGGACCGTCGTGGTCACGACGGGCCGTCATGGCCTCCGTCGTCCCATACTTCACAAATTTTTCTGCTGCTTTCTTCATTACCCTCAACGGACAGGTATGACGGACCGTTCCAAGCACGATGGTCCGTCGAGGGTCTTCGTTCCATAAAACTTAAACTTCTTGGAATTTAGGTACTGGGACTAGTCTCTGATCATTGCGACGAACCAGCAGGACGAACCGTCGTGGCTATGATGGTCCGTCGTGGACTTCCGTAATCCCACACTAAGTCAGACTTCCCCATCTTCCTTCAGCAGCTTCACTACAATGCCACCTACGGACTGTCACAAGCTTCGTAGGTGGTCTCTTCTGCATTTCTCGCTCAAAAACTTCCTCGTTCATCTTTGGACAGATTTCCTGCAAATAAGGAGAAACTTACATAAAAATCAATACAAAAAGGCTTTTGGACACACACTAAATTTAAGGAAAAATCATTAAAAATACCGTGAAACCACGGTATATCAATTTCACAAACCAACCATAAATGACTAAAGGCAATTATTATAAGGAGTAAAAATGATAATTTTATAAAAACTTCTAGAAATGAACTTTTGGATCATTACATTTTCGAACTTAGCGTGGTTAGTTTCGATAAGACCCAAAGGGATCTAAAAGATTTTTGAATGCAATCATGTTTTAGAAATTTAATATGTATAAATTAAGAACTCAATCCCTCTTTTTGAGTATTAGTGTGCCATTGGTTAATTTCACGTAGGTGTATATATTTTTTTTGACTTGTTGACATGCTTTTTTATGGATCCAAGGGGCTCAACGATATTTCAAAACTATTTGAACCAAATCGTGATAGTTGAATTTCTATTACTAGTGTTCTCCCTATGATTATAAGATAACGAATTACAAACATAATGCGCATGTGGGAAGTATGTTACAAATGCAGGGAGCTAGTCCATGATTGTAAAAATGAACCAGGTTAGACCTTTGGTCAACTTTTTTTAATCGGAAGGTCTGACCACAATCTTGTATCGTTTCCTGAGTGGTCTCCATGAATACTAAGGATATAATATAGCTACATGATTTTGAGCTTAAAATTACAACAATGTTTTAAGGCTAGATTTAAGGGTTTTAGAAATATAAAAACATGTATTTAAGGCAAGTAAAGGTATTAAAATAAAATATTGATCATTATTTTAAATTACTTAGTTAATGGTAATGCATTCATATAATCAATTTTAGATTTGAATCTTTGACCTGAGGTTCAGATTTGAGTTGACCAAGAGTTCACTATAAAAAGTGTCCTAAAATTATAAAACTTATTTTTCTTGACTAATTTTGAATACGTTATATATGAATTGCAATATATTAAGGCCATAATAGCTTGTTTGTATTGACTTGACAATTTAAATAAGGTTTGACTATGGAATTACATGAAATTAGCTTTAATTTTATCATGATACACTTGTCTAAACCCAACAAGATGAGTCAGCCTAAACCCAACAATTTGAAGGAAATGCAGAAATAAATCAACAATAATATAAGAATGAAAAAACTTAGTCATTTTGAAATACCTTAAAAAAGTCTGGTTTGTCACGTTACTAGCCACTGGTATAACAATATAAAATTTGAAAGATAAATATTTTTTATTTCTCGAATAGAAAAAAACATAGAAAAAAACATAGAATAAGAACACGAGGGCCACTCGGGGTGACAAGCATCTTTCACTCGATGTTTTCTCAGAAAGCCTCGGATGTAGATGAGGGAGAAAAAACAAATGGATTCAGGATTTGAACCTACAAAAATAAGAAGCAAGGAGTGAGTACCAAACAACATGGTACTCAGTAAGGACCCGTCTAATCAAGGTAAAACTAAGATAGAATAAAGCTACTCCTTTCATCCCAAGCGAATTGCCTCAACTACAACCTACATAGAAATCAACCACACTAATAATTTACAATGCACAACTCACAAGGTTTATCAATCATAGCCTAGCCATCATAGTTCAATAATCTATAAGTATTTAGTATGTCAATCACAAGTATCAATAATGATAAATCACAAGTATCAAGTGTGTCACTAACAACTATCGTAGATCATTCTTAATGGTTAACACTTACCTGAACCATTTTCAATCGGCACAATATCACTAGTCAGAACCATTTCTTTGCAGCTTTATATAATGTCATTTGTCGGAACCATTTTCCTTTGACACAATGTCACTAGCAAGAACCATTTCCCTTCATCTTTATATAATGTCACTAACCAAAACCATTTCCCTTCAGCGTTATATAATATCACTTGCCGAAACTATTTCTCTTATCACTAGCCTGAATCATTTTCCCCCCAGCTTTATGTAACGTCACTTGCTAGAACCATTTCCTATCGACACAATATACCTAGATGAAACCATTTCTCATTGCCACAATATCACTAGCTGAAACAATTTTCCTATGGATGTATATAATATCACTTGCCAAAACCATTTCCTTTTGACATAATCATCATACGTTTCACCATGATGCATATAAATCAATGCAACTATGTAATTTCACACCATAAAAAAGAAACAAAAAACCCAGGCAATTCAAATCCACAATCATCACATCAAGCATTATATCAATCAATAATGTAGGATCCACAAAAGTGCAACTCACAAGTACTACTATCAACACATTGACTTTTTCAATACTCCATTTTATTCATTAAGATGAATCAAGTGAAAAAATTGAACACATCATTTCATTCTCATTAGTCTCCACAACTCACAATGAAGGAAAGTACAAGATTCTACAAGTTTTACCAGGCTTAGAAATTTACTAGCCTTAATTCAATTAAAAGTCAATTAGAAGCCTAAGCCTTTCCTTTCTGAACAATGTTTAAATCCACACAATATACTACGACAAGTAATCACAATAAGATTCCAAAAATAATAACACCAGAATCACACACTTAGAAAAATGAATCATCTCAACTCAAAACCCAATTCTGAAAAATGAGGTTTGAATATGAAAATCTTTACTTGAAAATATTTCCCAAGATATTTGAAACTTATTGGAGAAAACCATTTTGAAAAAAGAGGTAAAATTAGTTCACAATCACATTTTACTTCAAGAATCCAAGTTCTTGAACCCCCAATTTATCATTTCAAAACCTTAATTTGAACACTTACAATCATAAATAACAATGGGTAAATGAAGATTTAAGATTAAGAATTGTTACCCAAATATTTCTTCTCAAAAACCTTCTCCAAATCACCACACCAAGACTCTAAAAAATGGATAAATGGGGTTGAAACCTTAACTTTTTAAAGCATTATATTCAACGGTCCTCCGCGAACACGGACCCTGTCCCTGAATGTGGAATTTAATAAATAGACCCTTCGTGAATGTGGCAGCACTACCGCAAATGCAGAGGTCAACTGGTGACCTTCCATGAATGTGGTGAAGACTCAGTGAACACGGTTGAACCTCCATGAACGCGGGAGTCCCCAAAACTTACCATTAGTGAACGCAACCACCATCCCTACATGAGCGGAGGGTTGCAATAGAATTCCGAACATTAGCACGAGGGATTTAAACTTGAGGTAGTGCAGATGGCTTGAGATACTAAAGAACTATGATATCACCATCTTGTACCATCCAAGAAAGGATAATGTGGTGAGTGATGATTTGAGTAGGAAGATTTTTAGTATGGTGAGTCTTGCCGCTATCAGTGTCAAGTAGAGACTATTGGTTAATAATTTTCAGAGGTTAGCCAATAGTATCGTCTGATTACAGATTTTGAGGAGAGTAGTGGTTTAGTTGCTTTTATAAAGACCCATTATTCCTTAGTTGAGCATATCTGTGAGCACCCATTTGATAATGAGAAGTTGTGCCTTTTTCGAGACAAAATGTTGAGAGGGGAAGCGAAGGAGGCTATCCTTGATTCTAATGGTGTCTTGAGGATCAGAGACAAGACTTGTGTGCCCAATGTGGGAAAGTTGATTCCATTAGTTCTAAAGACGGACCATTATTCATGATAGTTCATTCATACGGGAGTGAAAAAGATATATCATGATCTAAGTCAACATTATTGGTGGTGTGGCATGAAGAGAGTTACTGTAGACTTTGTGTCAAGATGTTTGACTTGCCAATAGGTCAATTGTGAGCACAAATGGTCGGGATGTATATCTCAGTAAATGCCTATTCCTACTTGGAATAGGAGCGAATCACTATGGAGTTTCATTTCATCTCGGTTCAGACTAAGTACATGGTGGATAAGTTAGCCCAACTACATGGAGTCCTTGTTTTTATTGTCTCTTATCGATGTTCATTATTCACTTCGCATTTCTAAAAAGATTTGCAGCACGGTTTGGGCACTCAGTTAGATATGAGTACAACCATTTACTATTCGACAGAAGGTTAGTACGAGTAGACGATTCATGTGTTAGATGATATGCTCTAAGCTTGTGCAATTAATTTTGGTGTTATATAGGATCAATATTTTCCCCTAGCAGAGTTTGCCTACAACAACAATTATCACTGGAGTATTTAGATGACCCCATTAAAGACATGGCATGACAAGTGGTGTAGATATCTGATCGGTTGGTTTAATTTGACCGAGATGTATTCTTTAGAAACAAATTTCATAGAGTAGTTCCTTATGATTCAGGGTAAACTGTTTGACAACCTAGAGTTGATAGAAGATCTATGTTGATCGGTGAGTTAGAGCCCTAATGTTTATGGAGAGTGATCATGTTTGGCTCTGAGGGTTATCTAATAGGTGTGATGACTTAGCATAGATTAATTGTCCATTTTGAGATTTTGAGCTAAGTGGGAGAGATGACCTTTAAGTTAGCCTTGCCACTTAGATTTTCAATTGTACATCATATGTTCGGATGAGTCTCATGTGCATTTTCTTTATTCGATTGTGTTAGGTACAAATCTTCTTTGAGAAGCCTATATACATCTTAGATAGGCATATCCGAAAGATTAAAACCAAGAAGATTTCTTTAGTGAAGGTGTAGTGGATGCACCACTTAGTTGGTGAGGGGACTTAAGATATGAAGTCTGATATGGGTGCCAGATATCCTCAGTTTTTTTTTTGGCTTAAGGTACTTTATTTTATTTTATATTTGATGAAAAACATGATTTTTAGTGGTGGATACCGTAATGACCCGGTCAGTAATTTTTGAATTTTAATATAAAATTATTATTTTACTCCTCCCTGTATTGGCCTAGAGTAACTTTTGAATGAGTTTTAAAATTGGTTTCGAATTGCGAGTTAAAAGTTGTGAATTTTGGAATTCGAAATGCTAAGCTGTTAAACAGTGGTTTTGGTGTCTATTAAAGTTTAAAATGTCGGAATGAAATTTCGTTTTTGATCAATATCGAAATGTTGAAATTATTCAAAGAGAATTTTTGGTTTCAGATTTAAAGTCTTATTACGAATTTGAGGTCCTAAGTTGGTAATTGTACTTGAGACTTTAGCCTTTAGGTTGATTTTTGTTAACATTCGGGATTTAGATGCTCGAGTTAGAATTTTTAGAGTTCGTTTGGATTATCGGAGATGAATTTAGGTCTTATAGAGGTCTTGATCGAATTTATTCAAAGGTGCGGTGCTTGATTTGGCCTTTTTAGGCATTGTAATTATTTCTTTTGGCTTTCACGATTTTTGATAGGTGATCTTAGATTCATATTTAGATGGTTCCATTGAGTTCGAAATGTCGAGTATAGTTAATTTTCTTATTTAATTTGAGTGTACAGGATTTCGAACGAATTTTGAGGATTTTTTGATGTTTTGAGAGTTGGCTCATTTTCTTTTACCTAAGTTTTGTACCCTTTGGTTTTGCGATAGGCCTTCACCTTTAGCAACATTCGCTTTAGCAGAGGTGTCATTGCTAAAGCAAAGGCTAAACTTTCTTGGGGTTCACTTTAGTGATGGTTGCTTAATCGCAACCTGATTCGCAAAAGTGAGACCCTTAGTTTTGCTGGGTTCGCTTAAGCGACTTCAAAGAAGGTTTATGTGAGTTATTTTTGGGGTTTTATCTATTTTCTCCATTTTGAGTTCTTTAAAAAGCATTACAAGAAATTTTGAAGAGATATCATGTGCTAAGTCATTTGAGTAAGCTTTTGTGACCCTAAAACTTCATTTTCATTTGATTATTTATGAGTTTTTAACATAAAAAATTTGAGATTTGATTGAAGAATAACAATATTATTCAAGAACTTGAATTCTAAACTAAAATGGTGATTGTGAACTGTTAGGTTGTTCTGATTTTTATATATGTTGTAGTTTGAAGAGGTTCGATTCGAATGAAAGTAGTGCTCGATTTTAACGATTTTTGCCTTATTTATTTGGTTATTTCCTGAGTACCATGTTGGTTGATACTCACTCCTTGTTTCTATACATTTTTAGGTTCCAAGCCCGGACTCATGTTACTCTCTTCTTATTCTATATATGAGGCTTTTAGAGTAACTACTTGTCATCCTAGCGGACCCTCTTGTTCCTTATTTTATGGTTTGTTCTATTTGAGAAACAAAGATACTGAGACTTATAATTATCTTTCAATACAATAATGAATTGTACACATGATAACCAAGTTTTAGGATTATGTTTTATAATAAATGAGTTTTCCGCTCTTATGTCATTCTTGTTTTACTTTTCACATTTATTTCATATTAGAGTTTATGTTTTGTGCATCATTGGTATATGAGATTTTTACACCATAAGGGACTTTTAATGAAATTTAACCATAGTAACTTATTCAATAAAATAACAATAATTATTAAAAAAAATATTGACGGTTGAGTCCTACTTGGATTCTATTCATATTTACTTCCATAACTAAACTATTTTCTTTCCAAACTTAAATACAATATTGAGGTTTCCTGTAGGTTTTCGTGATCATGCTTATGTAGTTCTTCAAAACATCAAAACTTGTGAATTTGCTAAGAAATAATTTTTAAAGCATCAGAGGATTTTAAAACTTGACTAGCTTCTTCTACTTAGTGGTATGTTTTTATACAATTAGAACAATTTCACATTTTAAAGTCTCTGTTTTTCCTGCTACTGGCTAACTCAGATATTGCTAAGCTTTAGAGTATCTGCATTCCAATTCCAACTATGTTCATCCTAGAAACATCAAATTATGTAATGGTATCAGGTTAGGTAATTTTATTTCGATTTGCAGAGAATCATTGTAAGCTTTTTCAGATCTTGATTTCAAAGGAAACAAGTTATAGAGATATGATTTTATTTGATAGTGTTCTATGGCAAGTCCTGCTTCATGTAATATTGTTAATTGGTTGATGTACTCTCATCTAGAGGGGTATCTGCAAGTGTCTTACAAGCACACAACATTTTTCTTTATCTGATCTGAGTTGATTTCAATTTTAACCAATATATGGTGTAGAAGAAGTCTAGGCAAAGGTGAGAAAGACAATGTCTCAGGCTCTCAACATGAGCTAGAGGAAGGATATATTTTCTGGTTAATGGGTTTCAATAGACTAGATTGCTTTCAATATTTAAGCAGATCTCATTCAGTTTGTCTTCCATTACTTGTAATTCAATCACTTCGAAAATAAAAACTAGAATTTTCTCTCAAATTCTCTTTTATGTGCAAACAATGAGAAATAAGTTATTATCTTCACGTGCATACATACCAGGAAGTTATTGATCTTTATATTCTTGTTACTCATGTCGTTGAAGATGACAACATGAATGATCTAGCTTGTTTGGCTTATGTGTATGGTTCAGGAGAGCTCTGGCTCACTAGAACAGAACACTATTATCCCAATATTGAGAACTAAAGAGGTTCAAATGCAAGTATTTCTGCAAGGCTATTGAAGGGGTTGTTGGTACTGAAACCATCTAGGGATTGTGAAAATATTTGCTCATGATATTTGGTAAAACATGTTCCATGAGCTGCCAAACAACCAAAATGCAAAACTCAATAACAATTGGTGCTGCCTCTATATCTGATTTTGACGGGTATGAATTTGATTTACATTTTTAATCAAAGGATTGTGTTTTATCTTGGATCTTCCATACTCATTAGTCAAACGAGTTCAATCATCAATGTTGTTTTCTTGGACACGACCCATTGAAATGTGAAAGACAATAAAGTTATAACCATCTTGTTTCTTTAGAAAAAATTTCTAGACTACCTTATGATTTATGTCACATTTATATCTTCACAATAGTCAACAATCCATTGAAACAACATGTATATTAGATAGTGTAAAAGAAATGAAAGATGATTCGAAGAGAAAAAAGTGACGTTTATGATTTCAAATATAAATGTATTCAGAATTCATATAATTGTATAAATTAAGTTTTATTCAAAAGATGAAACACTAAAGTTGAATTTATGTAATGTAATACAAGTACAAATCTTTTGTACTTGTTCTGGTGCCATTTTGGAACTATTTATCAATAAAAACTTATTGAATAAGTGATTTTCTGTACATTTATGATATGTTAACATCTATCTTGTATACCATTAGTAGTTGGTGAGAAAGGAGGAATAGAGAAAAAGCTCAATAATCTGTGGTGCATTACAAGGGCTTGTGCACTGAAAAGGAACAACTTTTGTGTACTACCAGGAGACATTTCAAAAATAATACCAGTATATACTTATACTTTTACTAACTATGATGTGTTTGGGTTTTCTAACTATTTTATCAAAACACACCTCAAAATTAATGAGTCATTTTTTAAGTAGCAAAAAAATCTTTAGATACCTTTCATATACAAGTCAATCAATCTCTGGAGGTAAAAAGAACAGGAAATTTAAAAATAAATCCAAATACAATATTTTTTTAATAAGAAAATTGAAGCAACTACAAGTTAGTAACAATTAGAATTAAGTATCTACTTAATCTTCTTATTCGGCATCAACTGTTTGTTGTATCCATACTTCTTCTTGTGGCAGTTGATAGCACACGAGGATGCAACCGAGCATAACACTTGCGACATATCATCTTCTCCTGATTATATTTCTGAGCGAAAACTATCAAAGTAGCTCATTTATTTCACCACGAAACCTCGGTACCAGATGTAATCAGAACCAATAAAGTATGTAGTAAAAATATTTTTTGTTTCATGAGGATCAAACATACAGTAAAACTAAACAAAATATAAGATACAATCTTATATCCAAGAGAACCTGCTAAACAAGGAATCTATTTTGTCCAACTCAAACAAGAGATGATCCAGTAACTAAAAAAAATCGATCATGTAGTAAAATTATATATGCTAGCAAACTCAATTCATTGATCAATATGCTTACCTGATCATTATGTCCAACTACTAATTCTGTCTTTATACCATAAACACATCAAAAATATATGAAAGGACTATTTAGAATTAAAAAACACAAAAAAACTAATAAATCTAAATCTAAAAAACTATTTCTTCCTCTTTCCTTTGTATTTTCAAAGCTCCAAGTCTTCTATCTTTTTATTGCTAACTAGAACGATATTGTAGGAATGGAGTTGAAGCCGCTTTCGTCAAATCCTGATAAGAGAATAATAATTCATGAATACTTATCTTAACATGTAACAATATATAAACGATATGATTAAAGAAAGAACAATTCTTACCATAAATGAGGTAGCATGAGCACAACCAACATTCTCAACATATTCTTGATAAGATTCTGAATAAGCATCAAAGTTTGAACTACATATTAAATTTTAGAAGTTACTACAAAAGTAATCTCAATACAAATAATATGCATCATGTTAAGTAAAATTACCTTGTTTTCTTTCTCTTAAGTTTAACACTTTTGGGTTGTCTTTTTTGCTTTTGAGAACATTTTTTTTTAATTTTTGGAGAAGAATTTTTTTGGTCTTCTGAGTAACTTCTAGAAAACCTTTCATCCTCAAAGATTTTGGATGCCCTTTATTTTTTACTACTGGAGGGTCATCACATGAGTTTATTTCCGAATCTTTTTACTAACTTGATCATCCAATACACAATTTTTCTCAGATTCATAAGAAAGCTCATCAAGTTTTCTACACAATTGCAATAATCTTAAATGCACAAATTGATAGTATTTTTCAAACTTTGTAGCTCGTTCATATAATCCAATCCAATGCATCATAATGTTATTAAACCACAAAGTATAAGGTTTCAAAGTTTGTGTTACATTTGGGGGGTTATTAGCTTTTTCTTTGATGTCGTTTCTTGTCCATCGATCTAATAAATAATACAACGAAAGTGATTGAATTTATTTTTTTATAAATACCATTAGTACATGTCTACATAGAATTCCCATGAATTCGAACTTGTGACATGAACAAACAACTCTTTTCAATGCAAGATCCAAACTAACGATATATGTTGACCTTTATCTTTGAAGCTGATGGATTTTATAGATATTTCCTCTATCCTTAACCTCAATATTTTCGGCGATAAATTTTTGAGATTAAATTACTTCTTCTTGAAAAATCTGAAACATTTTTCTTGTATATTCCTTCCCTGTTTCATCTTCCACAGGATACAAAGTTTTCAAGACAGGTCTTTATATTTTGTATTGTATTCCTTTTCCCTTACTTTATCATATCTAGCATCAATAGCCTTATCATATTGCACCACAAATACACTCATTGGAGTACTAGAATTCAAATATTCTTTAAAAAAATTGTTCATACGCTCACTTCTTTGACTTGTCAACATGCCTGCACAAAAAGTGGTACAAACATATGTCTGTATCCATTTTTCACGAATTGCATATATCCTTTGCAACCAACTATTTTCTTCTAAATTATACATTTTCATTATCTTGAACCACACCGTTTCAAACTCCTCAGGAGTGGTTGTACCATGATCACACCAACTAAACTTGTTACTGAAGTCGTTATACTGATGGTACACATGACTTAAATATTCTGGAATCTTCTTTGTTATGTGCACATACAATAGTAATGTTTACTGTTAGGAAATACTGTTGCAACTACATTTGTTATGGAACATCTTGATCTGTTATGATTGTATGAGGTGTCACTCCAAACATTATCTCTTTCCAAGTATGAAGTAACCATTCGAAAGTGTCTTGCATTTCATTCCAAAGTAGAGTACAACCAAACTAAATAGATAGATGATAGTTATTAACTCCAGTAAATGGAACAAAAGGCTTCTTATACTTATTTGTCAAATAAGTAGGATAAAAGAAAACTACTTCCTCGAAGTTCTTATATGAAATCCTAGTTCTAGCATCAACCCAAAAACAATTAGCTTAATGACCATCTACATCCATCTATATTTCATAAAAGAAACCTGGATTCTCGGATTGACGTCTTTGAAAATATTTTAGCATTAATTCTGCATATCCTTTTTTGAGTTTTTTTTTGTCTTCTGCTGTGTAAATAATTTTGAATATCTTGACATGTTAAATTCACTAGATCCACACACCCAGATTGATTTATCAACATTAAGACTATTTTACTTGGAAAGACTCCTGAATGTCAAGGAAATCAATAAAAAAAAATTGGGCCTCAGATTTTTCCTTTTTGACCACAATTTTTTTTGACTATTTGGAGATGCAAGTTCATGATTGTGCTCAACAACAAGCCTACAAACAACCCATATTTCTTTTCCTTTCTTCGACATATATAACAACGCTTTGCATCTTCTCTAGTTTCATCTTGTGTTTATTGCTTTATAAATTTTTCTTTGAACGAAATCCTTGCTTCGAACAAACAAATTTTGACCAATTATTGATTTATCTTTTCTTG
Source organism: Solanum habrochaites (assembly GCA_027704765.1). Lineage (NCBI taxonomy): Eukaryota > Viridiplantae > Streptophyta > Magnoliopsida > Solanales > Solanaceae > Solanum > Solanum habrochaites. The sequence goes on from JAKWJA010002492.1 coordinate 45,582,839, forward strand.
ATTTAGTCATACGACCACGACACACACTAAAATTATTACAATGAGCATAATCAAGATAAAACTTAAATAAATCATCAAGAGACTGAAACTCCTTACTAATGTAAGGATCTTTTGAATTTTCCACACCTATATCGGAAGCAGTTTGTCCAGTTCCATTCATGTCACTTTCTTCTAATAGAACTTCAACTCATATATTTTGCTCATCTACACTTGATTTTTTCATTATCCTGCAAAATACAATTAAGAATGTTAGATAGCTTACAATATTGAATCTGCTCATATTTTTTCAACACTTTAACTATAAAAAGTATTCAACATTAGTGAAAGTTCAATGCTTCCCAACATAATGAAAGAGCAGAGCAAAGGACAATATAAAGACACTTTAAGATACAATATTCACGACTATATTTACTTGTTTTTAGTACAGTGAAGTTATTTTGCTCACGAGGATATGATCAAAAGATCCCCTTTTATGCTGGCAAACGAGAAAAAATGTGAAAATTTTTCTAATTGTATAACGACGTACCACTAAGTAGAAGAAGCTTGTCAAATTTTAAAATCGCGTGAAGCTTAAAATTATTTCTTAGCTAATTCCCAAGTTTTGATGCTTTGAAGAACTACATAAGCATGATCATGAAAACCTACCGGAACCTCAATATTGTATTTAAGTTTGGAAAGAAAACAATTTAGTTATGGAAGTAAATATGAATAGAATGCAAGTAGGACTCAACCATCGATATTTTGTTTTATAATTATTGTTATTTTATTAAAATAAATTACTATGGTTAATTTCATTAAAAGTCCCTGATGGTGTAAAAATTTCATACGACGATGCACAAAACTTAAACTCTTCATATAATTGAGTTGATGTTGACTAGCCTTGACGAGGATAAATATATTTATCATCATGTCCATTTTTGAGTTTTAATAGATGATGATGTATTCTCCCAAACCCTCATATATTCAAACTAAATGTTCATATCTTCAAATATTCCTTTTTTTTTATATAAATAAATAAATAAATGAGTGTACAAAATAAATGTTCACTATTCTCAAACTCTTACTAATCTTATTGAGAATCCACTTGAAACTAGATTACATACTACATAGACTACTATGTTTAATACAACAATTGTCCCCCACAAACTTAGGACCTTACATTACATAAACCTAAGTTCCAGAAGTTCTACAAAGGATCAAACACTGTACATATACATATACATAATTATCACAATTATTTTACTTAATCAAAGACTGGTTATTTAACAACAAAAAATTGTAGTTTGTGTCTTGACTCTTTTAGAAGCTCCTTGTTCCAAGTGGCAAATCATCAAAACACCAACAAACCCTCCCTTTCCATCCATACTATACATGTTCAAAGTAGAATACTACAAACACTAACAATTATAATTTACCTGCCATATATATATATATATATGCGCTCATTATTATTATTATCGCCTCTTAGGCTACCAATTCCAAATCCAGTATTCAATTTCTTCCATTCCAAATCGATATTCCGATTCTACTGTCGTCCCTCTCACTATTTGAGATCTGCGATTACTCCACCAACAATGGCGTCGCCGATTGATGAAAGTGTGGGGGTAGCGAGGAGGTGTTGGATCAATTCTAAGAAAGAGTCTACTTTTGCACTTTACACTCCTTTCGTCGTTTGCTTGGCTTCTGGAACTCTGAATATTGATACTTTCCGCCATTACATTGCTCAAGATGTTCACTTTCTCAAGGCATTCGTTCAAGGGTCAGTACTTTCACTCCCCTTTATTCTTTTTTAATATGATAATTAAGTTTATCGAGAAAATGTTTCTGTATTTGTTCGATTTATTTTTGGTACTTTAATCGTGTTTTAAATTATAATTGTTTGTAGAATTTGTTTCAGTATGTGTATTATTCTTCTTTTTGGTACTCTGGATATGTCATTTGAGTAAATGTGAAATAAGTAGCATTGTGTCACGAATGAAGCAGTAATGAGCTTCAATTAATTGAAATGCAGAAATGAAAAAGAAGGGAAAAGAAAATAGAAGAGGAGAAGGAAATTTGATATTTCTTTTATGATATCTCGATAAAACAGTACAACAACTCCATAGATGGATGAAGAGTTACTAATAAACCAAAAACATATAGAACTTAAGTCCAACACTGGAATTAAAATTACAAGAACTCACAGGATCTAAATGACTTAACATTAGGAAACTGTAATCTCCCAAATAGGAGCAAATTGTCCCATTTGCACGAGAACTTGTGTTGCAATTGCATTTCCAATTTTACTATTTTGTGATCCAGAATGACAATTGGTTAAATGACACGTTGGAGGCTCAATAGTAGGAATTACATTGGATCCTATCCTTTCCTTCAATTCGGAAATGTGAAAGATAGGGTGAATTCTATATGTTGGAGGAAGTTCCATAAGCAACAATAACTGATCTACTTGATCATACTTTAGGGCCCATAATACTTGGAAGAGAGTTTCAAATTACTCTTTAAGGCAATAGAAGTTTGCATGTATGGTTGTAACTTAATGTACACCTAGTCTCCAACTTCCTTTTTTTTTAAGAACCTTAGCCATCACCTGCCTTTCTTGCAACCATTGAACCACTGCAACCACTTTGGATTGAGATATCAACTCAAAAGTGAGTTGTGGAGGGTCATATCCATTCAAGTTCTTGAAAGGAGACATCTTGGTAGCTAAATGGTAATCGGAATTATATCAATATACAGCCAAGACCAGTCACTTGCTCTCTTCACCTAGTTTGTTACTACACATACCTTCAATAATTTTCCAGGCACTTGTTGACCCTTTCAGTTTGCCCATCAGTTTGGGTATGGTATGCTAATTTAAACTTCAGTATTCTCTTCAAACCTTTGAAAAATTCTTTTCAAAAGATACCGAGGAACACTTTATCTCTATCACTCACTATAGTACTACCATCTAGTTTATAAACATTGTTCCTGTGGGTAACTTCACATTCTAATACCACCCTTTGAACATCAGTTAACATTGAAGGCCAATAGAATAATACTTTGATCCTTTGTATTGAAGTAGAGACTCCAGAGTGTCCACCAAGACCAAAAGTATGAATTTGTTGCACCAATTGTTGTCTTAGTCCCCTACCATTTCTAAGTCAAGTCTTGCCTTGCAACCTTATTTAACCATTTTGTATAGCAACATCCTCTATAGCTGAAGTATCTAGATGAAATTGAGTTAACAACTGGACAACTTCTTGTTCTCTTTCATAACTGCTTAAGGTCTCCTCTATCCACTTAGGCGGCACGTGACTGATAACACTGCAATTAACTTCTGTGTATGCCCTAGAAAAGATATCTGCAGCCGTGTTTGCCACACCATTCTTGTAATGGATTTCATAAATTTTAACCCCATAAGCTTGGTGTGCCCTTATGTTGTAATGAAGTGAAAATTTTCTAATCCTGCAAAAACTTAAGACTTAAATGATCAGTTTTAGTAATAAAGTGGTGAGGATGGAGGTAGTGTCTCCATCTCACTGCCATAAGCAAGTCAATCAACTCCTTTTTATAGTCTTGACCGCTTTTTGCTTAGTACTTCACTGAGATAAGCAATATGTTGCTTGTCTTTCATGAGGACTGCCCCAACTCCAGTTCCACAATCATCAACTTCTACAATGAATGGTTTACCAAAATCATGTAAGGCCAAGACTGGTACAGAGGACATATCAATTTACAGCTCCTGAAGTGCCTCAGTGGCTTCATCACCCCAAGAAAATGCCCTTTTTGGAATGAAGTTAAAGGCTTTCTGATCAATGCAATAAGAAATCCCCTCAACTCCTTCAGATTGCTATCTTCGGGCCAGTGTTGTGAAAAGGGACAAAAAATGCGCTTAAAGCGCGAAGTGAGGCAAGGCGCAAGCACTGCGCTGCTGAAAAAGCAAGCGCTGCAGTAGGCGAAGCAAGAAGTGCGCTTAAAAAAAGCCGCCGAAAAGCTCGCTTAAATGAAATAAGTGCTAGTTAGTTTTTTTTTTTTAAAAAAATTTATGCAAATCTTTTTTTTTAAAAAAAATTCTGTATACTTGGGCAACATCTTTCCAAATTTTTTACTCCTTGGTCGACTGCTGCGACTGCTGCTACACTCTACAGGTTAATTCTCTTCTTCTCTTTGGTCGACTGCTGCTCTGTTTTTTTCTCTTCTCTTTGGTCACTGCTGCTCTGTTTTTTTTCTTTCTTCGTTTTGGTGGCTGCTGCTATGTTATGTCTCTATATTTTTTTTCCTTTGTTTTATTGTTGTTGTTGTAACTGAGTTACTGTTGCTTTGTTTGTAATGCTATGCTCTGCTTTTTTTTTTTTGGTTTTGCTGGCTGCTGCTCTGTTCCGTCTCTACAGTCAGTTGTATTTTCTTATTCAATATCACAATGAAGAATAGGAGTTTGATCCTTTGTGATTTAGTTATTTATTTGCTTTAAATGTTATGACTTATGAGGATTATTGACTATCTATTTACCTTTTAATCTAAGAATATGTTACCTCTATTTCAGTTATTTAATATTTTTTATTTTATACTAAATACCACTTTATTTGAAAAAAATGTGTGCTTCGCTTCACGCTTCTGTGAAGCGAGCCCTCGTTGTTTTTATCCGCTTCTCGCTTCCCAAAAAACTAGTTCGGGCCAGTTTTCCATTACTGACCACTTCTCTGGTGACGATGTGCCCAAGATATTCTACTTGTTTCTGTCCTAAAGCACACTTAGAACCTTGGGAAACAACCGATTCTCCTTCAACAATTGTAACACAATGTCTAAATGTTTCACATGATCATTTGATACTGCACTATAAATCATAATATCATAAAAAGGAGTAATATAAACTTCCTGAGATATGCTGCAAAGACTTGGGGCATTAATGATTTAAAAGTGCCGGGGACATTAGTAAGGCCAAATGACATTACCCTGAATTGCCGCAATCCATGATCAGTCCTAAAAGCAGCTTTATTTTCATCCGCCCTTCTCATTCTCACTTGGTGATACATTTACCTTAAGTCCACCTTAGAGAATATCTTAAACCCATTCAACTCATCTAGAAGATCTTCCACCACGGGGATGTGATATTTGTTTTTCACAGTTAATGAATTCAACCTTCTATAGTCAACACACAATCTCCAAATACTTTTTTTCTTTTAAAAGGTAGGGCAGGTAATGCAAAGCATGAACGACTAGGTACTACAGTTTGAGAGCTTACATATCATCAATAATGCTTTCAATTACATTCTTTTGGTCAAAGGAATACCCGTAAGGTCTTAAATGGAAACATCGGGCTCCTTACAATAATGGAATGTTGTGATCACAAGGCCTGTTAGGCAATTTCTTTGGTTCATCAAAGGCCTCGTGCAATGATTTATAACAAAATTGTTATCTCTTGTGGGACCTGCTGCCTTTGATCATCAATTGTAGCTACCCATGGTGCAAACAACATCTGTCCCACTAAGGTGTTTGTTGAACAATTTCAGTAGCTTTTCACCCTCAGTTGGGAAGAGTGTGTTCTCATCCTGATGACCAAACAATGTGATTAACCTATGGCAAGGGCCTGCCTCGCCTCACGGCGAGGCGCTCATTTTATTTAATTGCATATATAAGTATCCATCTAATGTCCCTCTCTTTGCTAGCATCAGGCTCCAGTGAATTCACTCTTTATGAACAAATAAATACTACATTAATTAGTATAAAACTAAATTAAGTAGGGAAGAAATAATTATAAAAGGATTAATTTATTTATTTTTAATATAGATAGAGTAGTGAGCACAAAATAGAGCATCAAATTCAATATTTCGTAAGAAGATTAAGCACATTGAGATTGACTTCAATTTTGTGAAGTCGACTGATCAACTTGCAGATATCTCACCAAGCCCCTCATCGGTGGTCCTCGTATTACTTACATTTGTAACAAGCTAGGTACATGAATTGTATGCACTAGCTTGGGGGGGGGGGGGGGGGGCTAAAACATGAATAGGCTTATACAATCCAATTAGAATAGGAATAGGTTTTATACAATCCTATTAGAATAGGAATAGATTCATACAATTTTATTTAGAAATAGGAATAATAAATAGTATCCTACTTGATAAAGGATTGTATTCTAGTGTTTATAAATAGGGTTTCAATGTAATAATGTAGAAACAACAACAATTCGATAATATTCTTTTCCTATATTTCTCACATTGTATTAGGGGGAGTGTTAAGATGTGCCAACATCAGTAGGTGGATGGGAATTTGGTTTCTTTATATGGACTTGGACAAATCTCCGTTCATGAGCTAGCTTTTGAGGTTGAGTTAGGCCCAAGTGTCATATCTCTACAAGCTTCAATCGTAAAATGCAGAAATGAGAAAGAAGGTAAAAGAGGATAGAAGAAGAGAAGGAAATTGGATATTTCAGTAAATCTGTACAACAACTATAAAAAGGACTAACCTGCAGCTGGACTTGGACACGTCACCTAGACAGTTACTAATAAAGCCAAAAACATAAAGGACTGATTAAATACTGGAGTTAAAAATTACAAGAAGTCACAGTACCTGGTTGGCTTGATTAAATTAGACTTGGCCCTAATAATTCTGTTACTAACGTCATATTCATGACATTGTCGTTTGTGTTTATTTGGGGGTTTCATTATTATTTCATAGAAGTACTGGATTTGGACACGTCACCTAACCAGCTACTAAAATAGCCAAAAACATAAAGGACTTATAGGCAAATACTGGAAATTACAAGAAGTCACAGGACCTGGTTGGTTTGATTAAATTAGACTTAGCCCTAATAATTCTGTTACTAACGTCATATTCATGACATTGTCGTTTGTGTTTATTTGGGGGTTTCATTTTTATTTAATAGAAGTGCTCAGTTTACTTCCATTCGTAACGAAAATCAAGAAAACAGCCACCTCTATTGTATAACTGTTTCTTTTCTCTCCAGAAGAATAAGGATTTTTGTGATGGATTTTATGTTTCTTGACTTTTATGAAAGAAAATGGGAATTAACAGATAAAGTGAAAGAGAATGGCATTCTAACATTTGAATGACTATGGGATTAGTCCATTTTCATTGAAGAGTATCTTAATTTTGTTAGTTAGTCAAATGTATTAGAAGTAGTACTAAAACTCTCTATCCAAATTGTAAAGAAGTTCGAAATTCATTATTCCTTGGGTGATTTCCAATTTACAGCCTGGGTATGACAAGAGAATTACTTTACCCTTTTAAAGTCATTGGGAATGTCTGCTAAAATATCGGCATGTTCAGGTAAAATAAAACATTAAAGATGTGGAGGGGAAAAATTTACATGAAAACAGTGTTTTTTCCAGTTAATAAGTGAAAGAAAAGGATTAAAAAAACAACCATTAACTGAATGACCTTTACATACTCTGCTTCTTTGGCTTTTTTCTTGTAATCAACCTTTAATTCCTCTTTGATCCTAGATGTAATTTTAAAGGGACAAAATAATCTGTCTTGATTCTTTTCGACGAGTTTGAACTCAAAACTTCTACAAGAACATCATGTTTCTTGCTCTTTTGTTAACTTTTTGTTTGGTCTGTTATTTATGGGATTCCTTATACCTTCCACTGTATGGTACTCCCTCCATCTCAATTTATATGATATTTCTTTCCTTTTTAGACAGTCTGGAAAAGAATTACATCTTTCTATATTTAGTGACAACTTAACTTCAAACTTCCCATTTCACCCTTGATGAGATAATTTATAGACAAAAATTATCTATGACTTGTTTCATACCACAAGTTTCAAGTCTCTTTTTCCTTCTTAAATTCCATGCCCTGTCAAACACTTCACATAAATTGGGAAGGAAGGGGTATATTTTTTTTTTCTTTTCTTTTGAAGTATTTTCATCCGGATTATCAGTTAATTCAGTGCTTAAGTTTTTGCTAGAAGTCTGGGTATTCAGTCAAGTCCCAGGGGTGAGGTATTCCCTACCCATAGTTTAGGGAGTAAAAATGAGTGTTCCTTATGCCCTCATTTTTAGGTCTCTTTTGGTGAATGGATTCCATGTACTTTTTCTTTTAATGAATTTCTTCTATGCAACCTTTATTTGCTAGAGATGTGCGACTTTTGGGGTCTAGTTTTTTTTTTTTCGAGAAAGTAACTTTGTATTCACAAAAAATCATCATCAAAAGAATGATGAGATGAGGCACTTAAAACCCACAATGGGTGAGACACATCCTTCACAAAAACTAAAAAGCTTTACAATTTTACCCTGTGCGCACCCAAAGGGTAGCGGCTGCGGGTTTCCCTTGTCATAAAAAAAAAATCAACTAGAGTTGCTACCTCCCCCACCATATTCTGTTTACACCAAAAAATAAAAGGCTTAGGCATTTCATTTTGATCTTCAGTGCCTTGCAGCTTTTGTCTTCAAAACATCTGGTATTTCTTTCCTTCCATAAAGTACACCAGATACAAATTGGAATGTTCATCCACCATTCTTCGCTCTGCCCTCTTCTTCCAATTCCTTTCCAACTGTTGAGTAGCTCCAGGGTGGTTTCAGGCATTACCCAACTTACTCCCAGAATACGTAAGAACATGTTCCACATATTTGCAGTTGTTTTGCTGTGTAGAAACAAATGACTATTTACCTCTGTTTCCTGATTACACATAAAGCACCTTGAGAAAATCTGTAAACCTCTTCTTTGTAACACCACATGAGTTAGACATGTTCTTCTGATCACAAGCCAAGCGAAACATGAAACTTCCAGTGAGCTTTTAACTTTCCAAATTAACTTCCAGGCCCATATATCTATCAAAGACTGCCTGTTGTTCATCTTCCAGTAGCAAGATTTTATGGTAAAAAACCTCTACTATGTAGACACCAAACTGGTTTGTCTGGCACCATAGAAATACCTGAAAAGGAGTTTAAAACCTTACGCAGGCCTGCAACTCCATCAATTTCCCAGTCATTCAAAGCTCTTCTAAAAATCAGGTTTCACCTTGTTGGCTCCAAACCTGAGATACAGTGGCATTTTTTTCTTAGGCTAATGATGTATAGTTGAGGAAAAGTGCTTCTTAGAGTATCATCACCTATCCAGAGCTCATTCCAAAAATCAATCTTCACTCCATCACCTACTGAATGAAATATTGACGTTGAATTTTTTCCATAATCTCCTGATGGGTTTCCATACACTACATCCTAGGGTCTAGTGGTTGGTTTTAATGTTCTTTGTTATTGCTAATAATTTTAGTGTTCGCAAAAATGATAGATTTTTGGGGTTGCTTTTCATGGGCTTTGTTGGCCGTGTAATAAGGCCCCCTCCATTTCTTCTGCTAAGAGGTTTGTTAGTAATATATATATTAATGAAACAAATTGTAGGTGTGAAGCTGCAGAAGTGTGTACTGATGATGACGATGCGAAGGTTGGCATTAGTGAACTGCGGAAGAATATTGTGAATGAACTTAAAATGCATGATGCAGTTTTAGAAGTAAGATATGAGTCTCTTTTCCATTAAATTCAAGTTTCTCCCTGTCAATTTGGTGAGTAGGATTGCCATGTGCCCTAGCCCACAAATTTCCTTTTACTTCTTTGCAATATTTTTCCAGTTGAGTATCAGTAGGGACATCTCCTGAAAGATAAAGTTGACTATCAAATTGAGTCATTTACCTAAAAACCTTGTTTTGGATGAACTGCCAAAGGGATGTGGGATTCTTTTAAACCATTTATGTTGTCTGTTCATTTTCTTTTGCAAACCGAAAAACTAATCAGGTTTCTAGTGGCATGAGCTTTCGCTAAGTAGCTAACCATGGATACATTTGACTTTCTGTTGATCTTGACTAGGCTCATTGCAAAGGAATGTGATATGCATAATTTGTTTCTTAGTAGGCGTTTGGACATGCGATTTCATCTCTTAATTTGAAATCATGAGATGAAATCAATATTTGGACATGTGATTTCATCTCATTATTTTAAATCATGAGATAAAATCCCAAATTCTCCAAAAAAGCTTAATTTGTGAATTTTATATTATGATTTCATATATTTCAAAAACAAAAATTGACCCACAAGTTTATATTTTGTAATAAAAAATTCACCATTTTACATCTACCAACCATTTATTTCATATATAAACAAAATTTATAATTGATATTATTACTCTTGCCAACTTATACCATTTATATCGGAATAACCATTACTTTTACCAACCAACTTTATAGTTGAATATTATTATTTTTACCAACTTTAAACCATTTATGTCGGATATAACCATTATTCTCACCAACCAATACCAATTTTTAGTTGATATTATTACTCTCACCAACCTTTAAACCATTTATATCGAGAAATGCATCTTCAATGTGAGGAGATGAACCATACTATATGGGAGGATTATGCTACAGAGTAGTACACTACAACTCATGTTCAATTTTATTGAACTAAAGTTTGATCAGTAAATCTTGTATTTTCTTATGAAATAACTTTTTGGTAGTGTATTATACTTTTGTTATGAATTTTTGCTTATTTGGTAAGATTGTATAAAAGATTTGGGGTAATTTTGTTAAAAAAATACACAATTTACGGGGTTTTTATGTTTATGAGCAAGAAATACGACTTAGAATCCAAATTGCATGTCCAAACAAAAAAAAGACCCTTAGTTTTTCAGTACCATTGCTGTAAGTGAGTACATTTATATCTCTCAACTACGTCATTTATCTTGAAACTTATAGAGATTTTTCTGTCTGGGAAAACTTCGATGTAAAAATTACTTCCAGCTTAGGTCACCATCTCCAACTTTAGCTTTTGAATCCTCACCATTCGAAATATTTCCAAGGAATTTGTTAAATTCAAATCTGGCTATCATATGTGTTTTAAAATTCTTAAACTATTCTATCTTTCAACCTCGAAAAGTTCAGTAGCCTAGAAGGCACTATAAACATTTGCACACAGCTTGGTGAAATGGATATCTGTCATATTCTGTTCAAAGTATGTTATGTGGACCAGGTATGATTGTCAGATATGTATGAGAGGTTATGCATATTTTAAATCATTTTTACTTTGGATGTGGGATGTGCATGGAGTATTTAGTTGTGATTGTGATGATACTGCTATCAGTTGATCAATTAGACAGCCATGCAAATCCTCCATAATCATTCTGCTCTATTTGGATCCGTTCATTTTAATATTACTTCTCTTGAAAATATTTGTCTCTAAAGCAAGTAGTGGTTATCTAAAACTACAGGTTTTCTAAATCTGACAATTTCTACTCTTTGGTATACACTGGCATACTGTGAGGATACACCTAATTAGCACAAAACTATCTCTGGATGCATGGTAGTTGACTATCTAAGATCTGTTTGATGTAAGGTGTGAATGATTTTGTTGATGAAAGATATCAGGTCTATCTTGGGAGTTTGAGGTCTCAATGAATAATGTGGTTGTCAGTCTATCTTAAAGTTCTTTAAAATATTGTTTTCCAGTGTATTATACTTATACATCTTGGGTAAATGAGGGTGTCGTATACGAGCAGAGCTCAGTGGGGCATATCAGTTGTCAAGAAAACAATATAGTTTGACTAGTGCAAAGAAAAAAATGTCTTTTTCTTTTTGATTTGATGGATGTTATGGTACTCTTTACAAAGTTAAATTTACTTTGTTATGATCTGCTGTAAAAGTGAAGTAAATAGTGGTCAAGTGACTGAGTGTCACTGCTAGCACAGTTGGCCTTGATTGTCTGTAATGTAGAGCAAATTCTCTTTCTATTTAGATGTTAAAAGAGTTTTTACTTCTGATTAAGGAAGGATATTGCAGCTGATATTAACTCAATGTTTAGATTATATGTCTGTTGGTTCTTTTGGAAGGAAAGGAGTGGTTGAATTTTTGAAAGCAAAAGTGAACCTGTAATTAGCGTTAAGTACAGATGTGTCTCTACACTTGTGTTTTTGGTGTTAATAGCAATTACAAATGACATAGAATTCATGGTAGATTTTCTGTTTTTACGTTGTTAGTAATTTTAGGCTTCATTTATTTACATGAAGATTAAGTCATCTGGATATGAATACACATCTAATATTAAGATGTGCATTAAGATTTAGATGTTTGAATCTGAATGCACATATTAATATTCAGATGCTAGTACAAACAACCTATAACAACAAAACAGAAACTACAACAGAGCAATACGATAATCATGGTACAAGAAACAATAGTTAGTAGCAGAAATCGAAGGCCAAGAAACGACGGAAGCAATACTACGAGTACTAATATGAAGAAACAACAAGATAATACATTGCACCCTCCTGTCTAAAGGTCATGTCTTCGGTAAGCTGAAAAAAGTCATGTTTAATCACCTCTCCTCAATACTTCTCTGGTCTACCTCTACCTATCTTGATACCATCATAGCCAACCTCTCACACTTCTGCAGTGGGGCATCCATGCATTGCCTCTTCACTAACCCGAACAATTTCAGTCTCGCTTCCCGCATCTTGTCCTACTCCAAAGCCACTCCTACCTTGTCTCGGATATCGTTATTTCAAATCCTATCTCTCTTAGTCAGGCAGACTCAGGAAGGGGGAAGGGGTGTCACGTGACACTGCTTTGCCCGAAAAAATGGCTAAATCGTATGTATGGTTATGAAACAAAAGCAAACATAAAAGGTCTGTATAATAAAAGTGACATTGCTTGAACAATAGAAGTGCGTAGCTTAGGTGGTTTTGTGCTGAAATTTCTTAGGCTAGATTGTTTGTTCTATCCTACACAATCACATTTTTTATGTTTTTTCTTTACCTTCTTTGTTTAGTAATTATTTGGTATTTTATTTGTATTAATAAAAATTTAGTATAATATTATCAAGGAGATTAATTTGAATACATTTCAAAAAAAAAAAAGAAAAAGAAACTCATGAAAAAAATTATAATGTATTTTTTATTTATTTTCTTAGAAAAAATGATAACAATATACATGAATTGTGTTTTGTTTTTAAAAAATATGATTTGTATTATTTTATTTATTTTCTCATTTTAAAAGGTCACACCGCTTACGAAAAATCCCGGCTCCTAGTATGCCCAAACATCTATCATCACATCCTCATTTCCACAACTTTCTTCTTCTGAACATGAATCCTTGACATGCCAACACTCCGCGAGATACAACAAAGCCGGTCTAACCACTAATCAACCGAACTTGCCTTTAAGGTTTGGTGGTACCTTCTTATATCACACAAGACTCTAGATGCGAACCTCCACTTTGTCCACCCTGCACCAATACGATGGGTGACATCATGAACAAACTCCCTATTCCTTTGGATAATAGATCCAATATACTCGAAAAATCCTCTCTTTTGGATGACATGTGTATCAAGCTGCACTTCCACATCAGCCTAATAGTCACGTCACTGAACTTGCACTCCAAGTATGTGCTCTTGGTCCTGACTCCTGCTCAATCCAAACCCCGTTAGACTCCAGAGTCTGTCTCCAAACCTTCAATTTAGCATTAAAACCACCACGAGTCTTGTCAAACATAATTATGTCATCTGCAAATAACATACACCATGACTATCCACCTTGAATTTTTCCGCGTCAATTTATCCATCATCAAGGCAAATAAAAATGGGCCAAGGGATGATCCTTGATGCAGCCCTATCGAAACTGAAAAATGCTCCGAATCTCCTCCCATAGTCTTTACCTGAGCTTTGTCTCCATCATATATATCCTTGATCTCCCTAGTGTATGGTACAACTTCAGGCTCATTTCCTCACATCATTCAAATTTGGCGTCTCTTTTGGTGGCAATTTCCAACTAGGCATCTGCTGAGCAAATCTGATGCTGGCCTGGCTGAACCCCCTGTTACATATATTTTGTGTTTCTTCCTGTCATCTGTGACCTTTATGTCTACTTAGTTATACATCTGCTGTTTCTGAGGCTGCTTTGTACGCTGGTTCTGTTTGACTTGTTTCTGCCAAGAGGGAGTTCTTCACTCTATTTGTCTCATTGATATAGTTATATACTTTTGGGAAATATTCCCCCGACCCTCTTTAAAGGATCCCTCTGGTGTAATAAGAATAGATTTACTTGCTTCCTGAATGCTTATGTACTTCCCACTTTCATTGGTTTTAAGAGTGAAAAAAACTCAGAAATTGTCTTTCATGTTCCATCTCTTTACCGTCTTCCACCTTTCTTCTGTTTCTGCAAAGAAGACAAACACCAACCACTTCATGACATTAATGCTAATAGTAACTTTGTCTCATTAAATTTCTGCTGCATAATCGAACCATACTTCTGAGCCTGAATGTCATAGGATTTAGAACCTGGATTATAAAAAATCCTTTCTTACCCCATGTCTGTTGATATTCCAGACAGAAAAAAACAGAAAAATTCTCCCCTGAAAAGTGATTATACTAAAAAAGATTTAACACTGAAAAGCCACAAAAAAAGTGCCCGAGAGCATTTTGTCTCAGTTGTCAATGTTCCTTAAGCTTATGTGGAAAATTTTACTCTATATTAACGAGAAAATAACCTTGTCTTAGCCTATAACACATGACTGGGCGGAGAAAATCTGCTAAGGCTTATGAAAATTGAAATGAGCATAAATCATAGTTATATGGGATACTTTTCCCTTAGATCACTATCAATGGACAAAACACCATGTCAACAGGCTCGGCGAACCAAGACAGAAGTTCATTGATAGCTTTTTAAAGAAAATCGACTTTGATTGTTGAATAATTCACATCACTTCTGCTTCTGTTGGAACACAAGATTCCCCTATACTGTGGTCAATAATTCTGATTACGTAGGAACAATTTCTCAGTATCTTGTTCATTCGCTACAAAATATTTTCTTCTGTGCGTCGGTAAATAAAAAACATGCTTTTTGGGGAAGAGATGCTATTTCACCAATCGAGTCAGAGGTACCTGACATATTCATACCTAACGAGCCTCCCAGGCCGCAAGCGACTTACAGACAGATTCTCCGATGAAGCAGTGGGTACCATTAATACATGGGGAACTGCCTCAAACTGGTGCCCAGCCCAAGAAGCTGCTTCTGAGCCGTAGAAACTTGAACTAAGCCTGGGAGGGAGATCCAAGGTCTGCCTGAAGTCAATGAGATGTGAAGGACTTGTGTTGAAAATTGGTTATGCATTGTGTAAGACTTAATGTTGATGAATAATCGATGCATTTTGGTATTCCTGTGAGTTTGTTGCTATGCTGTTGGAGTACAGTTGCAGAAAGGACAAGAGAGGGAAATTCTGAATGAATGGACCAGTGGCACTATCAGCAGACTGTTAGTTTCTCTGTACTATCATGGCAAGCTTCTCGATTTCCCAAGACATTTCTGCTTTACTTCAGAAATGGCACGATGTCCATAGTTGATGCGCAACTGGTTGATTATTGTGGATTCGCAATAGCTAATATTTTGAGCTGCCTAGATGTATATATAGTCCGAATTTATTATATATCTTAGTATTTTACATGTAGCACATATGAGAGCTACATATTGTGTTGGCATAATGCATAAATATGACCTTTAACTTGGCGCCAGGTTGCTAACTATGACCTTTAACTTTGGGTATGCACAAGTAGGCACTTAAACTTGTATAAAATTGAGCAAATTGACAAATTCATCCTACATGGCAGTATGACACCCTACCTAGCAATTTTGTGTCCTACATGACATCCTACGTGTATTGTGACATGTAGGATACTTGTGTCTACTTGTTCAATTTATACAAGTTTAAGTGCCTACTTGTGCACATTCAAAGTTGGCGGACATAGTTATTCGCTAAAGCCAAATTAAGGGTCATGTTTATGTATTATGCCTATTGTGTTAAATCTTGATTTCTATTTGTAAAACAGATTCTCGTTTTTTTTTCTGGAGCGTAACTAATTTGTTAAGGAAGTTAAGATGTGCGGTTACTACAAAGTGATAGCAACTATTAAAAGAAACAATACATGCATTAGCCTTGTGTGTTAGCAGAACCTTGTTTGGTACATCTTTTTAACCTATGTATAACTAATGCAACTATTAGTGATACACTCAATTATGTATTGAGGAGTGTAGTAGTAATACATGGAAATCCATGGTATTACTACTGCAAGAGTATCTAATGCATGCATTAGCATGGTTAATGACCTAATTGCCCCTCAAAACCTTATTTTACATCTTTTCCACCATAATGTTGAGGATATCTTTGTAAATAAATATCTCCTCTGTCCCTAATTACTTGTCTACTTTTCCTTTTGTAGTTATTCCTAATTACTTGTCCATTTTGACAAATCAAGAAAGGAGAAATTCTTTTTACCTACTATACCCTCAATTAATTACTTTGAAAAAGGTAGAACTTCTCGAAGATCGTAAATTTTTAATTCACCCACTTCATAATTAATTGGGGGCGAAATTGTTAAACTCACTATGTCAATCATTGTTTTCTTAATAGGTGTGCCAATTCAAAAGTGGACAAGTAATTAGGTACAAAAATAGTATGTTTTAAAAAATATATGCAATGCTTAAGAAATAATGCAAGCATAACTAATGTAAACATTACTAATGCACTCTATTTAGCATAATTAATGCAACAATTACTAATACACTCTATTTAGCATTATTTTTATACACCCTACCAAATGACCCCTTAATGATTTCGATATTGTCTCTTATGACCTATGTATTAAAGTACATTAAAAACTCTCTTTATGCACGCGAAATTGTCTTCTTGCTTGGGAAAATAAATAATCTCACAGTCACTTCTGTAGGAGTGGGGCATTGATCTGGTCAAGGAGTGCACTATTAACCCTGCAACAGCCAAGTACACAGATTTCTTATTAGCTACAGCTTCAGGAAAGGTTGAAGGGGTAAAAGCTGCTAAACTTGCCACTCCATTTGAGAAAACAAAGTTGGCTGCTTATACTCTAGGTGCTATGACACCTTGCATGAGACTTTATGCCTACATTGGTAAGGAGCTGCAAGTATGTCTTGAGGGAGAGAAAAATCATCCATACGAGAAGTGGATTGACAGTTATGCCTCTGAAGGTTTCCAGGTTTGTGGCTGTTTATTCCATTCTCGTCAAACTGATGAATTCAGCTTATGAATGATATTTATGACATACCACACATTCTACTTAACTAAACTGAAATATCGTGTTTATTGTATAATAGGCATCAGCTTTACAGACAGAGGACTTGTTGGATAAATTGAGTGTCACTTTGACAGGCGAGGAGCTTGACATCATTGAGAAGCTTTATCATCAAGCAATGAAACTTGAAATCCAGTTCTTCTTAGCCCAGCCGCTTGTTCAGAAAGCTATCATCCCTTTGTCAAAAGATCACAACCCTGCGGAACAGCGGATAACAATATTTTCTGATTTTGATTTGACATGCACGATTGTTGATTCTTCTGCCATCTTGGCTGAAATTGCAATTATAACAGCACCAAAATCTGATCAAAATCAGCCAGAGAATCAAATTTCAAGGATGTCCTTGGCTGATTTAAAGAATGCATGGGGAGATCTCTCTAAGCAGTACACGGAAGAGTATGAGCAATGTATAGAGAAGATGTTACTTACTGAAAAAGGTAACACTGTTTAATTAATCTTTGATGTTTTCCAACCTCCCTATGTCATAATATTGCTGATCGGCTGGGATGAACTGTTCTAAGAATCTTACTTTTACAGCGGAAAAATGTGATTACGGGAGACTCTGTAGAACGATTGAGCAACTTTCTGATTTTGAGAAAAGGGCGAATAGTAGGGTAGTTGAATCTGGGGTACTGAAAGGTCTGAACCTTGAAGACATTAAACGAGCTGGGCAGCAATTGATTCTCCAGGATGGTTGCACCGACTTTTTCCAGAGCATAATAAGAAATGAAAATCTGAATGCAGACATTCATGTTCTCTCCTATTGCTGGTGTGGTGACCTTATTAGGTCTTCCTTTTCATCAGGTATTTCATTGATAATGACAACTTAGTTGCGAATATTATTGTTGTTAAGTTGATTGTTATGGTCTGCCTATCTTTTCATGACTACT
Source organism: Solanum habrochaites (assembly GCA_027704765.1). Taxonomy (NCBI): domain Eukaryota; kingdom Viridiplantae; phylum Streptophyta; class Magnoliopsida; order Solanales; family Solanaceae; genus Solanum; species Solanum habrochaites. Next base: position 45,600,818 of record JAKWJA010002492.1, read on the forward strand.
TCAATGTCTTCTTAATTCTTAGTTGCACCTGGATATGCTAGAAATATTGCTGACTGTATTTTGTATGCTAAGTGACATTTGTCCCTCTTTGTCATGCCAATTTGCTTCCACCCGCTATCCTTTTCTTGTACCATGAGAAAGGAAACAACTTTCTAAAAGAAAAAGAAGAAAGGAAGGTGAAATGGAAAAAGAGTGGAGGAAAAAGTTGATCATTCCTTGTTTTTCAAATTTACCTTGGTTTCCCCTGTTCTTATTTTGTGTCATGTGTTCTCCTTTGTTTTTGAGTTATCTTTTCCTTTTTAAGTCTAATAGAGTTGTTAACATTGTCAATGATTTCTTCTCTTATTCTGGAAGAGAAGTTTTGATGTGCTTATAGTCTTTAGTTGGGTCTCAAAGATCATCGATCACATGAACTCTCTTTTATTTTTGCTATGGTTGGTCTTAGTTGACAGTTCCCTTTTCATTTGTAGTTATGAAATGCTTGTCAGTTTTTGTTTTCCAGTGAGATGTTAAATTTTTTCCTGCCTTTTAGGCTTATGAAAAAGATATCTATTTCCTGTCATGTGTTGAACAGGGGGCATAGATGGTCTAGATATTCATGCCAATGAGTTGATGTTTCAAGAATCTCTATCTACTGGTGAAATTGTTAAGAAAGTTGAATCCCCCATTGACAAGGTTCAAGCTTTTAGTAAAATTCTATCGAATTGTCGCAACGACAAAAAGAATCTGACAGTATATATTGGGGATTCAGTTGGCGACTTACTTTGCTTGCTGGAAGCAGATGTTGGCATTGTGCTTGGTTCGAGCTCAAGTCTGAGGAGGGTGGGGAATCATTTTGGTGTTTCTTTTGTTCCTCTTTTTCCAGGTGTTCTCCAGAAGCAGAAGATGTATGCTGGGTCAGACTCATCAAGTTGGACAGGACTTTCTGGTGTTCTCTATACTGCCTCTAGCTGGGCTGAGATACATGCTTTTGTATTGGGATCATGAATCTTCAAGTTACTTATTCACCATGCTAGTTAGGACATATGGAGAAACAATCTTATATAATATATCAATACATACAGTTTGAGGCTAGTTTTATTGCAGGCCACAGTTCACTTGTGTTCCATTTTTGTTTTTTCTAGAGGGTTTTCTGTTCAGAAATGTAAATGTGCTTCATTTGGCTGGAGATTCTCTATGAGTACAGCAAATGTTAAACGTTTGTGGCCACTCTATTCTAGTCAATATTTTAAATGGTAAATGGCCCCTTTTCATATGAGCAATGTGACAGGTTTTGAGGCAGGCCGTATCACTTCTTTTTGTTTCTGAAGCTATTGGAAACAACTGTTTTTGGTTGGTTATTGAGTGTATTTTAAGACCAAAAGGTGGAAAGTGACTATTTCAGAGCAGTTTTGTCATACGTCAGAGATATTTTTGACACTTTTCCTATTCTAATAATCTAATATCTTGAGCTATCCAGCTATTGGAAACGATTATTGGTTGTAGTGAGGTGTTCTGTAGTGGATGATATAGTTATCATAAACAATGTGAAGGTCTTATTGTCAAATTAGTTTGAAGTGGGATTTTGGAGTTCCTTTTTAGCCCAGCTGGTACGCCGATTGTTAATGACGCGTGCGATGGATGTCATATTTTGTTCTTCTGATGGATGTCATATTTTGTTCTTCTAATGGAAGCCTTCTGTGATCATCAAGGGATGTGGTGGTGTGATTACGTAGTTGTCTTTGTTAGTGAGTGTTTTACCCGTCAATGTGAGATTTTTTGGCTCAAATTTCGATCTAGTATGGATCCTAAACGGAAAACCAAAAAGGATGGAAGCCTTCTTTGGTGTTGGCATTTAAAAATGAAATAGAATCCCTGCTTACTTTTCACACAGTATAGTTGAGACTTTTAAAAAAATTAAGTTGAGCCTAAAGATTGTAAATTGTCCAATTTATTTTCTTGTTCAGTGGATAGAGATTAATTTTTTTTTGATACGTACATAGGGATCTCTATCAAACTTGAACACCTCCCCCAAACCCAATCCCTCACCCCCCAAAAAATAATACTAATCATAGTTGATGACCAACTCAGATTTTGCTTCACTATTCCCACTAATATTAAAGTGATAAGAATTATTAGGGCATCTGATTAATAAATATGGCTAAGTATGTATATTATGTATAAACTATGATTGTTTATAATTTATATATGTATATAATATTATCAATATTGATCATACTTGATGACTAACTAAAATATTTTTTTTTTGTGTAAATCACATAAATATATTACATTTAAAAAATATTTACCATTTGTCTTAATATAATTTTTATAACTAAATATAATTTTTTTTTGAAATTAAGAAAAATGTACTGTTGCTTTCTTTCTTAGTCCTTTTGTCTCCTAATCTTTTTTTTTTTTAAAAAAATTCTTCTTCTTATCTTTCTCTCTTTATCATTATTGTCTTCATATTCTTCTTTTCTTTTCCTTTTTTAAAAAATTCTTCTTCTTCTTTCAATTTTTATTTAATTAACAAATCAATTTTTCATATTTCATTATGTTCATATCACTGTTTTTATCCAAAAAAAAAAAAGGATGAAAAGAGGAACAAAAAGACGCAAAATTGTAAAAAATCACATTTTAAATCAGAAATTTCAAATAATTAAAATTACAAAAATAAGAGTTCGCCATTGAAAGTCATTATAAAGCTTCAAATTTTGAATTTATTATTTGCATTTTATGAATTTGTGATAAATTTGAATAAGTAATTCCTACAAATAATTGAAAATGTTGTTTGGAGTTTATATCTCAATTTTAAGATGGTTTGGTTAAGTTTTAATTGATTTTAGGAGAAATATTAGATTGAACTGAATTAAATATAGCATTAAATTGTCTTGCAACTATATTAAAGTTGAATTAGATGATACAATTTTAAGGCAAATTTAATTCATTTTGAAGTTTTTTTTAATTCATTTGTTACTATTGGATACTTGTTTAATTCATTACAGATATAATGTAGCAGTTTATAGATCATTGTCATGTCTTTCGTTAGTCACATATTTCATTCATTCTTAATTCTCTCTTCTAATTCAACTTTAAATAATGTGTAATACAATTTTAATGTAAATTTAATCTATTTCACATTTTTTTAATTTATTTGTTACTATTGGATACTTGTTTAATTCATTATTGATACAAGTTTAATTCACTTTACAGAAAATTGTCTTGTCAGTCATTAGCTACGTTTTCCATTTATTTATAAATCTCTCTTCTTATTCATATTTAACACAGTGTAATGCAATTTTAATACAAATTTAATTCATTTTGTAGTTTTCTAATTTATTTGTTCCTATTGGATACTTGTTTAATTATTGGTACAAGTTACTTCACTCTATAAATCAAATTTAATATTTCATTTGTTGCATTTTTTATTCATGCCTAATTTTCTCTTCTACCTCGACTTTAATATTTGATACAAGTTTACTTCACTCTATAAATCAAATTTAAATTTCATTTGTTGCATTTTTTATTCATGCTTAATTTTCTCTTCTACCTCGACTTTAATATTTGTGTAATACATTTTTAAATACAAGTTTAATACATTTTGCAGTTAATTGATTGATTTATTACGAGTGGTTACTTGTTTAATTTATTATTGATACAAATTTTATTCAGTTTACATGCAGATCAAAGAATGATCTTTTGTTTTCTACATTCTGCATTTATATTTAATTCTCTTCTAATAATTCAACTTTAATATGTTTGTAATACATTTTTAATTCTAGTTTAATTTATTTTGCAGTTTCTTATGCCTCTTCATTTGTTACAATTCTACTACTTCTCTTCTAATAATTCAACTTTAATGTGTTTGTAATACATTTTTAATTTAAATTTAATTCATCTTACAGTTTTTTATGCCTCTTCAATTGTTACGATTATATTACTTCTCTAATTAAGTATTGATATAAGTTTTATAGAGTCTAGAATTATTAACTATTTTACGGAAAAATAAAGAGCAATAGTAAGAGGAGACAGAGCAACAACAAAAAAGCAAGAAAGAAAGGACAACAGAAAGAAAGTAAGAAAGAATGAAAGGAAAAAAAAGAGTGAGCGAGACATAGAAAAGGAGAAAGAAAGAGCGAGACAGAGAAAAGAAAAAAATTAAAGAAGTTGCTATAAATGGTAACAAATAAAAAGTATCGCTAAAATCAATAATTATTTATTAAAATGTACCAATTTATGTAATTTTTCCATTTTTTCCCACTAATATTGAAGGGAAACTTATACATTTATCTATATAATATTTATTTATTTATATTATATTATCTTCTACACGGTCTTAAAAGTATAAATTCTCTAACTTGAATGTTAAATTACTATGATACCGACTAACTTAAAACACCTAATTTAGTATACATTCTATATATTATATTTATTTATTTTATATTATATTAAAAGTTGACACCTTTTCACATTGATTGGGCAGTGACTTCTCCGAAGGGTTGTGACTTTTTCGACGAGTGATGACATTTCCAAAGTGTTATGATTTTTTCAAAGGGATATGACTAGTCTGAGAAGACACGGTAAATATTTTTTCATACTATCATTTGTTGTCTATAAATAGAGGGGGTTCTCTCACATTTTTAATCTACAAATTTTGTAAGTTTCTTTGTTCTTCTTTTTCTTCTTCTTAAAACAAGGAAGATAATATGAATTGTTCAATTATGCAATTACAATATTTTTTGTGGGTAAATTAGATAGATCAACAAAAATTGATGCAACAAGGAGAATGGAGTAATCCAACTTCAAAAAGAGAAGACTATTTAGATAATTAATAAGTATATTTTTTCTTTGATCAAATTAATATGTACTCAATTTCATTGCAATACATATATGTTTGCTTGACAAGAAGTTCAACGATTTTATGTTGCAAAAAACTACAACTTTGTGTTCAAACTGTTGGAGGAAAAGGATTTGATCAAAAATTTGATTGAAGAGTCAAAACTAGATTTAATAAGTACTCCTCGGTTCTCAATTTATTTATCGTACTTTTATTTTTTTTATTCAGTTTAATATTGAATTATTTTTTATTTGGGGGGGGGGGGGTTGTGAGGCGAAGTTGTTTAAGACCACAAAGTTAAAAAAATATTTTAATATATTCTACATATTCATAAATTAAAAGTCGTCTTTATTTTTTTGAATTTTCATATTAAATTAAAATTAGGAAAATCTATATCTATCATTTTTTTAATCTTATATATACTATCATACTACCTAACTAAAATGTTAAATACTTGCACCGCCCCCTCCCCCGCGCGCCCCCTCCCTTAAAAAAATAAAATTAAAACATCAAATTTAGTATATCTTCTATATTATATATTCTATATTATTAATTAATTTATTTATTAATATTATATTGTATTATATTAAAAGCAAACACCATTTCACATTGAAGTATTGTGACATTTTCAATGAGTTAGTATAAGTTGTGACCTTTTTGAAGAGTTGTGAATTGTGACTAATCTAAAGGATTGTAACTTTTTCGAAGAGTTGTGACTTTTACGAAGAATTGAGACTCTTCAAAAAATTATGACTTTTCCGATGAATTGTGACATTTTTGAAGGTTTGTGACTTTCCTAAGGGATTGTGACTTTTTTTTACAAGGCACAATTTTTTATTGTTCTTCTTCTTCCTAAACACCTAATTTAGTAAATCCTCTATATTTTATATTATATTATAATAATTTATATTTTATTATATTAAAAGAAGTTCTCTTCCTATTGATTGCATATGACTTTTCAAAATGTTAGTGACTTTTTCAATGAGTTATGAACTTTCCCAAGGGTTATGATTTTTTTGAAGTATTGTAACTTTTTGAGTCAATTCCCTAAATGGTCACCCAAGTTAAGAGAATTGCCTTGAAATATCATTTATGTTTCATTTAAGATCAAAATATCACTCAACTATAGGCATGGGCATAATATGATTCAAACCAAAAAAACAGACCAAACCGATTTATTTTTAATTTCAGTTTCGGTTTTTCGATTATTTCAGTCGGTTTTGGTTTTAAATTTTTACATTTCAGTTTTCCGGTTCGGTTTTTAGTTTTTAGATTTGAAAATTTGGTTAACCGAAAAATCAAAATTTTATATATACATATATATATATATATATATATATATATATATATATAGATATATATATATATATATATTATATATATATATATATATATAATTGTTACCCCATAAGTCCATAACTCATTCCTAATCCTCCCAGTCGGCCTATACTATTATTCTCAGCAGTCAGCCCAAGCCCAACTACCTAATTCCTATTACTCAGCAGTCAGCCGACCCAACTATCCAAATTCTTAACCCAAAATACCCAATTACCCAAGCCAATTTCCTATCAATTGATAAATGATAAATCCCTAAATTGATACTCATACATCATACACACACACCGACCAGTCGACCACCATCCACCATAAGTCCGTAACGCTGCCACACCGGTCAGTAATGCAGACGCAGTCACGACTCACGCAGATACGCAGCACATGCTAACATCGCGACTGGTCGACGAGAGCCCGAGACGCCGACTCATAATATACGTCGTCATGCCGGTCGCCGGCTCGCCGCAGCCCGCCAGCCGCCACTTCCGTCTTATCGTCAGTTCGTCACTCTCACTCATCTCTCAACTCTCAGCTCTCGTTTGTCGTCACTCGTAACTGTAAGTTAGTCAAATCGTCTTAAACTCTCATCATCAGTCATCTCTTAACTCTCATGTATTGATTTTGTAGTTGTTCCTACTTTCTTGTGCTCTTGCGTTTGATTTTATTGTTTGTTTTCTTGTAACAAAGTTGAGGGCTATTGTGACTTTGTGAGGCCTGATCCTTGTAACTTTGTTGATTGTTGCTTGTTTCACTTTTGTATAGATGACACAAACTGGAAGTAAGGGAAGTGAAAATAGAGCTTCAAATGAGAGCATACCTTACACCTCATCTCCCAGTGAGGTTGAAGTTGATGTTGATACTTCAAAAAAAAAAGAAAAACCATGGAACCTAGAGCTAATTGTTATAAGTATTTTGAAAAGTTCACCGATGAAAATGGAGCTAGTAAAGCCAAATGCAAGTATTGTGCAAAAGCTTATGCAGAATCTACATCATCTAATGGTACGTCATCAATGAATACTCATATGAGAACATGTCCTAAATTTCCTCGTGACATCGTAGATAAAGGTCAAAATCTAATTAATTTTATACCATCTTCAACGGGAGCAAAGGAAGGGGTCATTAGCACTTGGAAATTTGACCAAGCACAAAGTAGGAAAGCTTTAGCCAAAATGATAATTGTTGACGAGATACCATTTAGTTTTGTTGAGAAAGAGGGTTTTAAAAGCTTCATAAGAGTTACAATGCCGCAATTATATATTCCTTCTCGTAGAACTGTGACGAGAGATTGTTATGAACTATACCTCGAAGAAAAAAAACTTTTGAATAAGGTTTTCGAAGAAGCACGTCCAAGAGTTTGTCTTACAACAGATACTTGGACCTCTATACAAAAAATAAACTACATGTGTTTGACAACCCACTTTATAGATAGAAACTGAATTTTGCATAAAAGAATAATAAATTCATGTCCTATTTCTAGTCATAAGGGCGTGAATATGGCGGCTTGCATTACTAATTGTTTGCTTGAATGGGGTTTGGACAATGTGTTTACTATTATAGTTGATAATGCTAGTTCTAATGATGTTACTGTGAAAGAAATGTCTAAAAATTTGAGCAATTAGGATACTAACATTATGGATGGTGTCCATCTTCATGTGAGGTGTATGTCACATATCCTTAATCTTATTGTGCAAGATGTGTTGAACAAAATTGGTAAGTCTGTCAAGCTAGTGACACAAGCCGTGAAATACATTAAACAATCTCCCGCATGATTTAGAAAGTTTAAAGAATGTTGTGAATCTGAATTGATAACTTGTAAGAAATAATTATGTTTATATGTTCCTACTAGATGGAACTCTACATATTCGATGCTTGATATAACACAATATTTTGAGCTTGCATTTGAAAGATATAGTTTTTATGATATTGGATACTTGAATCGTCTTCGTACCTTTGGTTCTGATTCTTCTGAAAACAAAGATGGAACTAGTGTTGAAGATGGAACTAGTGTTGAAGATGAAACTAGTGTTGAAGATGGAATTACTGCAAATATTCTTACAAGTGTTGACTGGAAAAATGTGAGGTCAATGGTGAAATTTCTTGAAACTTTTTATGTACATACTTTGAAGGTCTCTGGTTCTAATTATGTCACTAGCAATACACACTTTGTTGAAATTGCTGAGTTTAATCTTATTCTGAAAGAGATGATGACAAATGAAGATCGTAATATGAAAGAAATGACGGAAAGTATGAATGACAAGACCACAAAAAATGAACAACATGATCTTTATTTCATCTGTATTGGATCCCCGTAACAAGCTTGATTATGTTCCATTTGCAATTGTGGATATGTTTAGAAAAGAAGTTGGGGAAAAGCTATGTTCAGAAGTGAAAAAATACATGAACAAACTGTTTGAGTATTATGTCAAGAAATCCCCAAAAAGCTCTTTACATGTACCATCTTCATCCACTTCATCTAACAATTCATCAAGTATATCTAGTGTGAGTGGTTGTGCCAACTTTGTAAATAGAGGAAGAATGAGAACGAAACAACAATTTGAGAAGCATAAAGAAGTTAGTGGAAGTTCAGGTAATAAATCAGAATTGGAAAGATATCTTGTGGAAGATATTGAGCCAGATAGTGATGACTTTGATATATTAATGTGGTGAAAATTTAATGAGCCGAGATTTCTTATTCTCGCGAAGATGGTTCTTGATGTGTTAGTCATTTCCATTTCAAGTGTCGCATCAGAATGTGCATTCAGCACAGGAGTTCGTGTTCTTGATCACTTTAGGAGTTCATTAACTCCTAAAATTGTGCAATCTCTTATTTGTGTTCAAGATTGACCTAGAAGTGAGTCTTTTTCAATCAATATTGAGGAAGATTTAGAGTATCTTGAACAACTTGAACTTGGTAAGAATTTGATATTTGTATTAACTATATTGAAAATGATTTTGTTACTTGTGTTTCTTAACAACTAACAAATTATTTCATATTTTTTTAGATTTTGCTTGTAGTGGAACTGAATCTAGTATAATTGATATATAGTTGCAGCTTGTAAGTTCAACTATCAACTAGTGATGTGTGGTAACGAGTAGGTAAAGAACTTATTTACATAACTTGCTTGATAGTTTTATATATTCTATTATGAAATGTAGATCATCTGTCTAAACAGTTCTATTTTCTCGCAGGTCCATCAATGTTTTGTTATTTTCTTGGTTTCTATCTGCTAGAACTTGGGAGCTATTGCAATGGAGGTTGCAAGTTGCAACGATGTTTTGTTGGTTTTCTAAATCTCTTTGTTGCTGGAAGTTGCAATGAGCCAGATAATGATGACTTTAGTTTGTAACTAACTCTATTTTAGTGATGGACACAAGTTTGTTGAACTTTCTAGTGTTGTTGTGTTGTTGTCTTGACTTTTGATAGAGGTTGCAAGTTGCAACGATGTTTTGTTGGTTTTCTAAATCTCTTTGTTGCTGGAAGTTGAAATGAGCCAGATAATGATGACTTTAGTTTGTAACTAACTCTATTTTAGTAATGGACACAAGTTTGTTGAACTTTCTAGTGTTGTTGTGAAGTTGTCTTGACTTTTGATAGTTTTTTTATTATTAATCTTGACCAGTTGTTAATGTTATTGCATGTTGGCTAGAGCAGGGTTATGCTCAATACGTTTATGCTCCAAATTAGCATACAGTGGAATAAAACTTGTTGACCACTTTTGCATTTTTCCATGTTTAAGTGCTTTTATTGCTTAAAGACTCAATTTTTAGTATGTCATGATTGCTGCTTTGCCATTTTTTTAATCTGGCTAGCAGCTGAGAAATTCAAAGAAATGAGAAAAAAGGATAATCTTGCTGACCCCTTGTGGATTTTTCATGTTTTACTGATTGAGTCGATATCTAGTTATCACGATGGTCGTTTTACCATTTTTTGTATTAAATTTGGTTAAATTAAAATCGAACCGAAATAAACCGAACCAAACCGAATTTATTTCGATTTTGTTTGGTTTCATATTTGGCCAAATTGAAAACTAAAAAATTGAACCGATATTTACGAACCAACCGAACGCCCAGCCCTACTCAACTATCACTTTTTCCTCCAAATATACTTGACACTTCCAAATCATCACTCTCTCCTAGTTGACATGACATATCATTAAATTATTTTTTTAAATAATAGACTAGTTTAATTCATTGAACCCATTTAACTAAAATAATGATCATATTATTTTTAATTTTTTATTAATTTATTAAGAATAAATTTTGATACTTAAAATCTTTTATCATATTTAAACTTTTTATTTTTTCATGTTATTAAGAATACATTTTTAAATTGTACCATAATTTTATCAATTTTGAATACTTACAAACACTTACATTCAAAAAAATATTGATATACAAATCACTCATGAACACTAATTTACATCGATATAATAAGTTGTATAATAAATCAATAATATTAAAGGTCGATTAATTATTAAAAAATAATTATTTGGGTGCTTTGAAATCCATATATACTTACAATAATGTTTGGCATATCAACTAAAATTTAAGGAGACTTTTGAGGTATTTAGTATTTTCAGTGGATAAAAATATTATTCACTTACTATTTTCTTTTTAAAAACGATATTGTAAGTATATATGGATTTCAAAGCACCCAATTTTTTTTAGTAATTAATCGAACTTTAATAGTATTGATTCAGTATACAATTTATGATTAATTAAAGTAAATTAGCGTTAATGAGTGATTTGTAAATAAATATTTTTTTGAATGTATGTGTTTATAATTAAGTATTCAAAATTGATGAGATTATATTACGTTTTAAAAACATATTATGCATAAAAAATAAAAAGTTAAATTATGATAAAAGATTTTAAGTATGAATATTATTCTTAATAAATTAATTTAAAAAAAATAAAAATGATATGATCATTATTTTAGTTAAATGAGTTCAATAATTACATTAGTCTATTATTAAAAAAAATAATTAATGACATGTCATGCCAAGTAGGAGAGAGTGATGTTTTTGAAATGTCAAGTATATTTGAAGGAAAATAGTGATAGTTGAGTGATATTTTGGTCCTAAATGAAACATAAATGATATTTCAAGGCAATTCCCTCAACTTCGGTGATCATTTAGGGAATTGACTCCAACTTTTTTGATAAGACACAATAAGCACATGTTCATACTCCCCCTGTTAAATTTAAATGGAGGAGTTCTCTCATATTTTTAAACTGCAATTTTAATGTTTTCTATTCTTCTCTTCGTAAAAACTCAAGTATGATTTATAGACGTTAAGAATCTCAAAGTTCGATGGAATTTGAACACTCCTAACATGAACGTTAAATAATATAATACTTCAACTCTCCAATTTAGTATGTCTTCTATATTTTATGTTAATATTTATATTGTATTAAAAGTAAGTATGTATTTTTGTATTGAATTTATATTATATTATATTAGAAGTAAGAACTTCTACAATCTATCTATCTTTCTATCTATATATATAAAGGTGAATATAGATAATCTGATGTGACACCTCTATAGATTCTATTTCTATTTATTTTTTTCTACTTTTTTTGTTATTTTATCTTTGATTTCTATTATTAATTTTTATTCTTAAAAATTGAAAACATTTAAATACACTATCCAATTAATAATATTTCTTTAAAACTTTCCTCTCACTAATACATATTTAAATAAATGGGAAAATGAAAAGAATAAAATTTGGAAGATAAAAAGATCAAACCTTTTCATTTTTAGTAATAATTTATATTTACTAAGCCAATAATATAAGAATATTGTGTATTTGTATCCAACAAAAATGGATTCCTTCACTTTATCTCTTCTGATGATGATGATAATGAATATATGAGTATCAGAATTTTTTACTGAGATATTTAATGAATTTATAATTTTTTAAAAAAATTAATGTACGAAGAAAGGTTATGTAATAAAACTTTATCTTTAAAATAAAAGATTTTTTGAAAGAATAGTGATTATATCGCTGAGATGACTAACTATTTTCTAGTCTTGTGATTGCGTTACGAAAAGAGAAAGGAAAATTATTTTGTGATCCTTCGAATGATATAAATGTAAAGAAGAAATTTCACGTAATAAAAAATTTCATTTTAAAGTAAATGACTTTTTGGAAAAATGTTGATTCCTCCTATGAGAGATGACTAATGAGAAAAAAATCATTTTGGTTACAAAATTGTAGGAAGTGATTAGTGCTTCAAAGTGTAAGAATAATTATTTGGAGACAAAATCAATTTATTTAAGAAATTCGTATCAAATTTGGAGAAGAATAAATATTAATTCTACTAATTTTTTTTTATTTCTTCTTATTTTTTTTTATGTATCTTTACATTAAGTTTATATTTTTATTTATCTTTACTTAATTAAAATTTATTGTGGACGTTATTTCTTTCTACTTCTTTATTTTATTAGTTTCTTTTTACTTCTTTATTTTATTAATTTCTTTCTTCTTTTATGTTGTCTTCTTTTTGTGTTTTTAATTTAAAGTTTATTTTATTTTATATTTATTTTTAATTTAATTTTATCAACATTTTCACTTAGATTTTTATTAAAGTAATTTCTCAGAAATAAGTTATTCTTGCAAAGGAAATTATGCCTAACATTTTTATATTATTTGTAGGAGTTTTTTATTAAATTTTTTCTAAAGACTGTTTTTTTTTTTTAAAAAAAAAATTAAAAAGTATATATCAAAGATGACAATATTTATTTCTTATCATCATCAATACTATTAGTTTAATTCAGTTTACTTCCTTCCCTTAATTCCATCAATATTAATTTTATTTATATTTTTTTATTAAATCATTTTTTTCTTTATATTTTCTATTAAAATTTTGTTTTTTTAATTAAATTTTATCATTTTATTACAAAATTTTCAACTTAAATAAAATTATTCTTTTAAAATAAAATATGCCTCAATTTTTTATTTTATTTTATGGAGTTCTTTTTAAATTTCTAAAGACTGATTTTTTTAGAAAAAATAAGAAAATATATCAAAAATGATCATATTTAATTTCTATCATCATCGTTAATGCTACTGATTTCTTTTACTTCTTTTCTTAATTTCATTATTAATGTTGTTTATTATTTTCTTAAGTCGCCTTTTTTTTCCATAAAAAATGCAAAAACAAATTAGAATTTTTTATCTTTACTTAATTAAAATTTATTGTTGATATTATTTGTTTCTACTTCTTTATTTTACTAATTTCTTTGTTCTTTTATTTTGTCTTCTTTTTGTGTCTTTAATTAAAGTTTATTTTGTTTTATGTTTATTTTTAATTGAATTTTATCAACATTTTCACTTATATTTTTATTAAAATACTTTCTCAGTAATAAAGTTATTCTTTCAAAAGAAATTATGCCTCACATTTTCATTTTATTTGGAATTTTTTATTAAAATTTTTCAAAAGACTGATTTTTCAAAATAAAAATTAAATTAAGGAAAAATTCAAAGATGACAATAATTAATACCTATCACCATCAATGCTATTAATTTAATTTACTTCCTTCCCTTAATTTCATCAATATTAAGGTTTATTTATAGTGTTTCCTTAAATCTCTTTTTTTCTATATATTTTCAATTATAGTTTTTATATTTTTAATTAAATTTTATTAATACTCACGAAATTTTCACTTCAATAAAGTTATTCTCCAAAAAAGAATATGCCTCAAAATTTTATTTTATTTTATGGAGTTCTTTTTAATTTCTATAGACTGATTTGTTCAGAAAAAGTAAGAAATATGTCAAAAATGACTATATTTAATTCCCATTATAATCCATGCTATTGATTTCTTTTACTTCTTTACTCAATCTCAGTTATTTCCTTTAAATCACACTTCTTCTTCTTTTATTTTATTATTATTAGAATTTCATAAAAATTGCAAAAGCTTTTACAGAATTTTGTTTGCCTTCTGAATTTTTAGATCATTTCTTTTCCTAAAAGATCTTTATCTCTTAGGAAAAAATAGTATTCTACAAGTTTCTTTCTTTTTTAATTTTATCTTATTTTTTTTTATGTTTCTTTACTTGAAGTTAAGGCTTTTTTTTTATTTATCTTTAATTGATTAAAGTTTATTGCTGACATTATTTATTTCAACTTATTTATTCTACTAAATTTTTTCTTCTTTTCACTTATTTTTATCGAAATAATTCTCAGAAATAATGTTATTCTTTCGAAAGAAGTTATGCCTCACATTTTTATTTTATTTGTTGGAGTTTTTTAATAAAATTTTCAAAAGACTGAATATTTTTAAAAAGAAAAAATATCAAACATGACAATATTTAGTCCCTATCATCATCAATGCTATTAATTTAATTTACTTCCTTCCTTTAATCTCATCAATATTATTTTTATTTATATTGTTTTCTTAAATCACTTTTTTTCTATATATTTTCTATTAAAGTTTTATATTTTTTTAATTAAATTTTATCAATATTTATGAAATTTCCCATTAAATAAAATTATTCTTCCAAAATAAAATATGCCTCAATTTTTTATTTTATTTTTTGAGGTTCTTTTTTTAATTACTAAAAACTGATCTTTGTAGAAAAAGTCAAGAATGACTGTATTTAGTTCCTACTATCATCAATGCTATTGATTTCTTTTACTTATTTCCATAATCTCCTCATTAATGTTAATTTATATTATTTCCTTAAATTACTTCTCTTTTTTTTTTGTTATTATTATAATTTCATAAGATAATTTTTTTTATAAAATATCTTTTTTGTAAAAGTTACAAAATTTTATTTGCCTTGAATTTTTAGATCATTTCTTTTGCTAAATAAAAAAGAACCCTCACCCCCCCCCCCCCCCTTCTCTCTCTCTCTCTCTCTCTCTCTCTCTCTCTATATATATATATATATATATATATATATATATATAATATATATATATAATATATAATAATAATAATAATAATAATAATAATAATTAGGAGAAAATAAGTATTCTACATTTTAATCTTTTTTTTTTATGTTTCTTTACTCTAATATTACTTATTTATTTATCTTCAATTAATTAAAATTTACTGCTGACATTATTTCTTTCAACTTATTTATTGTACTAACTTTTTTCTTCTTTTACTTTGTCTTATTTTTTGTGTCTTTAATTGGAATTTATTTTATTTTAAATATATCAATATTATCGACATTTAAAAATATTTTTATTAAATAATTTCTCAAAAATAAAGGCATAAAATAGTCAAAAGATTGATTTTTTAAAAAGAATTAGAAATATCAAAGATGATCATATTTAACTTCATTCATCATCAATGTTATTATTTTCTAGCAATTCTATGAAGTCATAATAATTAGTTCATAGGGATAAACAAATGAAATATAATATAAAGACTAAAAAAAAGGTCGTTTGACGGAATAATATAATACTAATAATGAGATTTCAAGGAAGGAAGCTAAAGAAAATAATAACATTGATGATGAATGAAGTTAAATATGGTCATCTTTGATATTTCTAATTTTTTTTTTTTAAAAAAATCAGTCTTTTGATTATTTTTATGCCTTTATTTTTTTAAAATTATTCAATAAAATATTTTTAAAATGTCGAAAATATTGATATATTTAATAAAAATTAGGAGAGAATAAGTATTCCACATTTTTTTAATCCTTAATTATGTTTCTTTACTCGAAGATTACTTTTTTTTATTTATCTTCAATTAATTAAGAGTTACTGCTGACATTATTTCTTTCAACTTATTTATTCTAATGTCACGACCCAAACGGGCCGCGACTGACACCCACACTTATCCTACTATGTGAGCGAACCAACCCATCCAATTCCCAACGTTTCAACCATAAATAACAAAATATAATGCGGAAGACTTAAAACTCATTAATGAAAATCGATTAAATAACTTATAAAAACTCAATACTATTTATTCCCAAAACCTGGAAGTCATCACCACAAGAACATCTATCCTCAAATTACTAATCTAAGAGTATCTAAGAAGCTAAAATAAGTAAAAAGCTAGTCCATGCCGGAATATCAAAACATCAAGACATGACGAGGAAGATCCAGTCCAAGCTAGAAGCAATAGCTCACCCTGAAATCTGGCTTGATGAAGACTGGCTAGAGTTGCGGCTAAGTTGAAGACGATGACACGTTTGCTGCACTCCACAAATAACAAAGGAAGAAACATACAAGTAGGGGTCAGTACAAACACAAGTACTGAGTAGGTATCATCGGCCAACTCAAAATAGAAAACAATATATATCAGATAATATTATAAATCAACTACAATACTCAACATGTAGCAACAATAAGTTCTATAGCCATTAATAAGCACCGCCAAGTTCACCCATGAGGACTCAAGCCTCAATGCCATACCCATTTGGGAATTAGGTTCATTAGATTGAGTATATTAACATCTTTCAAGATTCATTATGCTTATTTCTCTCGTGTCGGTACGTGACACTCCGCTCCATATACTACGTGTCGGTTCGTGACACCCGATCCCCTAATTCTACGTGTCGATTCGTGACACCCGATCCCCTAATTCTACGTGTCGGTTCGTGACACCCGTTCCACTATTCTCATCACTTTAGTTCATCAAGTCTTCTTTAATACCAAGGCATCATCAATCTCATTAACAAGGCAGATTAGGGTTTTTCAAGATTTAGGATTCAATAGTTTCATCATGCTTATTTTATCACAATTATGTAATCACATTCATACAAGCATACAATTAAGCATATAGAAGGGTTTACAATACTACCCAATACATATAATTCGCTATTAAGAGTTTACTACGAATAGCATAAACCATAACCTACCTCCACCGAAGAATTCGTGATCAAGCAAGCTAATCTTCAAAGTCTTTGCTTTCCTCTTCGTTCTTCTCTTTCTCTCGTTCGTTTCTCCCTCTCTCTCTCTGTTCTTTCTATTTTTCTTATTCAAAACCTTCTTTCTTTTACCCTAATTAGTATATAATTAAGTATAAAAGATGTATAAAATAACCCACTCTTTATTTTAAGGTTGTCTCCTTTAACCCACAAGTAATTGAATTATTAATATTAAACCACTAACTTTATAATTATAAGCAGGAATAGTCGAAAACGCCCCTTAAAACATTTAATCAGAAATCCGACCCAGCCTGGGATTACGCAGTCTGTGACGGGCCGTCGTGCCTGCGACGGTCTGTCCTGCTGCTTCTGTCACAGAGTTCAGAGACTAGATTTTTACCAAGGGTCTGTGACGGCCCGTCATGCCTGAGACGGTCCGTCCTGCCACCCCGTCGTGACGTCAGAGAGTCGATCTTAGTACCCAAATTTCTAAATTCTAAGTGTTTTGGAACGAGACCCCCACGACGGTCCGTCGTGCCCATGACGGTTCGTCGTGGGATCCGTCGACTCAGTCAGTTTTTCCAGAAATAAAATATGCTGCTCAAAACGACTAAATAGGTCGTTACAATAGATACCAATTTACCCATCGTTCGTCCTCGAACGATCATAAGAAGAAAAACAAGGGCAAAAGGGATTACCTGAATTTGTAAACAGACGTGGGTATCTTTCTTGCATATCAGCCTCCTTCTCCCAAGTGGACTCTTCAACTGGTCGATTCTTCCATTGAACTTTGATGGATGCAATCTCCCTTGATCTTAACTTGCGAATTTCTCTATAGACTCCTCCTCATAAGTAAAATTTTCATCAAGCAGAACTGAATCCCAACGAATGATGTAGTTTCCATCCCCATGGTATCTTTTCAGCATAGACACATGAAATACCGGATGCACTCCTAACAGCCCTGGAGGCAAGGCTAATTCATAAGCCACCTCCCCTACTCGCTTAAGTACTTCAAATGGTCCAATATACCTTTGTCTTAGCTTACCTCTTTTACCAAACCGCATCACCCCTTTCATGGGCGAAACCTTCAGCAAGACTTGCTCACCCTCCATGAACTCCAAGTCCCTAACCTTTCGATCTGCATATTCCTTTTGCCTACTTTGAGACGCTAAAAGCTTTTCTTGAATAGATTTCACCTTCTCTAATGAATCCCTCAAAAGGTCAGTACCCCAAGGTCTAACCTCGAATGCATCAAACCAACCAATGGGAGACCTACATCTCCTCCTATACAATGCTTCGAAAGGAGCCATATCAATACTTGAGTGATAACTATTATTTTATGAAAACTCTGCTAAGGGTAAGAAGTTATCCCAATGACCACCAAATTCTATCACGCATGTACGAAGCATATCTTCCAATACCTGAATCGTTCGCTCAGACTGTCCATCGGTCTGAGGGTGAAATGCAGTACTAAGGTCCAACCTAGTACCTAATTCCGCATGCAATGTTCTCCAAAACTTAGAAGTAAACTGCGTACCTCTATCTGATATGATGGACAGTGGAACTCCATGCAATCGAACAATCTCTGAGATATAAAGTTTGGCTAACTTCTCTGCGGTGTAAGTCACCTTGACCGGAATGAAGTGAGCAGACTTAGTTAATCTGTCCACAATTACCCAAATAGAATCAAACTTACCCAATGTCTTTGGAAGACCAACCACGAAGTCCATTGCAATCCTTTCCCACTTCCATTCAGGAATGGGCATTCTCTGAAGTGTTCCTCCGAGCCTCTGGTGTTCATACTTTACTTGCTGACAATTCGGGCATTTGGCAACAAAATCAGCAATGTCGCGCTTCATTCTACTCCACCAAAAATGTTGCTTTAGGTCACGGTACATCTTGGTTGCACTAGGATGTATAGAATATCCGGAACTATGAGCCTCTGTAAGAATAGTGTGGATCAAATCATCAACACGGGGCACACATACCCTTCCCTTAATTCTCAAAACACCTTCCTCATCCATTATTGCTTCTTTAGCCTCTCCTCGCAACACCATATCCCGAATTCGGCTTAGTTTCTCATCATCAAATTGTTTCCCCTTGATCTTGTCAGGAAAATAAGATCTCGCCTCCACACTGGCCAAAAATCCTCCCTTCTCATTTACTTCTAACCTCATAAAGTCATGGGCCAGAGTCTGAACCTCTCTAGCCAATGGATGTCTAGAGGCTTGCAAGTGAGCTAAACTACCCATGCTCCCTGCCTTTCTGCTTAAGGCGTCTGCCACAACATTAGCTTTTCCTGGGTGATACAAGATGTCAATATCGTAGTCCTTCAGTAGTTCCATCCATCTCCTCTGTCTCAAATTCAAATCTTTCTGAGTAAAGACATACTGTAGGCTACGATGATCCGTATAGACTTCACACTTAACCCCATATAGATAGTGTGTCCATTGCTTTAATGCAAACACTACCGCAGCCAACTCCAAATCGTGGGTCGGATAATTACGTTCATGCACCTTTAATTGCCTCGAAGCATAAGCAATTACGTTCTTCTCTTGCATTAGCACTGCACCCAAACCAGAATAGGATGCATCACAATACACAACGAAGTTCTTACCCTCTACTGGCAAGGTAAGGATAGGTGCGGTAGTCAGCAAGGTCTTGAGTTTTTGAAAGCTTTCCTCACATTCATCTGACCATACAAATGGAACTTTCTACTTAGTCAAGTTCGTCAGTTGGGAGGCAATAGAGGAGAATCCCTTGACAAATCGACGGTTGTAACTGGCTAAACCAACAAAGCTTCTTATTTCTGACACATTAGTAGGTCTTACCCAATTCTTCACTACTTCGATCTTAGAAGGATCCACCATCACTCCATCCTTAGAAACCACGTGCCCCAAGAAAGACACTGAATCTAGCCAAAACTCACACTTGGAGAATTTGGCATAAAGCTTTTTCTCCCTCAACATTTCCAACACAATTCTCAAATGCTCCTCGTGTTCCTTCTTACTCTTGGAGTATATCAGTATATCATCAATAAATACGATCACAAAGAGATCCAGATATGGCTTAAAAATCCCGTTCATCAAGCTCATGAAAGCAGAAGGGGAATTCGCTAGTCCAAAGGACATTAACAAGAATTCATAATGCCCATACCTGGTTCAAAAAGTAGTCTTTGGCACATCTGTTTCCCGTATTTTCAATTGATGATAACCAGACCTCAAGTCAATCTTGGAGAAGACACAAACACCTTGTAACTGATCGAACAAATCATCAAGGCGAGGAAGAGGATACCTGTTCTTAATAGTTACTTTATTTAGCTGCCGGTAGTCTATGCACATCCGAAGACTCCCATCTTTCTTCTTCACAAACAAAACAGGAGCACCCCAAGGGGATGCACTCGGCCTAATAAAGCCTTTCCCTAACAATTCTTGAAGTTGGGCTTTTAACTCCCTTAAATCTGCTGGAGCCATTCTATAAGGGGGTATGGAAATGGGACGAGTACCCGACTCCAATTCAATGCAAAACTCAATATCCCTGTCTGGTGGCATACCAGGAAGGTCTGCAGGGAACACATCCAGAAACTCACGAACTACCGAAACCGACTCAATCGAAGGTACTTGGGCAGTATCATCCCTGAGGTGTGCCAAGAACGCTAAACACCCTTTACGAACCATTTTCTTCGCACGAAGAAATGAGATGATACGAACTGGAGTGGAAGTGTAGTTACCCTCCCATACTAACGAATTTGTCCCAGGCTTGGCCAACGTTACAGTTTTAGCATTACAATCTAAGATTGCAAAATTTGGAGAAAGCCAAGTCATACCCAGAATTACATCGAAATCAACCATTCCTAAGATAACCAAGTCTACATGAGTGTTACTCCCCACAAAAGTCACCAGACAAGACCTATATACCTTTTCAACTATCACAGACTCACCCACCGGAGTAGAAACACGAATAGGCATGTCAAGCAATTCACAATGTGAATTAAGACCAGTAGCAAATGAGGAAGATACATATGAAAATGTGGAGCCAGGATCAAATAATACAGAAGCCATGCAATCACAAACCAAAAGATTACCTGTGATAACAACATCTGATGTCTCCGCTTCAGACCGCCCAGGGAAAGCGTAACAATGGGCCCTATCACTTGTCTGCCCGTTGCCCCTACCATGTTGTGCTGTAGTGGCTCCATTTTGCCTGTTACCCCGACCGTTTTGGTGACCACCATTACCTCGGCCACCGCGTTCTCCAGAATAACGGCCTTTACCATGGCCACCTCTACCTCTAGCTATTGGGGGTCTATAACTCTGTTTTGGACAATTCCTCCTAATATGTCCAGTCTCCCCACATCCATAACACTCCCTGGAGTCAAGCATAGGTCTCTTAGAGAAGTGTTGACCGGTCTGAGGTAGACCCCCAACCACAGTCTGTAGTGAAGACTGAATTGGTCGGACTGAGTAACCTCTTGAACCCTGTCCTCTAGAGTAAGAACCATTAAACTCACCTCCCTTTCGAAACCTTTTTGATGTCGATGCCATGGTGAAGTCATCTGGCTTCACTCCTTCCACCTCTATCACGAAGTCTACCATTTCTTGAAAGGATTTTGCCGTAGCCGCTACCTGTAAGGCTGAAATTCGCAATTCTGACCTCAACCCCTTCACAAAACGGCGAACCCGCTCTTGTGGACTGAAACATAGTTGGGTAGCATACCTGGATAATGCGCGAAACTTAGCCTCATATGCAGTAACCGACATCCTACCTTGTTCTAGGCTCAAGAACTCATCTCTTTTCCTATCCCTCAAAGTACGGGGAATATACTTCTCCATAAACAAGCTAGAGAATGACGCCCAAGTCAAAGGTGGTGCCTCTGTTGGTTGACACTCAACATGTGACCGCCACCACATTTTGGCGTTCCCTTGAAACTGATAAGTCACAAACTCAACACCAAACCGTTCCACTATGCCCATTTTATGTAGTAACTCATGACAATCAACCAAAAATCATAGGCATCCTCAGATTCAGCACCCTTGAAGACTGGAGGTTTCAATTTCAAGAACTTACTGAAAAGTTCGTGCTGATCATTTGTCATTATAGTCCCTGTAGTCAAACGAGGAAACATGCCTATTTCCAATGAGGCATCCATGCGGGGAGCCATACTAGCTGCATGTTGTACCTCCGGAGCCGGAGGTGTTGGTGCAGAAAACACTGGAGGCGTCTGGCCCTGATCAGATAACCCGCTAAGATAAGCAAGAACCTGATTGATCATCTCTGGGGTAGGTTGGGGTGGCAATTCCTCATTCTGCACTTGTTCATTCTCCCCATCCTCACCCTCTCTTACCACTTCCTCAGTTGGTGGAGGAGTCACCGCCCTAGTACCAGATAGGCTAGGTGCTCGTCCTCTTCATCTAGAGGACGTCCTCCCACGACCTCTTCCACGGCCTCTTGTCACTACTCCTCTTCGAGCTACAGCCCCAGTGGCTGGCTCAGACGCTTCTTGTCTTGCCGATGTTGGTGTTGGCGCAGTCGTTGTTGCTCTAGTTCTAACCATCTACGAAATAGAGTGAAGATGGTCAGATACCAATTTGTATCGCCTACATACCAATTGGATCCAAGTAATAGCACGAAAGAAGAAAAGAAAGAACGGAGTTTTCCTAAAGTCTTATAGCCTCTCAAAGAAAAGTAAAGGCGTCCCCCTACCGTTCCTTAAGACTCTACTAGACCTGTTCTTGTGTGACGAGACCAACGAACCTAATGCTCTGATACCAAGTTTGTCACAACCCAAACGGGCCGCGACTGGCACCCACACTTATCCTAATATGTGAGTGAACCAACCATCCAATTCCCAACGTTTCAACCATAAATAACAAAATATAATGCGGAAGACTTAAAACTCATTAATGAAAATCGATTAAATAACTTATAAAAACTCAATACTATTTATTCCCAAAACCTGGAAGTCATCACCACAAGAACATCTATCCTCAAATTACTAATCTAAGAGTATCTAAGAAGCTAAAATAAGTAAAAAGCTAGTCCATGCCGGAATCTCAAGTCATCAAGACATGACGAGGAAGATCCAGTCCAAGCTAGAAGCAATAGCTCACCCTGAAATCTGGCTTGATGAAGACTGGATAGAGTTGCGGCTGAGTTGAAGACGATGGCACGTTTGCTGCACTCCACAAATAACAAAGGAAGAAACATACAAGTAGGGGTCAGTACAAACACAAGTACTGAGTAGGTATCATCGGCCAACTCAAAATAGAAAACAGTATATATCAGATAATATTATAAATCAACTATAATACTCAACATGTAGCAACAATAAGTTCTATAGCCATTAATAAGCACCGCCAAGTTCACCCATGAGGACTCAAGCCTCAATGCCATACCCATTTGGGAATTAGGTTCATTAGATTGAGTATATTAACATCTTTCAAGATTCATTATGCTTATTTCTCTCGTGTCGGTACGTGACACTCCGCTCCATATACTACGTGTCGGTTCGTGACACCCGATCCCCTAATTCTACGTGTCGGTTCGTGACACCCGATCCCTTACTTCTACGTGTCGGTTCGTGACACCCGATCCGTTACTTCTACGTGTCGGTTCGTGACACCCTATCCCCTAATTCTACGTGTCAGTTCGTGACACCCGATCCCCTAATTCTACGTGTCGGTTCGTGACACCCGTTCCACTATTCTCATCACGTTAGTTCATCAAGCCTTCTTTAATACCAAGGCATCATCAATCTCATTAACAAGGCAGATTAGGGTTTTCAAGATTTAGGATTCAATAGCTTCATCATGCTTATTTTATAACAATTATGTAATCACATTCATACAAGCATACAATTAAGCATATAGAAGGGTTTACAATACTACCCAATACATATCATTCGCTATTAAGAGTTTACTACGAATAGCATAAACCATAACCTACCTCCACCGAAGAATTCGTGATCAAGCAAGCTAATCTTCAAAGTCTTTGCTTTCCTCTTCGTTCTTCTCTTTCTCTCATCCGTTTCTCCCTCTCTCTCTCTGTTCTTTCTATTTTTCTTATTCAAAACCCTCTTTCTTTTACCCTAATTAGTATATAATTAAGTATAAAAGATGTATAAAATAACCCACTCTTTATTTTAAGGTTGTCTCCTTTAACCCCCAAGTAATTGAATTATTAATATTAAACCACTAACTTTATAATTATAAGCAGGAATAGTCCAAAACGCCCCTTAAAACATTTAATCAGAAATCCGACCCAGCCTGGGATTACGCAGTCTGTGACGGGCCGTCGTGCCTGCGACGGTCCGTCCTGCTGCTTCTGTCACAGAGTTCAGAGACTAGATTTTTACCAAGGGTCTGTGACGGCCCGTCATGCCTGTGACGGTCCGTCCTGCCACCCCGTCGTGACGTTCAGAGAGTCGATCTCAGTACCCAAATTTCTAAATTCTAAGTGTTTTGGAACGAGACCCCCACGACGGTCCGTCGTGCCCATGGCGGTTCGTCGTGGGATCCGTCGACTTAGTCAGTTTTTCCAGAAATAAAATCTGCTGCTCAAAACGACTAAACAGGTCGTTACATCTAACTACTTTTTTATTATTTTACTTTGTCTTATTTTTTGTGTCTTTAATTGGAATTTATTTATTTTAAATATATCAATATTTTGATATTTTAAAAATATTTTTATTAATTAGTTTCTCAAAAATTAAAGGCATAAAAATAATCAAAAGATTGATTTTATTTTTTTAAAAAATTAGAAATATCAAAGATGACCATATTTAACTTCATTTATCATCAATGTTATAATTTTCTTTAGCTTCCTTCCTTGAAATCTCATTATTAATATTAGGAAAAATACACAAGTACCCCTTCAACCTATGTCCGAAATCCCAGAGACACACTTATACTATACTAAGGTCCTATTACCCCCCTGAACTTATTTTATAAGTATTAGCCTACATGGCACTATTTTGAAAAAAAAGTCAACCATCGTTGGACCCACAAGATAGTGTCACGTAGGCTAAAAAGGGGTAAAAAATTATTAATAAAATAAAATCAGGGGGTAATAGAACCTTAGTATAATATAAGTGTGTCTCTGAGATTTCGGACATAGGTTGAGTGGGTACTTGGCCATTATCCCTTAATATTATATTATCCCTTAATATTATATTATTCCTTCAAACTACTTTTTTTATTCTTTATATTATATTTTTTTTGTTCATCCCTATGAACTAATTATTATGACTTCATAAGAATTGCTTCTTTTTTCTTTACAAAATTTATTTGCCTTTTTGAATTTTTAAATTATTTGTTTTGCTAAAAGATATCTCTCTCATATTAAAACATTACATATATTTTCGTGACGTTATTATATTTTTTATTGATCAATACTTCTATCCATTTTATATTCTTTGTTTTGGTGTAAGTAGGGATATAGCAGTGTGTTTGGTCAATCAAATAACTTTGATCTCTATAAATTTCATTGAATAAATACAAATAACTAATTTAGAATTCAATAACGTAAAAGTCTAAAGATCAAAATTAATCTAATCAAGATTTTTATTTTACTTCTCCTAAGTAAAAAGAAATTAGCAAAATGATAAATTTTTATCAATAATATTTTATAATATTAAAAAATTCTTAAAATAACTATAGTAGTAAAAATAAATTTTAATTTTTTTAATTAATAACAAATTTATAAAATGATCATTCAATTCGCGCAAAGTGCAGACAAATTCACTAGTACAATAATAGGTAAGAGTCCGTTTGGATTGACTTACAAAAGTAACTTTTTAAAGTGCTGAAACTTATTTCTATGTGTTTGGATGAAAGTGATGCAGTTAAAAAAAGTTGTTGCTGTGTTTGACAAATAAGTGCTGATAAACACTTTTTTTAATCAAATGTCTCAAATACCCTTAAATCCTTTAACGTGATAAAAGTCCATTGAGTTTTTTATACTTAGAAAAATGAAACAAAATTAATTTATATTTTGCAGCCATAAGTAATTATATTTTGCTGTCATTCACATATTTATTTATAATCACAAATTATTGAAGAATATAAATTTATTATTTGAGTTAATTTTTTATGTCAACTTATTATAGATTTTAAAAATATACAATTTGAATAGATCAAAGGAAAGATCTAAGATTTTAAAAAAAAGAAAGAATGGTAGAAAGAGATGTTAGGTTAACAAATAAAAATTAAAGGAATCCTATAGTGTAAGATAAGAATTACAGCCTATTCCAACTAATTTATATTTTACAAAGAATTCCTTAAAAAGACCGGCGTTTGATAAATAGATACCAACTGATACATAGTGATTGATACACAATAAATAAATAACTGGCGAGATGAAAAAGAGTGAGAAAACGTAATAATTAATTCTGTTGTGTCAATTCGCTAAAGTTACAACTAACTGATCATAAAGAATCAATATATTAATAGGTAATTGTTTCACACGTTACAAATTTCAAATTTCAAAATTATATCATCTACATTGAAGAAAAGTTTATGATCATCCATAGAAAAAGCAAGAAAATACGAAGAAAATTTATGTTTTATGCTGCTACATGATGAATATATCAATTTTACTGAGGCATTCAGGAATTTGGGTCAGCGAAGTGCCAATATGAAAGTTACAAAAGCGATGAAATCATTGTTGGACAATCAATTTCATTTTTGAATCTCAAAGCAACAATTGCAGTCGATTTGGATATCGATGTATCAAGGAAAACCATTGAAATTTGTTAATCATAGAAGGTAACTCGTCTTCAATGAAAGTTAAGAACGACATGGATGTTAAACTATATTTAGAAGTGAAAGAAAATGAGTCAGGATTTGCAATGTATCCATTAAGCATTGACACAATTGAGAAGATTGGAGGTAATGTACATAACTTTGATGAAACATGTGGAGAAATTACATGTGTAAAAGGTACTACACATGAGGAGAAATTACATGTGCAAAAGGCACTACACATGATACACAAGCTCTGATGATAGTTGTATCAAGAATATGTGATTCGTATGATATTCCATAATTGAAAGTTACAAATTACATAATTGTTTCAATAAGTATAAAGGTGAAGACACGTCAGTAATTATAAGGATAAAACAACACTCATAGATGTGATGTCGAAAAAGAAGATAAAGAAAAACTTCAATTGCAAAGTAAAGAGATATGATAGACAAAGGTATGAGAGTGTTTGGAATTTTTAGAACTATAAAAGATGATACAATTATTTTATTTTAATGTTTGATACATTAGGAATTAAAAATTTTGTGATTATGTTTTTTGTGTATATATTGAATATGATTTTTGATATTATACAATATTTGTTGATATATTAAGTGAATAGGGTCGTAACGTCAAGATAATGTTGTTGAAACATTACTAAATTTTTTTGGAACAGTCATATAGTATTAGTTTGTTGATATATTGAGTTAAATCTGTTTTAATAGATAACTCATTAGTTAGTTAATATTGTTGATACATTGAATTAACTGTGTTGATACATTAAAGACTTTAGTAATTCCAACAATCATAAAACTGATACATTACAAAATATTGTGATACGTGTATAAATAATTTTCTTTGAACATGATAAAATATACACTAAATTATTATGTTGGTGTTTGAAAATTGTTGATACATTCATGTACATCATTCTTTGATTACATTAACCATTAGTTTTGTATATATTATCAGATGTAACTGCTACATGTATTAATATGATGAAAAAAATTGTACAACTATGTGTTAATATGTTTTTCGAACGAATGTGATTGTACTATGAAGACTTCTTGCAGGAAAAAATCTGATGTTTTCATAGTTAGATGCTTAAGTAGTGAACATACGTGTCCAATTAGGGATAGGGTACTAACCGAAGTCCAAACAATAGTCAGATTTGTAAGTGTTGTGACTGCTCCCAAATGGTTAACCATAATCAAATTCATAATCCAAAAGATATAATTGATGATATTAGAAAATTCAATTGGGTTCAAATATCTTACCAGCAAGCATGTCGTGCTAAAGAACGTGCACCAGAAATGATAAGGGGAAAAACCATCTGTAGGATATAGACGAATGTTGAGATACATATACATGTTAAATACTGTATATCCAAATTCTTGTATAAGAATGCAGAAGACTGAGGAATGTGAATTTATATATTTGTTCGTAGTCTTAAGACCATTGATTAGGGGGTTCGATTACTGCAGAGTAATAGCTGTTGTCGATGGCGCATATCTGAGCGGAGCTTACAAAGGGACATTTGTATCAGCAAATACACTTGAAGGGGAGGTATGTATTTTTTGTAGTTGTGATGTGTTTGTAAATGTTACGTATAAAATAATATAATGTGTTCTGTAATTAGGTTGCATATTTTCATTGGCATATGGTGTTGTTGTAATAAAAAAAATGACTGTTCGTGGACATGATTTTTCGAATAATTCAAAAATGCATTTGGCTAGCGAAAAGATATGTGTTGTATCAGATAGAAATGAGAGTATTATGAAGAGTGTAAGGATTGTGTTCGCAAATTTACCTCATTCTGAATGCATATGACATCTTTTGGAAGAATATCTGTTGCAACTTCAAAAGGAACATAAAAACACTAAGTGATCTGTTCTACTCTATCACCAAGACATACAAATGAGGATTTTGATAAAATGATGGCCAAGGTTGATAGAGTTGATCACAGGGTTAAGGAGTACCTTGAGGATGTAGGTTATGAGAAGTGATCGAGAGTTCATTCAACAATAAATAGAGGTAAAATGATGACTTTGAACATTGTGAAACGTATCAATGATTATATTTTTAAAGCATAACATTTGACTATACTAGAATTCTTGGAAGAAGTTAGATTTCTATTTGGTTCTTGGCATTGAAAAAGTAGAGTAATAACGTCATATACAAAGAACACATTAGGGAGAAGATTTGAGGATGTATCGATTATAAACGCGTCTAAAAGTTCAAAGATGGAGGTATCATGATTTTATAATGAGAAAAGAAATAAAGACACCATCAAAGTTGTCCCGTATTTGTATAAAGGCACCTTAACTTTCAAAGCCCCACATAACTATTTAATATCCTTATAAATGGATCATTTTGACCCATTTCCTAGTCTATGTAGTAGTGTGTGTTGCTTCTATGTATGATAGAATTCAACCCAATCCGGTCTTATTCTTAAATTTCTTGTCTGTTTGGATTGCACCTCCACTATGACTATCGTCATTTTGCCTGTTGATCCAAATGAACCAACATATTGTTTCTGCAATCAAGTTAGCTATGATGAAATGGTTGCTCGCGGAAATCCTGATCGCAAAAAAGAGTGGTTCCACTATGACTATGTTTGCCTAAAAAACAGTTCAAAGGAAAATTGTTTTGCGCGGATTATATAGGAACGCAAAAGAAGCGAAAAGAGAAGTGATAGAAATAGAAGAAAATGACCCAGTATACTGATTTTAGTTGTTTTAGCAATGAAATAAATTTATGTTGATTTTGTGCTACTATAATTTTGTTTAGTGTTGGTTGTTTTCTTGACAATTCTTATTTCTATTGTTTTGACTCTTCTGATAAAATCTTTTCGGAATACACTACTCAAATGGTCATTCAACTATTCTATTTTAATGATTAAGGATGACGTAATATGATGAAGTCGTCAAACAGAGAGCACCAACATTGACTTTGCTATGAAAAAAAAATATGAAATCAAAAAATTAGGGCACCAACTTCTATTTTGGATTTAAATTCGGGGAAGATGACATAAATTAATTAAATAATCAATAATTAAGAAAGCAAATGATACGTTTCACTTTGAAACTGGTCGATGGCAGTGAAAACACTGCATGATGCGCCTCACGTGCGTGGTAACAACCTAGACGAAGGAATGGGTTAAATAGATTCATTTACAAAGATATTAATTAGTCCTGCGGGGTGATTAGACACTTTTAAAGTTAGGTGTCTTATGCAAATACGTGACAACTTTGATGGTGTATTTATATCTTTCCTCTTTTATATTATATGTATTTAATTCATTGTATAATTCTGCAGTTTGAACATGATTTATTTGAAAATTATTAAATATTTGACTTTTTTAATGCACGCAGGTTATTTCATCATCTGAATTTATTTTCTCGATTTATGAAGCTTGAAGAAGATACATTGTTTGTCTTGAACGGAAAGTATGTTCTTATGGAAGATTTTAACTAGATGAATTTGTTAGGATTGAATCCACACACACACACTTGATGAATTAAGAACAAAAGAACTTCAAGAGAAAGAGATGAGAAATCTAGAGAGAGAAAGAGAGAAATCAATATTTCGTGGTAACACCCCTGAGTAAACTTCCACGGCGGTGGGTATATATATTAATAATTCAGAGTATTTTAGGTTACAGAGAATAAATGTAGAATAAATGTTGCAGCCTAAAATTTGGCAGTACATCAAATATTACTCAGGCTCCACAACCTAACAATTCTCCCACTTGGAGACTGATTCAGTCATCCAAAAAAAAAACATTCTAAAAAAAATCTCTTCATCATCAACATCTTTACCGCACTGCAACATCTGTAGCAACAGCTACAGAAGACCAACCGAGGTTTTGCATAACCCTAGTTTCCCAACATCAACACATTTCG